>CM038630.1:3526288-3611288 GCA_021554675.1 Leuciscus idus
TCATAGCTTCGAGCTGCAGACTTTCCATATACTGTCGGCCAATCCGGTGCTCGTTGCTCTCATCTACCGCCCTCCAAAGCCAAACTGGATTTATTAAATGAATTTTCAGAAGTTTTGAGCAGGTTGGCTACACAATTAGATTGCTTCCTAATCCTTGGGGACTTGAACCTGCACTTGTACTGTGCCCTGGACGCAGTTTCCAGAGAGTTTTTTAACCTGATTGACTCAAGACAATGGGTGAATGGGCCGACTCACAAGCTGGGCCATATGCTGGAATGGTTTTATCTTTCAGCCTACATATTCAAGACATTATGATTGATGAGATTGTTTTTTCTGACCATAAGCCTGTGTTTTTTAACACTTATCTTTGTAAGACCACGAAGAAATCAGTACCTGAACTGAAACGCTTCAGGAAAATTACCCCCCTGACTAACATGGAGTTCTCTGGGCTTTTATAGAGACAGGTGGGAGTCCACTCTCTCTGAAACTTTTTTGATGGACACAAGTATTGACGACCAGTTGAAACATTTTAATGCTGTTTATTCAGAAGTTTTAGATAGTGTTGCACCTCTCAAAACTAAAAGAGTCCAACCTACAGTGAGGAAAATAAGTATTTGAACACCCTGCTATTTTGCAAGTTCTCCCACTTAGAAATCATGGAGGGGTCTGAAATTGTCATCGTAGGTGCATGTCCACTGTGAGAGACATAATCTATAAAAAAAAAATCCAGAAATCACAATGTATGATTTTTTTTTACTATTTATTTGTATGATACAGCTGCAAATAAGTATTTGAACACCTGAGAAAATCAATGTTAATATTTGGTACAGTAGCCTTTGTTTGCAATTACAGAGGTCAAACGTTTCCTGTAGTTTTTCACCAGGTTTGCACACACTGCAGGAGGGATTTTGGCCCACTCCTCCACACAGATCTTCTCTAGATCAGTCAGGTTTCTGGGCTGTCGCTGAGAAACACGGAGTTTGAGCTCCCTCCAAAGACCCTAAATTGCTATTTACGACTATAAATTCTATTATTAATCCTTCTCAAAATAGGTATCCCGACCCTGATGTTTTGAATTGCGATGACTTTCTTAATTATTTTAATGGGAAGATCGTCGATTTACATGCGAAAATACCGCGATTGCCAAAAACTGTACAGCCAAGCCTACAATCGACCTGTAGTACAGAATGAAGAGAGTTTGAGCTCATTACACTTCCAGCTCTAGTGGATATAGTCGCACATCTCAAACCTTCTTCTTCTAAAGGCGATGTCATGCCTCCCCATCTTTTTAAGCAGACGTTTGACAGTTTAGCGACAGCTGTGCTGCCCTAACCAGGGCATTTGTCCTGCTGATTTTAAGCACGCCACAGTCACCCCACTTCTAAAGAGGCCAAACTTGGCAACAGATGATCCCAACAATTTCAGACCGATATCAAATTTACCTTTCTTAGCCAAAGTTTTTAAACAGTTGCAAACTTATATTACATTGAATTCAATAGCGGAGCCTCTTCAATCAGGATTTAAGTCATGCTATAGCACTGAGACAGTGTTGGTCAAGGTACTAAATGATATTTTTCTATCATTGGACAACGGAGAAAATGTTATCTTGATCCTACTGGATCTTACACAATGTATCATTTCATTGCTATGCGGACGATACTCAGATCTATGTCCCAGTGAGACAATTAAATACAAATTCTATTGATGCTTTATCAGCTTGTCTACAGGACATTAGGGACTGGATGGCTGAATTTCATTTTAAACTTAACGAAGATAAAACAGAAGTAATAGTGTTCGGCCCTGATAGCGATGATGTGAGACAATCTTTGAAGTCAACCCCTTTGTCTGGCTTTATGAAATCCAATGTGAAAAATTAGGGTTTTGTCTTAGATAGTAATCTAAAAATGGATAGCCAGATAAACTCAGTGGTGAGAACTATTTTTTTTTTTTTTTTTTATGTCTTTTAGCAAAGACTAAACCATTCTTATCAGTCACAGATTTTGAGAAAGCAATTACAGCTTTGGTCTTTACTCAAATGGATTATTGTAACTCCCTTTTTTATGGAATTGAGTCGAGATCTCTAGCCCGCCTTCAGAAAGTCCAAAACACAGCGGCTAGGAGGATCAAGTCTGCTAAAAAGTACGACTGTTACACCGCTTTTGATCTCTTTGAAATGGCTGCCCGTACGCTTCCGAATTATGTACAAGATCCTTATTCTGGTTTTTAAGGCTCTCCACAATCAGGCACCTGTGTACATATCCAATATGCTGTCACTTTATGCTCCACCTAGATCCTTGAGATCGGAGAATCGATAGGCTAAAGTCAAACTGAACAGCTGTTCATAATGTGAACTCAGAAATATCCGCTGTATTTTATTGTAATGCTACTGAGAAACAGCTGATTGAAGTTATGCAAATATGGGACAAAGTGGCATTCCACCATTCCCGTGCAGTCACAGCCTGGTTTGATCCCATCAGAGGATGATGCCCCATTACTCCCCGTTCCTCAACCCCATTAAGGAGTTTTCTCAGCCTGGAGATGGAAGGTTTTTGACCATTGTCCACAGGACCAAATGTCCCTCCTGGATGCAATGGATGCTACCAAGACATCACAGCTGAACACCGCGGGTTGGATAAGGCATGCCAAAAGATTCTTCCCAAGATGCCTTGCCAGGTAAAATATCAGGTGTGATGTGGATGAGAACATGTGGCCAAACGTAGAAGACCGGGCAGATTAGAAGATGGCTTTTTCTGTTTGTATATTTTGTATTTTCACATGCAGTAATACTGTAAATGGCAGCTATATTGCATATTTGTGTTATCTTGCAGAAATGCCCTGTTGCAAATAAAGCCTTTACTGCAGCAATTCTGTCTGTCTTCTTTTGTTCATAAACCGTAATTCTATAAAGCTACTCTGAGAAGGATTATTTATTTTTTTGTATTGAATTTCTGCAGCAAAAGAAACAAAATGCACACATTTACTAAACCCAAACAAGACAAAAACGTAGGGAGACTTCAAAAGAAACTGCAGTGCAAAACACAATCTATGATTAATACAACATAGTTGTCACGGTTAGCTTAGATAGGAAAACGAAGACAAACAGATTAAGATCAATATACATCTATTTTAATGAAAGTTCTCCAAGCGGACAGACAGGCAGGATCAACACAACCATACATAAGGTTGATCGGACAAAGACAGAGTGAACGGGAGGAACTAAATAGCAAACACAGATGGTAATTAATAGGACACAGGTGATACAGATGAACTAATGATGGTCGTGTGTGATGTGTTGTGTGATGCTGGCCAATAGTGAGCCTCCGTTCTGACGTACAACCCAGAAGCTCTGCGCTGTTACACTACGACGTGAACTCACTCAGAGAAACACACAGAAGAAAATGAAGAGTTGAATAAAGTTGTTATTTTAGTATTCTCGTTGCTTGATAAACTTAAAGTTAAGCCACTGTAGTCACTTGGACTATTTAAACGATGTCTTTACTAACTTTTCTGGGCTGGCAGATATCGATTACCTAGCAGCCTATGGAGACAACTCTCAGATTTCATCAAAACACCTTAATTTGTGTTGTGAAGATGAACAAAAGTCTTACGTGGTTGGATCAACATGAGGGAGAGTAATTACTAACAGAATTTTCATTTTTGGGTGAACTAACCCTTTAATAACAGCATGGAGTCTGGGAACGTCAGGCCCTAACAGAGGTGAACTCAAATGACGTCTGATTACTTTGAAGTTTCTTGGTGAAAAGGAAGAGGCATGAAAGATTTAAGCCACAAAACCTGCCTGCAGACATGAGAGTCTGCACTTATCGTCAAAAACGTCTTTGTTGCAAAAGCATACGGATCTCTGAATATTAATCAAATCTGACATTTTACTTCAAATTCTCCCCAGACGAATAAATCAACAGCCGTTTTTACACTGTATTTTTACCGTATTGAGATTCTCTGTGAAACCGGCTGAAATCCTATGCTTTAGCATCGGTTCTGTCTGATAATTCATTACACGGGTTTGTACTGTATTTATGAACGAGCAGTGATGAGATGTCTGTGAGAAATCTATCGAGTGATTTAATTTGAGCTTAAAGCAATTACGCCGTCTGCCAACAGACCTGAGGTGAAGCACAGATTTATTGGCCTGAAAACTGTGAATTCAGCAGCGTGTTGCACATCAGTCCACCTGGGGAGTTGCTTCTGCCTTTTTTTGCCAACACAGAGAGACGGAGACTCACCAAACACAGAGAAACGTCTCATGATTCTGTACTATTCTGCATATAGTGTACATTTCACTACATTCACTCGTGCACAACTCTTTCTTCTGCTGGAGTCTGCGGTGTTTGAACTGATGCTGATGTTCTATATGCATGAAAACTTGGATGACCTTCTACATTTGCATTAATGTGCAGGATATATCACAGTAAAGTGCATGAGATATATCCCACAATGCAATGCACTCAACATGACCTTCCATTTCTGGTGTGATGAATGATATCAGTCGTGATTTTTAACTTCTCTTTTTTTGATGTTCAGACATTTTTGCTGAATAATCAGATTTGAAATGCTAAATCATTTTATTTATTTCCTAGACCAGGGTTTCTCAAACAATGACTCACAAGGTGATGAAAAGCTAATAACTAATGTAATTAAATGTAAAATTAATATTATGTATATATATACATGGCTGCCGATCAGCCTGACGGGGGTGCTACAGCGGTCAAAAGTATGAAATGGCTCAAGTGTCTTATATCGTTGGAATCCTTGGCTCAAGGCGGACAAAATGCATACCTTGCGCGACAAGTTTGAGTAATTTTGTGAAAAAACTACTTTTGCGCCCTAGTCCTAGGCTTTTGGTCCGATCGGAACCAAAACAGTGCAGCAAGATTCTCTGGAGTCTGATTGTCAATAATTATCTAGAAATTCGAAATTTCGCTGCACGGCCACTAGGGGGTGGCAAAATGTTCTATATGTCAGCGGCCATATTTACAAAAATGGCTTTAACTCATGAATGGACCTAGATATTTTCACCAAACTCGGGACACATGTGTATTAGCTCAATCTGAGGTTACTTGAAAAAAAAAATCACGACGATTGGCCACTTGGTGGCCAAAAATAAAATATAAAAATGTCTATAACCACCCAGCCATGAGCCCAGATGACTTGAAAATTGGCATGCGCTGTCTTTGTATGAGGTGCCACGATAGTCTATGAGGACATCGGCATATCTCAAAAAACATGGCCGCCAATGAAATTTGAGTAGCTATCAGACAAGGTTACCAAAGGCTGACCAGAACAAAACTCAATGAGCATGTTCGACTCATGGCTCTAGAGTTCTGTGGAAATTTTGAAAGAAATCGCCCACTAGTTGGCGCTAATGATTTTTACGGCTCTGTAATCACGTGTTGTTACACACATCCACACAATATTCATATCATTTAATAGATCTCCTCATACTAAACAACTTTGCCTCAAAATCCACTGCTGTCAATCAAACCGTTCCAAAAAAATTTGCGAATATGTTAAAAACCTACTTTTACGACATAGTCCTAGGTTTTTCACCCGATCGGAACCAAACCAATGCAGTGCAATTTACTGGACTCTCTAGATCAATAATTATCAATTGAAATTTTACATTTGGTTGGCTATTTAGAAAATGGGCGTGGCAAAATACACTCAAAAGCCTATAAATTCTAAACGAAAATTCAGAATGTCACAAAAGTTGGTATAACATTCACATAACATTCTAAAGAAGCATGCACAATTATATGGAGATCGGAGCATAGGTGGCGCTATAACTTTCAAAAAGCTTTGAAAACTATATATTTCCTATGTTAAATTGCCTGTATTGGCTGTAAATTGACTTTTCCATCTATGATGTCAGTGGTTAAATGCTTGCTAATTAAAGCTTAAAGGAACACGCCGACTTTTGGGGACTTTAGCTTATTCACCGTATCCCCAGAGTTAAATAAGTCCACACATACCCTTCTCATCCCCATGCGTGCCGTAACTCTGTTTGACGCACCCACCGCTAGCCTAGCTTAGCACAAAGACTGGAGGTAAACGGCTCCAGCTAGCATACTGCTCCCAATAAGTGACAAAATAACGCCAACATTTTCCTATTTACATGTTGTGATTTGTATAGTCAGAGCGTGTACAAATAACAAGGTCACATGAGACACAGCCATCTTCTAACCTTATACATACTGGGAACTATATTCTCAGAAGCCCTTAATCATACAGAACTTTAAGAATTTATATCATTTAAACGGATGAGTCATAAAAAAAAATGCACCCCCCTCACAGTCGTTATGAAGGGCAAAATTAGCTTTATAGACCAAAACCACTTTTTGCACCAGGCTGTAAACACATTTCTTTCTGCTGTAAAGTTGGGCATTTTAACAAGGGAGTCTATGGGATTGACTCTCTTTTGCAGCCTGTCTCTTGTGGCCATTTGATGAACTGCAGTTAAAGTCACTTCTGTGCTGGTTTCAAGAGAGAGACTCAAAGGTTGCCGCTTTATTCTGAGCCTGCGGCCCGTTACAGGGAAGGCAACAACAGATACAAGTTCTGAGTCTCCTGTTCGTCCAGTAAGACATTAACAGATACACCAATGTTCCAGGGACGGCAGCAAAAGATACATACAAGTTCTGAGTCTCCTGTTCGTCCAGTAAGACATTAACAGATACACCAATGTTCCAGGGACGGCAGCAAAAGATACATTCAAGTTCTGAGTCTCCCGTCCGGTGAGACATTGCCAGAGACACCGTTCTGACCCAGAGAGACAACAACAGATTCCATGATCTGAGTCTTCATCTTGTGAGGCAGAAACAGATTCGACCAATGTCTGAGCCTCCAGTCTGTGAGGAAAGAGACAATGACGTTCAGAGTCTTCGTCCCGCGAGACGATCACAGATGCAGCACGTCCCGAGTCTCCATGCCAGAGAGACAAAAGCGGATCGACCGAGTCTCTGGCCCAGAGAAGCAGAAGACACTCTGTTATGAGCCTGAGTCAATTGTTCAATTCTGTCCTGAATATATATTGTCTCTGTGAATGTGCATGTTTGTGTTACAGGTGGACGGTGTCTTGATAATTTGTTGGAGCCTACAATTGATTCTCCTCCACACCTGATCCAGATATAAGGACCGCACCAAACACTCAACCTCGGCTATTCTCATGCCATATTGTGATTGATTGTTGACTGCTTTTGCTATTACTTATTGTCGTCCTTTTGTCTAGCCTAGAGTTTCGTACCAAAGAGATTGTGAGTGATTGTTTGAGATTTTGATTGTGATTTTGGACCTGTGATTATTCTCGTTAACTTGACCCACGCCTGATTGACTACGATTTTGGATTCTGATTTTGTATGTGTTTGCTACAAACTTGTATATATCTTCTTTAAATATTCTTGTATTTTTGTCAAATTAAGGGAGGTTGACGCCATTTTATTTTATATATCTATCTTTTCACATTGTTTTTGGTTTAGGGAGGTAGGTAAGTTTAAATTGTATTTTGTTTTCTTTATTTTTGTGTTAGGAATTGTAGAGGTACAAAAAAAGAAGGAAAAGAAAATTGTTTTGGTTTATTATTTTGGCCTTGTCTGCCTCTGACGCTAAACCCTTTTCAAAATAAAACGGTAACACTTTACAATAAGGGTCATTAGTTAACATTAGTTAACTCCATTAGTTAACATGAACTAAGAATTAACAATACTACTTCAGCATTTATTAATCTTAGTTAATATTAATTTCAACAGTTAGTAATACGTTATTAAAATCAAAGGTTGTATTTGTTAACATTGGTTAATGCACTGTGAACTAACATGAACAGCTGGATTTTATTATTAACTAACATTAACAAAGATTAATGTATACTGTAACAAATGTATTGCTCATTGTTAGTTCATGTTAGTTAATACATTAACTAATGTTAACTAATGAACCTTATTGTAAAGTGTTACCAATAAAACAATAATTTTTTTGGCATCTCTCTGGTAGTGAGACTCTTTCTTCCTTTTCCTGTTACGACTGACCCCTTGCGATCGTAACACACAGAGCCACTTGCAAAAGTTTAAGCTCAGGAGAGCAAACCATCACTTCAAGGTTCCTTCATCTGCATGTTCCAGATTGTTAAGGACATCAGGCTCAAATTGTAGGCTCATAACATCACAACATTTACTTTCATCAAGAGGTGCATCAATTTTTGGTCCAGATCTTGTATTGTCAATACAAGAGTCCAGCACTCTGTAAAGTCTCCTCCAGCACATCCCAAAGACTTTCAATGAATTTAAGATCTGGACTCAGAGGAGCCGAATCATGTGTGAAAATGATTCTTCATGCTCCTCGCAACCATTCTTTCAACATTTGAGCCTGGTGAATCTTGACATTGTCCTCCAGGAATATGACCATGATGTGTCTTCCTACTGTGGTCGATTTTTCTTACGTACCTGGAACCTAATTAACTGGGGCGTCTCCAATCGACACCCAAGCGTCTACAGTCGACACTTAATATCTATATCTGGGGCGTCTCCAATCGACTCCCAAGCGTCTATAGTCCACGCTTAATAATATCTTTATACTCTAGCTCTGCGTCTACAGTCAACAACTGGCTTTGAGTTCGCAATCCCTAACTTGTTCCCCTAACTAACTTGCTGCGCAGCAATAATAACCGACAGACTCCAGACAATGCCTTCGAATATGCTTTAATCACGGCCGGAGGATCTCAGACAAATTTCAGAGAGAATCCCCCCAGCAAAATGAATACAACCATTTTTATACAGTAGGAGCATGGCGAAAATGACATGATACATTACATAATTTCCCTACAATTTGATTGGTTCTTGATAGGTAAACCCTTCTGTTACTAGGTAGAAGCAAACTCTGTTTTCTTGATTTCTTCATTGTTAATCACAAGTTTTCAAACCTAGACATCTGTCTAGTTTCATTTCTGTCTAGTTTTCATTTCATTTCATTTGTTATTAATACACTCACACACTCAAAGTCTCGAGTTTTTTAGACCAAAGATTCAAAAGCATATGAATGTTGTTCCTGTTAGAAAAATAAATGTTAGTTATGATTAATTAAAAAATCCATCACATTACATAAGAAATAAAAAGCTGCACACTCCATCAATTGGGTTAGAAGAACTGTTGCCAAACATATAACATGCTAGAAACATAATAATCACAGCAATAATGATCCAATCGTAGACTCTTAAGCATTTGCCTGTTTAAATTCAAACAGCGACTTTTTAGGCCAGGCAGTGTATGATATTTTTTGCATGCCAAACAAACATCAGAGAACCATGTTGAAAAGAGAGGGTCAAATGGGGTTCAGCTGTCAAAAAAGTTTGGGAATCATGCACTCACTCACACGCAGTGGGATGAGGACATGTTGAACTTTTATTGTGGAATAATGGGAGTTAAGCGCACGGTTTCGTTCACTATTCTCAAAATCAGATCGGACATGTACTTTACACACGAATACACACACTAACAAACTGTTTTCCCGTCTGCCAGCATCACAGAAAATGTTAACCACCGTGAGTCCTGGTGCAACACACACCGCAGGTTCTGAGAGACACACACATATTCAGTAATGCGACACACATTAGTTATGCAGTGTCCTTTCCGCCCACTGCTTTACGCTCAGATAGACAGACACACACACACACTCGCTCAAGGGCCTGATGTCCACATCCCACTCCAGCAAACAGGCTGAACAACAAGAGTGTCACGCACATATTCATCCGGCAGGAGAGACGGAGAGAGAAGCGGATGAGTTTGGACAGACTGTGAGTGTATAAATGTGCAACACTTCATCGGTCAGTGAGCAGTGAAATACAGCAGCATCGCTTTACTTTCACTTTACCGGGTTTATGTGTTCATACTGTGTGGAAAGAAACTGCAGACCTCTCTCAGGAGTTTCATTTTAGAGCAATAAGTCACTTGAAGAGGTATGATTTTTTCTTTCTTTCTTTTTTTTTATTTTTTATTTTTATTACCACGGTAAACTGCCTATGGTTTACCTAGAGTAAAGTCATTCAAAAAGCTAGTTGCTTTTATAAAATGATCATCGATAAGTTAAAGCAGAAGTTGTAAAAAATATATTAAGACTTATTTTTATGTTTTCAGATTATATTTTCAATTGTTCTTTTTCTTGTTTATTTTTTTATGCACGGATTTAAAGAGGTTCATATCTTTAAAAGGCATAACTTCTTTAAATACTTTAAAAATGTCGAAAAAATTACAATATTTGTAATAATATAATTATATATTACATTTATATGTACTATTTATATATTTAGAGATCATATATCTAGAATATATTTAAGTATTTTATATTATATTTTTGTCAAATTATTTTAATCATATTTAATTGTTCACACCTGGAACGATAACTATAACGATATCGTCTATAATAGACATTCTGATCATTCTAAGTACGATGTAGTTTTGTCGTCTGTCACTTTAAATATGCTCAAGCTCTTTAAAGCAGGATGGATTCTGATTGGCTGTCAGTGTCATCAGCGGGGAAAATCGTTCTGAAAGTGATTATAACAATATTGTTTCTATGGAAGCTTGTTTCCACCATGGACTAAAAAATAGAAATAATTGTGACTTTATCTCACAATTCTGACTTTTTATTTTCCACAAATTGTGACTTTTTTCCCTCACAATTGCAAGTCACAATTCTGACTTTTTTTTGGAATTCTGACTTTTTTCTTGCAGTTTTGAGTTTATATATCGACTTTTTTCTCAGAATTACAAGATTTAAAATCACAATTGCCAGTTATGAAGTCCAAATTCTGAGAAATTTTTTCTTTTTTTATCTGAATTGCGACTTTATATCACGCAATTGCGAGAGAAAAAAAGGGCAGAATTGTGAGATAAAAAGTCGCAATTACCTTTATTTTTTTATTCAGTGGCGGAAACAAGCTTCCATCCGTTACTCTGTGTTGTTATCATTATAGTGGACTATTCTTTTATAAATAGAATGATTTTTAGAACTATATCTTTATCATAATAGTTATCGCCCTTGGTGTAAACGGGCTTTTACAGAGGTTTAAACCTTTAAAAATACAAAGAATAGACCATATAAAGATATATTTTCTGAAACATGTCTCAATGTCTTCTGCAAATTTGCTTCGAAATGAAGTTTATCTTTTTGTTTTGAATAATGTCTTCTTCTTATTTTGTAATGTACACTTTTCATAGTGCACTGTGCAGTTGCAGCTTTGGACGAGAACCTCAGCTGTGTTGTTGCAGGCGATGGATTCAGACAGCAGCATATGGATGTGTTTATCTGTGTGTGTGTGTGTGTGTGTGGATGATGCTGGTACCTGGAGTGAAGTGGTTCAGAAGCAGATTGACTTTAGTGCTGACATGCGTAATGACACACAGGAGTGCAGAGCATTGCTGTCTCTCATTCTGGACAGCTTGTGTGTAGACAGAAAAGTTTCACAAGAGTTTAGTAGCAGGACACTAAACTTTGAAAAAACTTTTTTTTTACAGTATAGAGCAGAAACACCACAAACGAAAACAAAGCAATATGTTCACACATTAGATATATGTGCATAAAATAAATTTGCAAATAGTTCAAAAACTCTGCTTGAGGTAGAGCATTAAAAATAGAAAAGAAACATGAGGTGCTGTGATTCACCTGACGTTTCCAGTTTTAATAGGAATATCTCTTCGTTAAATCATGCCACATGCGTTAAACAGTTTTTGATTGATGCAAGCACACAGGTTTTTATGTTTTCATCATCTAGGTTACATTTGTGCCATAGGCATAGATTTACGTGGATCACTCTGATTAAGCGTTTGACAGATGGGAGTTGAATGAATCTGAATTTTGCTTGGTTGAACTTTTTTTTAAATAAATGGGGGGAAAAAAGCATATTTTTGGCTGTATTGTAAATAGTGATTTAGCTGCTGCTGACTAAAGGGAAGAAGGCTAATGCTTAATGTAATAAAATGTAAAGCTTTGAATGATACGCCGAAATTTTGGGAAACTGGAAATTAATTTTCAGGTCCAGGTAAAACTAAGTTGGAGGGCCAAAATCAGTGACTATGTTGTTTTTTAAGCAATTTAATTATTGTTATTAATAAACGTTATTTCTGGTTTCGGTTTTTGGCTAAAATAAAACTTCCATGCATCACTACTAGTCAAAGAAAGGTTTAGGAAATGAGTAATGTTATTTTCACTACATTTTTAGACTTGCTTCCAAGCAATGCCATTTTCTCAACACCAACATTTTGAAAAAGCTCGAGGTCGTTTGACTCATTGCTTTAATTGCTTGTTTGTTTTTAAAAATTATATTTCAAGGTCTCCTGCCTCTTTACAGTCTGTCCTTAACAACATTAGAAGAAAACCTACACCCTTTAATTTTAATTTTAATTCATGTTGTATGCCTTTAATAAGCCAAGTATACGTGTGCATATTAGACTTTAACAATCCTTAAAAGTGCCCCTGTTATGCTATTTTAAATGTTCCTAATTTTGTTTTGGAGTCTCTTACAACAGGTTCACATGCATCCAAGGTGTATATATATATATATATATATATATATATATATATATATATATATATATATATATAAAACCATTTTAATTATCTCATAATATATATTGCACATCAGCTCTTTTCTCACAGTGTCTGAAATGATTTGTTCGAAGATTCAGTCTCTCTAAACCCCGCCTTTCTGAGAGCTGCTCTGCTCTGATTGGTCAGAAAGCAAATGCTCATTATCATATCTGAATCTCAGCTCTTGACACACAGTGATACGAACAGTAATGATGGCGTGGGTTTTACCGTATAAATCTCATCAAAGTGGATTTGCTTTGTCAGCAGAAAACAGTCTTCTCCACAGGGCCGTATTAACCATAGGGCTAGGCGGGGCTAAAGCCCCGGGGCCCGAGCAAGGAGGGGGCCCATGATTGGCTGTGGAGCATATTGACTAGCCATCGGTAACGCTGATTGCCAAAGCCTTACCACGCCCCACACAAATCAGCCCTGTTACTTGGTGGCGCTTTGCCGTAAATTACATGCATTATATCATTATCAATATTATTAATTGACCGTTTGCAATTGACCCTGCTTTAGTTACTCACGAGTCACACCACACATCTTACTCACGCAGTGTTTTCGGTGCTGATGCAGTAGTGACACGTTCATAAACGGCACCTAAAAGCTGTCACAAAGAACCAGCAAGTAATGATTATGAATATGTAAAATATTGCAATGAGACATTTGAATTGTTTATTGCAAAGATGAAGTTGACGATAGGCTACTGACTCGCGATCTTCAGTAGTGAATGCGCCGGGCCGGAGAGAAATGCACATTTCGATTAGATAGTTTTATTTTGTTTTGAATGGTTCTGTTTAAAAGTAAAGATTTCAAGCTTTCTGTAGATAGTAGATATATTTAAAAAAAATTGAGGTCTGTGAGGCGAGTAGGCTACCTTTTATATGCTGAGTTTCGGGATGATCTTAAGCTCCAGTTCAGGCGCCGGCTTGATTATATTTAGCCTACTATGCAGTAGCTCGTAGCCCCGGGGCCCAGTGAGGTCTTAATGCGGCCCTGCTTCTCCACACGAACAACACGAACCAATCTCTTCCAGTCTCAGATAAACTACAGTGTTTGAGGGCGGGGCTAAGAGACGCTGTTCAGCCAATCAAGACCACAGGCTGGCATTATGCTAATTAGTTACGTATTTTCAGTAGGAAGTGAGACTGGAATTACTGACGACTCGTTTCAGTTCAGAATCACTTCTTTCTTTAAGGAGACAAAAACTCCATGTATCTGCACTTTGATCTGTGAAACTTTGCAGACCTTTTACAGTCACAGACAGTTCTAGTACAAACTGCTAAAAGAGAATTTCTGGAAAAGCATAATGGGGCACTTTAAGAGATTGTGAAAACGGTTTTGCTTGTCGGGTTTAAGTATAATGTCCTGCAGCGCGAGTCGTGATGTCCTCATATAACCGTGGACAAGAGTGTGGTTTTCAGTCAGGAACTGAACTCAGACAGTGTCTGGAGGGTTTGATCTGTGTTACGATGCTTCATAATTGGGCAGGAGGGTCTGGAAAACACCATTAAGAAGATCAGGAGAAACGAATCGCCGCAGGGTTTCATTTCCAATCTTGACTGAACGCTTTTTCCCTCTCCCTCTTCAATTCTCATCTTTTCTGCATCTTTCTGTCTTCATCTTTCTACCGATAACAACAAAACCGGTGCAAAAGGTTAGATCTTCTCAGAGTTTAACATAAAATGATGTGACTCACTAAAGTTTTAACTCTTACCTTGAGGGGACGCAGACGATCCGATGTGATATTACCGTTAATGTCAGAGACACAAAGAAAAAAACAATAACTTTTTGCATTATTTCCTACTTATGATAAAAGTATCAAGTGAATGAATATATATATATATATATATATATATAAATAATGCATTCTAAAAGTATTTTTATTGCATTACTTATGCCTTATAATGAATTGTATGATCTCATGAATAATTGGTATAATACATTATAATGCTTATTTATTAACTGAACACACCTTTAGAAAGTATAATGCATTAAAACACATGACAAAGAACCAATTTCAATTGGTACAAGAATCTGTGAATATTATAATACATACTCTGGTTACTATTATTTATATAAAGATATTATGAATTATATGTACATTGTGAATTATTTTTATAATGCATGATACAGAAAGGCTTTAAGTAAAAGCGATAGGTTTAGTGTGAAAATCTTTTGTACAATGTAAAATCGTAAATATTTTGTTAAATGTCAAATTAAATCAACTGAACGGTTAACTATACTCATACATTTATACATTTAAAGGTGCACTCAGTCATTTTGCCATCATTAGATAAAAAATTATAAATAGTACATTTGAAAAATCTGTTAAAATGATCAAAAAACGCACAGATCCCCTTTTATTGGTCACTTTTGCTCACGTAAATCACGACTGATGGCAAACCGAGAGGTTCAGACATTTACATTTATTCATTAATCCAGAGCGTCTTGCAAATTAAATCAAATATTGACCAGCACAATATAAAGACTAAATTACAGATTGCACCTTTAAAATGACAGGCAAGAAATGTTGTTTATCATAGTGGTGTTAATTACAGATGCTTGTGTTGTGAATGTGAAGATATTTAGTCTTTACTGAATCATTTTGAGTGTAGCTTGAGTGCATCATCTGTATAATACATGCACACTGAAAATCATCATCTTAAAAGGGGTCATGACATGAGAAATCCAGTTTAAACAGCTGGTTTGAGTCTCTCTACAGATTCAGAAGATCCCAGCGTCTGAAACAAGTGGATCATTTATTTTAATGGTGTCCCGGATCGCGTCAGAGGATTATATGTTTGTTCGGAGCAGATTGTTTTGTAATCGAGGCACAGTGTAATGTAGAGTTTAATAAGTGCAAAAACTTTATTAACATTAAAAGTGAACCTCAAGGAACGTATTAAAATAAAAAAAATAAAAAATCGGGGTCATAGCCCCTTTAATATTGTATACAATTTGACTTCTCGAGTATTATTATCTGTTTTGAACATCGATATTTTTAACAAGACAAAAATACTTAATGATTTTTCTTTCAGTTTATCACAGATGCTGATGAACAGACTGTGACCCATATCAGCTGAGACAGAACACAGAGCTCTCTCTCACACACACACACACACACACACACACTAGCCAATCTGCTGTTGCTGTAAAGCCCTGCTGATTCTTGCTGCTGATATAAAATGCTGCAATTATGCCAGAACTTTCTAGAGGGGCTTCGGATCAAAGAAATACAATTTTCATTTTACATGCCTCCCCCCACCCCCCCACCCCTCCCCTCCCCTCCCCCCTCCCTCCCTCCCCCCTCCCCCCTCTCTCTCTCTCTCTCTTTCTTTCTCTCTTTCTCTCTCCATCTCTCTATCTCTCTCTCCCCCCCCCCCTCTCTCTCTCTCTCTCTCTCTCTCTCTCCCCCATCTCTCTCTCTCTTTCTCTCTCTCTCTCTCTCTCTCTCCACTTTTTAAGGATGTAAATCATATTAGTTTTCTTTCTATTAGAATATTACTGTAATCATATTGTTATCACAGTGAAGTGAATCATTTCTCTTCTTTGGTTTGAGCAGATGTTCATAACACCTACACTTGATTTATTCAAATTTATTTTAAAATATTCCAGTTCTTTCTTGTTTTTTTAGGGAATATTGGTTTAACAATTTATAAGCAAAACATTCCACCAATGTTTGGAGTTTTGCTCTTTAACATTCTGTCAAAAAATGTTGTAATTCATTCTAATGTAGAAACGTTTCTTATTTTAAAGCAATATGAGCTCCATATTCACTATATCTTACTATATGAGCCATAAAAACCTGATGTATCAAACATGATGCACATATGCACACTTTAAAGATGAAAAAGTTTAAAAGTAACATCCCTACAGATTCATACTCTCCAACAAAAGTTTCTCACTCAAGATTTTTTTTTGACATTTACATTGCATTTATTCATTTAGCCGACGCTTTACCCAAAGTGACGCAATAATCAGACGCAGTTAATAAATGAGGGATTGTGGGATTGAATGCCCTATCTTTGGGGATTTCAATTACCGGCCAGTTTAACCTTAAGGTAACATTGTGTTTTCATTATATGCTAATTAAGCTTGTCCACCGTGACGGTCCATTCCCTTCTCCACCTCGTGTCCGCATTAAAACCGTTCCCATCCGCATCTCATTGTCCGTCCTCAAAGCAATTACCTGTCGCTTCACACACACGCTGCCCAACTTTGGTCTCAGTCCATCTCTCTCTCTAGTTTTCTTTCCTTCCACTGAGATAACAATTTAATTAGAACTGTAATCGTATTCGCTCAGCATTAAATGGCACCCAGAAGAACACTGTGATAGCTTTGGTGCTGCGTTACAATTTGCAGGTTTATTAAACCGCCATGTCAGGATGTGTTTGAAAAGAAGATAAGTTTTCATTGAGGGAACGGTGAGTATGTTATTAATTGTGACATTTAACTGGCAGACCTGTTGATGTGTAAAGCCAGGTTGCAGACCATGTGTATGAACCAGGTTGCAGACCTTTCCATAAAAATTTGGTTAATTTTGAATATTATCATTTGTTTGGAAGAATACAAAGCCACAAAATGGCAAAACGATTAGATATCCCAAATAGTTAGGAAAACTACATCACCCATAATGCACTGGGCATGCTGGGCATCCAAGGCCACTCCCACCAGTCTGCTATGGATATGCATACTTGCTTTAGTAGGAAATACCTCTTAGCAAACTTTTAGTCACAATGGTGTCGACTGGAACACACTCCACGACTTTTGCTCAGATTTTTGCCCCATATGCAGTCTAGATGAGCTGAAAATAGATGACAAAATCTGCACCTGTCTTCAGATTTTGGGCAAATGGAGTTGACAGATTTCACAGAGAATTGCGTAGTGTGATGAGGCATTTGAACTCTTTCCCCACCAGCGTTTATGAGAAAAGTTGCCAGCCACCGCTAGAATTTTATATCACTTTCACAAAAGTTTCATGGCCCTCAGAATATTTTGTTGTATGAATATCTGAATATGCAATATATCACATGAAAGAACAGACCCTCTGCTTCTAAACAAACAAACAAAAAATCAGTTTTATTCTAGCTTCATGCATTCTTTGCATGAACACTTGAATATGGGTACGTTTCATAAAAAAAAAAAAACATTTTAAACAAAAAGCTTTTTTGTCAAAGACTGAGGATTCAGAATGATGGTCAAAACACAGATGGAGTAGATCGAGTCCATCAACACAGTCCTGTAACTCGTCCTGGGTCGACATTTTGATTTATATGTCGATGATCACGTTATTTTACATATGCATCTGCTTATATATGAGATCGCTTGTTTCTGCTTCTTATTCGCATGTGTTTTGATCAGGAGTTTCAGTACTCTTTCGGAAGATGTGTAATACGTTTGGTTGTTTATTAGACAATAAACATTGTTTAAAACAATAAAAAATTGTTTAAAGGTTAAAACTCCAATGCACAGACATGTTGAGAAGCTTTCTTGTGTACGCCGGGAACAATGGGGACATTTTAGTTTAGTTTCTTGTGAACCACACAGAAGAACCAAGCAAACAGATAAAACTGGTTTACACAGCCCTTCATTTTCTGGCTGGGAATGAGTTTTTTTTTTAATCTGTCAGTGCCGAGAGCGATATATATAAGAGAGAGCGGCTATCTGCAGTCTGTCACAGAATGAACCAATCAAAGAACAACTGGAAGATAACAATAGGAAAGAACTTTAGCTTGAGTTCCATTACATCCGGATTCTCTCTCATCTCTTTATCTGTCTCTCCTGAAGCTTCTGGCGTGATGTTGTGGTGAAGTCAGCAGTACTATCCGCGTATATGCGTGAAAACCTCACCTGAACTCATTTACTGACTCACTGGAGGAAACGACAAACAGAGGTTTTATTGTGTCCCATCGGCAGCAGATTTCCAGGCCTCATTCCGATGCCATTTAATCACTCACAGATGTGTTTTGCTGTGGCATCTGGACCTGTGGCTACATGACAACCCACTAAAATAAAGTGTGGTTATTACTGCGGATCTTCTGCTTTTGTGAGGCCCGTTCAACACATCTTGTATTTATAGATCGTAAACATTCACAACATAATGGCATCATGCAGCAAACGTGCTGAGCTTTCACACTGATTTCATGTAAACTGCATTAAGGGCCGTTCAAATCGCGTATAAAAATAACGAGGAAGTTTCAGCAAAGAATAAATGGATTTCCAGCATCAAAAATCCCTTGCTATACAGCTCTCGGTCTCCCTGTACAGCTATTCCTACATCTTTGCTGAGCTTTCAATGTTGTTACGGAAAGGGTGAACCTGATTGGTTGGTTCTTGTCACATGACCTGTGTTGGCCTTGCAGCATTTTGAAAAAAAAGTTGATTTTTTTTTCATCTCACTGTGGCGTAGACGCTCCTGGAAAAAAATGAGTGTGTCGCAACGCATGAGCGCCGCGATGGCACGGTTCTCTATTGAGGACACACTTCCCAGCAAGTTCCCAATTTTTCATTTAAAAGACGTCTAATAGTCCAAACACAGCCCAGACGTATAGGCTAAAACAAGGCAAAATTTGGGTTGTCAGTGAAAATTTAATAGACGTCTAAACCATCGCCCAAGAATAGACTAGTCATCAATTAGATAACAAAGAAATGAAATCAAACACCTTGTAATCACTGTTAACTTTGCTTACATGATGGAATATCATACATCTCGCAAGTTATTTTGGCAAAACAAACCAAATTCAAGGTTATTTTGGCTAGAAGTGTGTTACTCATAGCCGGACTATCGGGTCTATATTTAACATAGACGGTGAAATGACGGCTATTGCTTGCTGGGTTGTCGCACATCTACATTTAAAATAATGGACTTGAGCATGCAAAAGAGAATGCAACGTGATTGCCGTCTGACCTTTAGTCCATTGTTGACTAATGCCAACTTGTCTTCGATAAAAGCAACGTTTGTGCTTACAGAAGAGAATCCAGAAGACTGTCAGGTGTGGTGTGTGTTTGGGAGGCGGAGACACTGCTGTCTGCCCGTCTGAAGAGCGGCCCGTGCCGTTTATTATTAGCCGAGTCTCTGGCTGAGATTGCTCTGGGGATAAACAGCACAGGATACCTGCTCCACGGACCATTACTTCCTCGCCGGAAACACACACACACACACACACACACTCATCCCTCCAGCTGCTTCAGAGTGTTTCTTCAGAGCGGCACATGAGCGACGCGACATGACCCTCAGAAAGACAGGCTTTCTTCCTTAGTATTTTTGGCTCGTTTTCCAGTATAAACATCTAAACTCTCTTAAATAAAATACATTCACTTGAGAAGCAAAATGACTAAATTGTTTGTTTTGTTTTCTGTAAAACAAAATCATCCAAATCAAGTAAGTTCATGCTTAAAACAAGAAAAATGTCTACCAGTGGGTTCAGAAAAACTTAATTCAGAGGAAAAACAAGATTGTTTTTGAGTTCAAGCGCAGACGATATAATGAAGGATATACTGTAAGTTTGGGGATTAAAAGACAATTAATATTCAGTAATATTATCAGTTTAATTGCACTGACACTATCGGATGAGAACCAAAATTTACTTAATTGAGCTGGAAAAGTGACACTAACTTTGCAACATTGACAGTTTTTGAACTGAATTGAGCTGAATAGTGAATTGAGCTGAACAAAAGCGCATAATCTGAATAATGAATAAAGCACTATATAAATAAATGTGAAATAAATGAATGAATGATTTCTACTGCATAAGCAACAGCGAACGAAAGTGGTAAAAAATCATGTCTTCCATTGCTCAACAAACCGTCCCAAACTAATTGAATAAAATGTGAAAGTACCTAAAATATCATTTAACCAAAAACCCATTTAAAAATCCCATTGACTTCCGAACCATGGCAATGCAAGTGCTAAAATGCAACTGATTTCTTTATTTTGGCCTATAAAACTATGTCATCCCTGCAGCACTCTATTAGCCTGACATCGTCATACTCAGATTCTAGTCAGAATGTGAGTCTGATCTGCTCCATTGGGCTGTGATTATGGGGCGTGTTTCAACCGAACCAGGAAAGAAAATGCCTCTGCACTCAATTGGATAGACCTACAACCAATCAGAGCAACGGAGTAAGTGATGTATGTTTTTCATTCATGTTTCCGATCTACAAATGCCTTGATCGTGGTTCTCTGTTCCTCTTTTAAAATTAATGCGTTGTCGATATCTTCTATAACAGACACGATGGCGGAATCTACACATGATGTTTCATAAAAGTTGGGGAGGAGCACGTTCAAATAATCAATCCAATCAACTTGTCATCAAACAATTACCATGTCTACCCTATCAGCATGAGAGGAAGCATATATTTATTCACTCTGTCAACTCACCTAACATTCCTTGACAGTTTCCAGCATCCCTCCACTCACTCTCGGCTTGTTCTTCCACAGAATACGGGGGGAGCACTTTGTCTTTGGGTTCGGGTGAATCCCGAGCCGGAGCCTCTCCTCGGACAGCACGCCAAATATGCATTTACTCTATCTGATTTATTTGTATGTGTGAAATCTCAATTCTCCAGCGGCAGTCATCTTTGTTGTAAACAAATTCAACCCAAGCGCTCATTGGTGACGTGGATGATTACGTTACTGTTGATCATCTGTCCATCATCGTATAAAGCCCGCCCTGACAATTTGATTGGTCAGAACAGCTCTGGTTCGAGCATAATAGCTCCACAACGGATCAAGTCTAGACTGAACTTCCCGACCTAAAAATTTTGTGGGCGGGGCTAAGTTCAGCTGGCATCAAGGCTAGCACGCTATAGAGATGAATAGACTTTTTTTCAATTAGTGGACACAGTTATTAAATACACCAGTTTCAGAGGGAACTTAATCTGGGATCTTAGGAGTGTTTTATCTTTACTGTGTGCTTCAGTTTATTCTGTCACATAAACTTGCTTACGGTACGTTTGAGAAAAGGTTCAAAACACAGACTCAGACTCGGCCTGATGAATGGAGCTTTAACCAGCGTTTTCTCATTGTCCCCGGGTGGGTTTGTCCCGCAGCAATCTTGTGTTTTACTGCAGGTGTAATGCGAATTTACCAAAGGCCTTGATCATGTGAGAAATGCATACTCTGGGTTTTGACTACAGCTGTGTTCATTCATTCTGAGCCTCTGTCTGAAATGATCAGTTTTTAAGACGTGGCTCCTTTAAGGCTTGTCAGTAAACACACTGTTACGATTGGTTAACGTCATTGCATAGGAAGCAGTATCAACACACACTCGCTATTGAAAACATTATCCATTTAAAACCATAATTTACAGACAAAGCATTTTTTTTTTTCAATTTCAGTTTTAGTTCAGTTTTAGTTTTAGTAATTTTAGTTCTTTAACCCTTTTAAACCGGCTGTGTCGTCGCCGACACATACCAGCAAGCTGTTTTCATTTTACCTGAACTCTTCAACTGTTTGCACTATCAAAACCATTCAAATTGCCCCTGACAGTAGACAACATGCGCTTTTCAGCAATATACGGCTTATTACAGTAATTTCATGCTTTCCGTCAGCAAATGACTGCAGCTTTCTGGCAGAGTGGGATGGAAGGATTTGTACAGAGAGATATGACGCGCGGCAGGTTAGAGTGTTTTGGATTGCATAAAGTAATAAAAGAAACGAACAAATACATGGCGAAAGAAGTGTTAGACAGCAGAAGAGGGGATTGGGATGATTTTTAATGAAATTTGGGAGGCGGATGGCCGTTACTCTTTCACGTATTTAAGCATGTGGTGTGTGCATGTGTATGTGTGCGTGCCTATGAATGCATGCATTTGTATGTGTGCATGTATGAAAAAAAGTGTCCTAAATGAAAACAATGTCACAAAAAAGACTTGTATATACACTGTACACATTTTTTTCAAAATTCTTTGATGAATAGAAAGTTCAAAAGAACAGCATTTATTTAAAATAGAATATTTTCTAACATTATAAATGTCTTTACTGTAACTTTTGACCAGTTTAACTCATCCTTGATGAATAAAAGTATGTATTTATTTAATTTCTTTCCCCCAAAAATAAAATAAAAATTCTTACTGACCCCAAACTTTTGAACGGTAGTGTTTAATGTTACAAAAGCTTTAGATTTCAGATAAATGCTGTTCTTTTGAACTTTCTATTCATCAAAGAATTTTGAAAAAAAAATTTACGCAACTGTTTTCAACATGATTTCAACAATAATGAATGTTTCTTGAGCATCAAATCATCATATTATACTGATTTCTGAAGGATCATGTGACACTGAAGACTGGAGTAATGATGCTGAAAATTCAGCTTTGATCACAGGAATAAATTACAGTTTAAAATATATTAAAATAGAAAACAGTCATTTTAAATTGTCATAATATTTCACAATATTACTTTTTTTTTTATCAAATAAATGCAGCCTTGGTGAGCAGAAGATACTTCCTTTAAAAACATTACAAATCTTACTGACCCAAACTTTTGAATGGTAGTGTATGTATTATAGTTCATTTTTCAACTTTAAAGTGTTAGTTTCTTTCGTTCGTGATTTTTCTGTTTTGTTTTGTAAATAAAAATCAGTAAATTTATTCTCGTTTTTTTATTTTTGTCTATTTAAATTCTATTTACAAACTCACCACACACAGTAATGGTCAATAACTGTAATTTGTTGAAAGCTATTTTTCTTCTGAAAAAGATGACACCTTGCACATGAAGATAGCACTTTGTTTTAGAATTTTACAGTAAAAAAAAATCAAAGGGTTACGCTTTAGTTAGCTTGCCAAGGCAACATTTCTAAGTTTTTCCATCTAATATTTATATTTTATTTTATTTTTTATATTTTATTTTATATCTAATAATAACCCTGAACATAAGTGCAACTAGAAATAAATGTTTTAAAATGCTTTTAATTACTATTAAGGTTTAATTTAGTTTTATTTCAGCTTTAGTTTTCAATGAACAAAAATAGTTTTAGTTATAAATGATAAAACTGGTGCAAAATGATGTATCTTAAAAACTGTAAACAACACTTATGATGCACAAAAAGGCTGATCTGTCTGTCCATATATCTAAAATGCTTTAATAGTACAGATTATAGTGAGGCATCACTGAACAACGTCACATTTATATTTTGATGTAAAGCCCAGGGAGTGCATCAGTTATATGTGGATTATCAATTCATTAAAATTCTGTGTGCAATTACTAAAGTAAGAGAGAGCAGTTATCACACGCTGCTTGTCAGCTATCAGTCAGCTTTGAAAATGGCATCTTAAGTGATTAGGATCTTACTTTTAAATGTCAGTCTGTTCTTCAAGGCGATCTGCCCTCTCTTGTGGATGTGTTCTTCAAAAACTTGAAAAAGAGTGGGAACTGATCTCTCAGATTTCCAATTTCAGATTAAGATGTTCTGGAGAACACAAGTTTTCAGCAGGCGATTCTTTGCAGGTCATTTGCATAAAATCACACTGAGTTATGAGGTACAGGCTCTTTAATAGAAAACACACTCTGTTCTGGGACACACGGGGAATTGAGCGGCCTGTTTATCGGGATAATTGCTCTTCGGAGACAGATGTATTCAGTGGCTTTCAGAATGAATGAATGAATACATATGAGATGCAACACCTTCCAAAGGCATGAAACAACATGCTCCGGTTTTGACTTTGTGGTTTTTCAAAAATGCAAATCCTTCAAGCTGGGAACGTTAAAGAACACCAGAGCAAATAAAACCCTGATGTTCAGGATGAAATCGGGTACAGGATTACAATATGGCATTGTGGCGTTCGTCAAAAATACAGGCAGTGTAAATTAGTTCACAGCTCAACCGAGAACGTGTTGAAAAAAGTGCAAAAAGAAAAAAGAAAGATCATGGCAGATTTACTAGAGTGGCAAGAGTGTTTTGCATTTGTGAGTTTTCTTCATGAAGGAATAACAAAGCCTGTAGGGTTTGTCATAATGGTTTCTGTGCTAGCTTTCCAACTTACACAACATGAGATTTTAATTTCAGTACTTTTGCTTTTGGAAAATTACTTTTTGTCATGTCTTCTTGTGGCCTGGTCACTATCCCCTTCAACTGAGGATCTGAAACACACACACACACACACACACTGGTCACTGTCCCCTTCAACTGAGGATCTGAAACACACACACACACACACACACACACACACACACACACACACACACGCACACACAGGTCACTATCCCCACTAGCATCTATAAATCATTTACAGAAATAAATATTGTTTCAAAACATGGTTTCTCAAACACTCTCCTGTCTTCTATTGGTCGGACAATCATGTTGTCCCACCCCAAACTCACGCTATTGGTTGAGGCAATGTTTCTGGTTTAAAAATGCCTGTAATATGCTTTTTCAGTTTGGTCTGCAAAGTTTGAAAGATCAAAGTGCAGATGAATGGAGTTTTTGTCTCCTAAAAGAAAGAAGTGATTCTGAACTGAAGCGAGTCGTCAGTAATTCCAGTCTTTCTTCCAGCTGAACCTGTGTTGGTTTGTAACTTATTTGCATAACTGTTCATTGGCTGCTTTAAAGGACATTTCCATCAGAGTTCATTATCCACCTTGCACATGAGGAAACCTCGTGATAAAGCAAGAAAGCAGGCCAATGTTGCACTGGAATTGCCAAATTACTTTCTTATGTTAAGATCACATGTTTTTAAAAAAGTGCATTTGTTAAATTTTTATATAGTCCTTTCATGCAAATAGTTATATTCTTAAAAAAAAAAAAAAACTTTTTCTCCCATATCTCAGCCCTCTAAACTCTTCTCTTTATAAGGTGCTTCATGACTTACTGACTCATTCATCAAGACGGTCACTTTTTTGTTTATGAATGAATCAGCGATTTGAGTGAATTGACTCAAATACAGTCATTTATTTTGTTCCTCAATGAATCAGAGTTTTTGAATGATTAACTCAATGACTAAAGATGCTAAATGTCAATATACACTCAGTGCAGTACAAATATCATATCACTTCTGTTTACACTTCTGCTGCATGAATTGCATAGTTGCACTTACTATAAACAAGATGCTGTTTATTGCTTTTTAACAGGATCTTCAACTACATTCAGGGTAAATAGCGTGAATTACACTGAATTTAAATTGACACAGCCAGTTATTTTGCATTTTATACCAATTAAGGGATAGTTCACCCAAAAATGATTATATCATTAATGACTTACCTTCATGTCGTTACAGACCTGTGTGACTTGTTTATTGTGGTCAAAAACACAGAGATTTTCCAAAATATCTTTTTTGTTTTTCCAGATGTGAGCCTGAAATGTTGTGTGTTTTCCTCACACAGACAAAACTCCACCTTTCCATGCTAATTAAAATTAACGAGTGATTGTTGTGTGATCGTTAATCTCACTGGAAAAACTGTCCGACACTCCCGAATTACAGTCCATGTGGAAGAACATTACAATCCCTCCTCCGCAAGCTAATGAATATGCAAATTAACTGGAAAAATTGCTGACCTTTGATTCACACATGTTCAGTAATGGCTTTGCTAATTTCTGACTAATTGCATGTCACCAGACGAGCTAGTCTCTGTAAAAGCACTTCGTCATGGTAGAACTGCTGCCTCACACTCTTGAACCCGTTTTTTTAAAAAATTGTGCTCAAAATGTTCAGTTTAAAAAAAAAATATTTAAAAAAATTGTTATTATGCGAATGTTAAGGGAACATTCCATTTCATCAGTCCGCAAACATTATGGGAACGTTACTTTTAAATGTTCTCTGAACATTCCAAAACAAGTGGTAACATTTAAAAAACGTTGTTACATTGTTACGTTTGTTCATAAATTTGAGAAAATCGTATTAGAACGTTCCAAAGTTCTGAAAAAGTTCCGTGTTTGATGGGTTTTATTTGAGATTAGAGAATAGCTTTTAAATACAAAATCATTCACTTCTACGTCGACAGAATTGCAAAAAATAATGACTGTTTAGACATGTAAATTATGTTAATGTCAATTTACATTCTTGAAGTGAATTTACTGCTAGATGACTTTGACTGGTCATTGCTCCAATGAGGAAAACCATGTCAGTTTGTGATGACGATGGCATCATCGACTGATCTCCACTGATTATGCAGTCGTACTTTAGACTTCCACTTGTAAATGACTAACATGTTGACTTGAGAAATGATATGTTGAAAATGATTCATTTATACTGCAGCTGTAAGCTAAATAATTGCAGAGTTGGAATATGATTGATTCTTACATGCATCAGATGTAAATGATCAGGTCAGCATCGATAAAAAGGAAAGGCCAAGATAAATCAAATCCACAGAAAAAGCCATTAGGGAGCGATTTGATATTCCCGGCCTTTACGACCCTTTGATGGAGGACGCTCTCGATTTTCTTCCCTCAAAATATCGTTAACTTGACGACACCCAGTGCATGCTAAAGGGTGATTTCCAATCTAGCTGTGTTTTCATTAGGCAACTAGTAAAATTTAAGCGTGGTACATTTATAATTCATGCAGATGAGTGCGTTTAGACGTTTCTCCAACCTCATTCTGAATAAAACATGAAGTTTGTTTGTTTGGTGCCGTATTAAAGACCCCTTTGACAGGCGTATTTCAGGGTCCCAGTCCGACCGTATTCGAGGGACACGGCAGCTCATAAACATGTATGATGTCACTTCCTGAGATCACAAACATGCCCAGAGTGGATTTCTGCTTTCTGAGTCAGTGTTTGTACGTCAGTCTGATTTTCTCCCTCAACGGCCGTTAGCTGAACAGGTGGCTGTCGTTTAGTCAGTCACTCACTCACTCACGCGGTTTGTGCTGTAAGGCCCATGTTTTTTTTAATGCTTTATCTCTCTCTCTCTCTCTCTCTCTCTCTCTCTCTCTCTCTCTCTCTCTCATGTCAGTGATTCAGTAAGAGGAATAAGACAGGAAGACCTGTGGGAGAGAGTGGAGCAGAAAGGAATTTTAAAAGCAGCAATTATACAGACGTTTCTCTGTCCATGCAAATAAATTCGATCTAGCAAGTTTGAGACGTGTTAGTGACAACAGCATAAAAATATTCTCTCCATTTGGTGCTTTAGATTTCATTTTAAAACCGTTTCGGGCAGGGTGAATGAAAGGAAAAATGTCAGCAAATAGAGACAATGTGGCGTTCAGCAGCGCTAAACCGCAGGCGGTGCAATTAGAGCAATTACCCTAGTGCTCCTCTCCATTTATTCCCATTCACTGTTAATAGCCACTTAAAAACTGGATGGCATTTTCACTCTATTACTCTATCACCATCCATCCATCCAACTATCCAACCATCCCTCCATCCCTCCATCCATCCATCCAACCATCCCTCCATCCATCCAACCATCCCTCCATCCAACCATTCATCCATCCATCCATCCATCCATCCATCCATCCATCCATCCATCCATCCATCCATCCATCCATCCTTCCATCCATTCATCCATCCAACCATCCAACCATCCCTCCATCCATCCATCCATCCATCCATTCATCCCTCCATCCAACCATTCATCCCTCCATCCATCCATCCATCCATCCCTCCATCCAACCATCCATTCATTCATCCAACCATTCATCCAACCAACCATCCATCCAACCATCCCTCCATCCATCCATTCATCCCTCCATCCAACCATTCATCCCTCCATCCATCCATCCATCCATCCATCCATCCATCCATCCATCCCTCCAACCAACCAACCAACCAACCATCCATCCATCCCTCCAACCATCCCTCCATCCAACCATCCATTCATCCATTCATCCATCCAACCATTCATCCATTCATCCATTCATCCATTCATCCATCCAACCATCCATTCATCCATTCATCCATTCATCCATTCAACATCCAACCATTCATCCATCCATCCCTCCATCCATCCATCCATCCATCCATCCATCCATCCATTCATCCCTCCATCCCTCCATCCATCCATCCATCCCTCCATCCATCCATCCATCCCTCCATCCATCCATCCATCCATCCCTCCATCCATCCATCCATCCATCCATTGAAAGACGTCTCATCTGATCACCAAAGCTGCAAAAATTCATCAAAAATGAATTAAACACTAATATTATTTAAATTTCAAATAAAATCTTTTCTATTTGAATATATTTTAAAATGTAATTTATTCCTGTGATGGCAAAGTTTATGTGGATGTAACATTTTCAACTTTTATTATAGAAGTCATTTTTACAAAAGCGACAATGTTGATAAATATAAAGTATGGTTTTAATTTCAATCAGAAACATCTGTGATTTCAGGCTGAATTACTATATTGTGATGTTTCATACAGTGGTGGAAAATGACATTATATTGTGGTAAAGATAGTTCATGTTGTTTACATGCTCAACAGCAGATTGTATGTGTAAATACCGAATTATTCAGAAACTCGCGTGTGCGTGCTTTAAAACTGAGATGATTGCAGCTGTCATGTGGACGGCGGGGCGCATTCAAGGTTTTTGAAAATAAGTTTTCAATGGGATTTCTAACAACTCATGAGTCTGTGTGAGTCAGACCTATCATGACACTCCTCTGCAGAAGAACCAAAGTGCCGTTAACGCTTTCTTGGGTCCAAAAAAACATTACATGAATGATTCATGCTGCATTTTATACACACAACTGTCAAACTCAAAAGTATACCGGTTAAAAGAGCCAAACCTGCAAGAGACCTGTAATGAATCTGTGAGCTGTAAAAGTGGAGAAACGCCGCATGACTGTTATATCTGAGACGAGAGCGGCTCCAAAAAGTGTTTGGAAACTGAAGTGACACTTAAAAATGACTGAATGTCATGTTGCATTAGATTAAGTATCAAATCAAGTGTCTTTTATCAGAGAAGATGCACAGACACAGTTTACGAGCAAAGCGTCTGACAGACAGAAGTTTATGTCTTGAAAACCCTAAAACAACAGATGCTGAACACTTGTGATCTTGACTTCCTACATCCGCTAAAAATCACCCAAAGTTGAGATACTGAGACTTCAGACATGATGAAGAATTGTGACGTTAGAGACAAGAAAAGATCCTGCAGCATTTCACACACTTGATCTGAAGAAATGATGAAGTGTGTCTTTTTGAAAGAATTAATAAGTAAGCGCATCAGTAAACTCAGTATAATTATATATGAAGTGAACGTTGTTTGTTTCTGTTTATTGAGTTTGTATATAATTAGACATGGACACTATAATTAAGCGTCTCCTGCAGCTGTGTACAAGCAAGAGTCACTGTTGATAATCCTAGAAGAGTTTCCATTCACACACCGACCGGTAAAACCACAGCTTCAATATCTGTGTAAGAAATAATTACTGTGACCGTAATTATACAGACATGAATTGAAGATAATGTAAAGACTGTACAGTATTGCGGGGGGAAAAAAACTTTATCATTATGATCTTTGGAGATAAATGACTCTGAAAAGATGCTGTCAGATATGAAGGAGGCGTTTCTTTAAGAATAGACACTATTTTGGTAACACTTTATAATAAGGTGGCATTAGTTAATGCATTAATTAGCAATGATAAATCAATTATTACAGTATCATTTCACCTTTGTTAGCATTAAAAACCTTGTTAGTTATTAAAAACCTTATTGTAGAGTGTTACCCAATTTTTTTTGTCCATAAATCAAAATCAAAATATTTGAGATATGGTATTTTGAGTCCGACAGAAGTCAGTCATATGGATTTGGAACAACTTAAAGGGAAGTGAATGATGGCAGAATTGATTATTTTAGTCTGATCCCATATGTGTTAGTTATTGGAACATTAAATTCACCATGAAATCAAAATGGACAATTATTATTATTATTATTTTATGGAAAATTAAAGTGTTTAATTCTAAATGATTTATCAGTGCACATCATTTTTTTTAAATTCATTTTCCTGGTAATGTTAAATCAGAATAACTTCCCCTCTTCTCTTCTCTGATGATGAGGGCGGGGCAATAACATGACACTCACATGAGATCCACCAATAGCAAACCACTACCATCCAATCAATTCCCCACAGACAAAATCAAGCCCCGCCCACTTTGTTCTTGTGTGAGAAGCAGTTTCACTCGGATATACGGCACAATAGGGAGGAAAAGATGAACTTCTGTTTTGTGACGACTTCAATGTGTAAATAATTGTGTAAATGAACTTGAAAATGAGAAAGCGTTAACAGAAAGACAACAACGACAGAGCATCAGTGTGAGAAACAGACCTCAGATGCTGTGTGTGTGTGTGTGTGTGTGTGTGTGTGTGTGTGTGTGTGTGTGTGTGTGTGTGTGTGTGTGTGTGTGTGTGTGTGTGTGTGTGTGTGTGTGTGTGATTAGGTTTTGCACCTCCTGCAGTGAATGTCTTGATGAGGAGTATTTCACTAAAACGAAATTGTGTTCTCTGTCATCTAAATCTGTCTGTCTGTGATCACTCCACTCTAAACTCTTATTCTATTTGGATGAGTAAATGTGTCTGAACTCAAACCGCTGTGACAATTTTCACAGTCTGTCATAGAGATGCTTCTGCTATTCCTGTCTGAGCTTCACAAACATCCTCACATTCTTTATAGAGAGAGAGAGAGAGAGAGAGAGAGAGAGAGAGAGACATAAGGGCCTCGATCTATTGAAAATACTTAATTATAAATAGATTTTTTTGTCTTTCTCAAAGTATCATAGAAAGGAGGCGCTAAATCTTCAAATGTTGTTAAATATTATATGAGCTGATTTATTATCTTTCCGTGTTAATTTTGTCTTAGTTTTTTATTTTTTATTAATTTGAATCTTCATGTAAATAATAAATAAATAAATATACTTCTTCATATTTACATAAATTACTTAAGTATTTCTTATTGATTAATTGCTACTTCCTAAGTGATATTTTTTCCCACTATATTACTTGCTTGCTTTGCACTCTTGTTATTTTATTTATTTAGCCAAATCGTTCACGCATGCAGCTAAATTGCAAATATTCCAGAAAAATAAATGTGCCGTTTCTGTCATGCCAGTGAAGCGCAGAAACTGATCTTCAGACAGAAACAGTGACAGACAGTGACAGGAAACTAACGTGTGAATCAAAGGTGTTGACAGGAATATTTCTATATATCAGTTTTTTATTGTACCTGAAAGTGATTTTAACAGGTTCAGATCAGGTTTTAACTGTGCTGAAAACCACATCACTTACTGAACGGACAACCTTGAAAAGCAAATTAAAAGAAATGGTTCTTAAATTACTTGCTTCATATATTTGATCCCCTGAAAGGTTGAATAATACAAGTTAATTGAATCTAAAAGTTCCATACGGAACTTTTCAGTGGACTTTTCAATTAATTAATTTCAGTTAAATTTAATTAATTAAAATAAACAAAAGTAACATGATTGCTTAATATTTTGTCACAACTTAATTTAATTGTGTTCAATCAACCTAATATATTTAAAAGTTTACTTAAAGGTAGGGTAGGTAGGATTTTTCTAAAAAAAAAAAAATTTCAAATTTGTTTAAACTGTCTTTATATACCAATACATAATTAAAATGTAAGTGCTCTGAAAAAGAGAGTATAAAAATCGAGTGACTGTAGACCTTTTAATCTGTAATAAACACAGCTCATTATTTCCATCCGGGACGAAACAATTGATTGGTTTGGGCGACTGTCACTCTCTCTCGCAACCATGGCTACCACCACTGTTGCTACAAGATCTGCCCATATGCGCGCGCACCCGTTTGATTTGAGGAGTGCAAGAGAGGCGCGGAACCTACGAAGAGTAAAATTATGGCAGAGAAAGAGCATTCAAAATTCAAAGCACCTGCATATGCAGTCAGCGAAGGCAAACAAGGCACTCTTGAACGACCTCCTCTGCTTCGCCCTCGACCCCGGACCTGTCCTCAAACCGACGATGCGGTAGGCTTGTCTCCGGAGTGTAGTCCTCATCAGAGTCAACAATGTTTTCATCATGGAAACTCTTACATGCAAAACACCGTATATGTTATGAATCTTACACGAAATTCACCTTCATCACAGTGTAACTGATGGTAATGGAAAAACGTGTATCAATGCAACCTGTTTTTAGCTTTGCCTTATAAATATAGCTCGTTACCTATAGCCTAAATATAGCTCGTTACCGAATCAAACAAAATATATTTTAAACTTTACCAGTATCGATATGCTAGCTTGATAGTGAGTAGCCTACTAAAAGCCATCTTATTTGTTTATATTTATAGTGATAAAGTTAGGTATTTTATTACATGTGATTCTGACATGATGTCACTGCATGCACTGCGCTCCTTCCTCTCCACTCGTCTCAGGTAAATAAATGCGTCTTCCAGCTGAGCCTGAGCGTTTGGCGTCGCGCGTTCATGTGTTTTGGGGGCGTGGCTTTGGAAGGAGGGAAGGAGGGAAGGAGGGAAGGAGGGAAGGAGGGAGGGAGGGAGGGAGGGGAGGGGGGGGGGAGTGAATGGAAATAATGAGCTGTGTTTATTGCAGATTAAAAGGCAAAAAGTATATAAAGACAGTTTAAACAAATTTGGAATGTTTTTTTTTTTTTTTTTGAAAAATCCTACCTACCCTGCCTTTAATTAATTTGTGTGAAAACTACATGAATCATTTTTGTTGACAACTAACCGGGCAGTGGATCTGTAGTTCCCAGCATGCTTTGCAAGGGACTGCATTAGGAGATAAAATTTAGTGATTAAAGTGTTATTTTATGTGTTTTTCTGTAAATGGAAAGATGTTGTTAGTTAATGTTAGTGTTTAATATTCAGTTATGTTAGAAACTTAGAGGACTTTCTGTAATGTTTTTTAATTTTGTGGTTACCATTATGCAGAAGAGTGACGACTGTGTTTAGTTTAGGGCTGTGGGCACTCAGTATACACTATACATGCATTAAACCTCATTCGCAGACCTGCATAAGTAATATTCAACATTACTCTGTAAAAAGTGGTTTTAATTAAATTGAACACTAGTAGATTCTATCATTGGAAATGACTGTAGAATCAAATTAGCTAAAATTATAATGTTGGCGATTTTAGGCAGGGCAAAAATTAAATGTAGTCAACCTGACAAAATGTTATCTAGTAGGAATGACTAAATGAATTTAAGTTCATACAACAAGATTACAACAAATAATTTCAAACAAATTAGATTTTGTTGGAAAAATTTAATTAATTTTTGTGGAAAAGTTTACCTTAATTTAATCAAGTTCGTTCAACAGCTTATTTATCGTTCAACAGCATTATATGACTGTGAATACAAATGCAAGTCTTTCACTTGCTCTCTGTCAAGACGCTGAGAGAACGTGTTTGACTCGCCCTCAGGCTCTCAGAGAGAACGAGAGACATGAGAGCTGAGAAGATTCTAGAACAGGTGTATAAACCAACGTCGGTGAAAGTCACAGTTAATGCCTGTCAGCAGGTGATGTCACTGACAGACCTTGAACTTTTATCCTCTTGTTCGAGAATAATATCCCGACTAACAAAAATATGTTCTGGAAACGTTCTCTAAACGTTTAGAATGTCCAGTTTTTTTTTTTTTACGTTTTCAAAACATTTTTTGTTACATGAATGTTCCATTTTGTAAATCGTTACATTTGAATGTTAACTGAAACAAGTTGTAACATTTAAAAATGTTAGACGAAAGTCCAACTAAAAGGATTCAGAAATAAAATGTTCCATGAAGATTTTGTGCTATCGTTTTGAGAACATTATTAAAGACCAGTTAACTCTGAACAAACATCGTATTAACGTTACTGGATGAACGTTTGTTCATAACTTTGGGAGAACTTTGTACATAAGCCGAAGAGCGTTTCCTTGTTAGATGGTACTCATACAGTAAGTCTTATTTTGTTTCCAATGCTTATAGACTGACACCTGTTGGTTTGGATGCTGGATCACACAAAAACAGAAAACAAACATTTTCTATTACAGAAGTCTCTAATCAAATATGCATCTGTGAACCATAATACTTTACTCTGCAATTAAAAGTGTGCAAAAAATATGAAGATTTTGTGAGTATACTGGTCATGTGATCTCAACATGAAGGGGGATCGTTCATGTAGAATGCAGCCTTTTAGCTCTTCTGATCAAAAAAAAAAAAAGTGCTACTTGTTTCTTTTTACAGGGCAAAACATTGCTTACTGGATCTTTAATTATAATAAATGGAATGAGTAAGAGTGGTCATCATGTGTTGCAGGTTTGCGGTCGGGTCTGATGTAGTTGATATTAGCCTTTATATGGAGGTAAAAATGTTGGAAAACATGATATTCAGATATAGATGTTCAAATTTACACTTACAATCAAGATGTGAAGAAAAATGCAGAGGACCTCTTTGTTGCTGCAGCTTTTTGTTTCTTTGTTTGTCTGCTTCAAATGCACGCGGCCCAATGGATTTAGGGTTCAGGAATGTACCTAAAATGTGTCTGTTCTGATATTTTGCATGATGCATGATGTCCATGTTGTATAAAGCTGTAAGCAAGAGTTTTCTGAGATCCAGAAGTGCGATAACTTCCCAGCAAACACAGAGTGTTCCCCCTAACGTTCCCGCATGGCTCCCTTTTGGAATCCGTTTATTTTTCTGGGAACCGAATGACAACGTTAGGGGAACGTTCTATAAACCTAAATTGAACTTTCTATTATGTAAAGCAAACTTTCCTGGCTAACTAACAGAGAATGTTAGAATGTCCGATAACCAAAAACTGTTCACTGGATGTTTTCAAAGACGTTCATGAGTGTAACACGTCATCGGCAGCACACTTTAGTATGGAAGAAATGCAATTAAAGCATACAACATGCTTGTATATGTAACGTAGGCCAGCTAGTAAAGAGCTGTGCAGGTAAACCTGCCGTCTTTAGTGTCCTTGTTAGAGCGCACGCCTCCCATGACAGAGACACCAGTTCGATTCGAGGAGAACCGTGGAGGTTACGGTTGCGTCTTATGTCTTTTAGAAGTGTGTGTTTGTGTTTCTGAGTGTCTGTTGTCTGTTGTTTTGCTCTGTCTTGGTTTCCTCTGTGATTGTGTGCATTTTGTAAAACTTGCCTTTGTTCATTTGATTTATAACTCTTTAGGCTGTTTTGAATTACATTGGCCTTCAGTTATATTGTGTAAAAAGTATTATTAAATACTCAGTTTAAGGGGAGTAGGCAGTGTGATGCCATTTCTTTTGCATATATGTTTGTTCCATGTTTTGGGTTAAGTTTCGTTGTTTTTCTTCTTTTAATGTGTTTTATTTATTTTAGGTAATTTAGAGGGTAATAAAACAAGTTATTTTTGTTTGTTATTTTGGCCTTGTACACTCCTGAATTTAATCCCTTTGTTTCTGGTTTTCACTATATTTGTGTTAATAATACACTCACCTAAAGGATTATTAGGAACACCATACTAATACTGTGTTTGACCTTCAGAACTGCCTTAATTCTACGTGGCATTGATTCAACAAGGTGCTGAAAGCATTCTTTAGAAATGTTGGCCCATATTGATAGGATAGCATCTTGCAGTTGATGGAGATTTGTGGGATGCACATCCAGGGCACGAAGCTCCCGTTCCACCACATCCCAAAGATGCTCTATTGGGTTGAGATCTGGTGACTGTGGGGGCCATTTTAGTACAGTGAACTCATTGTCATGTTCAAGAAACCAATCTGAAATGATTTGAGCTTTGTGACATGGTGCATTATCCTGCTGGAAGTAGCCATCAGAGGATGGGTACATGGTGGTCATAAAGGGATGGACATGGTCAGAAACAATGCTCAGGTAGGCCGTGGCATTTAAACGATGCCCAATTGGCACTAAGGGGCCTAAAGTGTGCCAAGAAAACATCCCCCACACCATTACACCACCACCACCAGCCTGCACAGTGGTAACAAGGCATGATGGATCCATGTTCTCATTCTGTTTACGCCAAATTCTGACTCTACCATCTGAATGTCTCAACAGAAATCGAGACTCATCAGACCAGGCAACATTTTTCCAGTCTTCAACTGTCCAATTTTGGTGAGCTCGTGCAAATTGTAGCCTCTTTTTCCTATTTGTAGTGGAGATGAGTGGTACACGGTGGGGTCTTTGCTGTTGTAGCCCATCCACCTCAAGGTTGTGCGTGTTGTGGCTTCACAAATGCTTTGCTGCATACCTCGGTTGTAACGAGTGGTTATTTCAGTCAAAGTTGCTCTTCTATCAGCTTGAATCAGTCGGCCCATTCTCCTCTGACCTCTAGCATCAACCAGGCATTTTCGCCCACAGGACTGCCGCATACTAGATGTTTTTCCCTTTTCACACCATTCTTTGTAAACCCTAGAAATGGTTGTGCGTGAAAATCCCAGTAACTGAGCAGATTGTGAAATACTCAGACCGGCCCGTCTGGCACCAACAACCATGCCACGCTCAAAATTGCTTAAATCACCTTTCTTTCCCATTCTGACATTCAGTTTGGAGTTCAGGAGATTGTCTTGACCAGGACCACACCCCTAAATGCATTGAAGCAACTGCCATGTGATTGGTTATTTAGATAATTGCATTAATGAGAAATTGAACAGGTGTTCCTAATAATCCTTTAGGTGAGTGTATATATATTTATATTTCTTTGTACATAATTTTTGAGCACACATTAATTTATGGTACGGCTGGCCCTAGAAGGTTGTAAACGTTATATATATATATATATATATATATATATATATATATATATATATAAAGGATTTACTTTGAAACAATTGCTAGTAAATTTCACAAACAATTACAAGGAAATGGCAAATAACACACTGAAATTTTTTGCAAGAAAGACTAAAATACTGTTTTCTTGTAAAACGTACTCCAATAATCTTTTATTTACAACTTCGAAAAATCCTTTTACAGTGTAGACTGATTAAAACTGCAGAACTAGACACACTTACTCTGATTATGATCACTGTAATTATGAGCATTATAATCACAGTATTCTATGAGCTGCAGCCTTAATCACATTATAACGGTTCAATGAAACGAACTCTAACTTCAAATGCAGTGGCTGTTTTCATCATACATCAAACTCTTCATAATTACACAAGAGTAAAGAAGCTACAGTCCTTTTAATGCATCTCTTAATTTCCCTCTGAATGTACAACAGAGCTGAGGGATTCGTGAGCCTGCTTTCAACTCAGCTAGTCGGAAACATTACAGATGAGAATGACAGTCCTCGTACAATTGACATCATCAGTTCAAAATGCGAGTTCAAATCAATGTGAAATGCCACGCAGGGGCTTCTGGGAACATTATTGAGTGATAACTCAAATGAAGTGGTTTGAATCGGTTCAGTGAGAGAAGTGATTTGATTTGCTGAAATGAATCGGATCTCACATTGATGCTTTAGAGAGAGAGAGAACGAGGGAGGAGAGAGTATTTGAGAGTTTCCTCGGCTCACTCGTGTGCAAGACAATGTGACAAAAACAACATGTGCCATTTTGTCTCGCTACACTGCTACTTGTTGAGAAAAATGAACTGTTAATGGAAAAGCTACATTGTTTCATTTATTAAAAAGCTGAGCACTATCACACTTCTGAAAAATGTTACATTAGTAATGTCACTGTTAAACCTTTTTTTTATGCACAAAATATCACCTGACAGATATAACTATCAGAATCACAGGCTGTAAGAAAATCAGAAAATTACAGAAATTAATTGAGAATGTTTTTGTTTTAAAGGAAGATAGAATTAACATCCAACTCAAATAACTTGATTTTTTTTTTAACAACAACAACAACAAAAAAGGGGCATTTTGTCAAGACAGACTTTGAATGCCTTTTTTGGAAGTTTTTAGTGAAAATTTGAAATGAAAATGGATCCATCACCAATTTTTTCAGTCTGAAAAGAATAGTTATTTTCCCAGAATACATTACCTGTTGAACTGCAATTCAGTAAATTCCTCTCTCATTTCAACCTAACCCTCATCCTTCCCTCACGTTCTGTAACAAATCCTTCCCTCGCGGGTAAAAAAGCCCTAAAATTATACTTGTCCAGAAAACCTATTTTATTTCATTTTGATAATATTTTTTAATGCATTTTTTTTAAGGATTTTTTGTAATTTTTTTATTTTCCTTTAAATTACTAGATTTGATCAACAAATAATAAATAAATAGTAATTTAGTAATTTAAGCACATTCCTCGCATTCTTTCAACTTAAATTCAAAATTTCATGCATAACCCTTTTAATTCAGCTCAAAATATCTTACATTGGGTTTCTTTGCGACCACTTGTAATATATATATATATATATATATATACAGTATTATATATATATATATATATATATATATATATATATATATATATATATATATAACATGATATTTGATAACTCTAGCCACTAGATGGCCTTATAGCTCTATATGGAGCAAATGAGCTGTTCCGCTGGGTCCTAAAGTCAGTTTCTCTTCCGTAAGCATTTGGATACACATGTAGACATTATAAAATAATTTTTTGGTAAAGTTTAAGCATTTTTAGTTTGAATTGTGTGCATTTTTAGGATTTTCTATGTGTACTGGAGAATTCCTCGCACTCCATTCATTCCTATTGGGGTCAAATTGATTTGTTACTTTTTAAAATTTCAACCACAAAACTCCTCGAATCCATTCAAAAAAATGTTTTTACATTTTTTTGTGTGTATTCGTGGTTCAAGTGCAACAAAAGTCCTGGGGTCTTGGACCCCTCTGATGAACAATTTTTTTTTTTAAACATGACCCGAGGGAAGGATGAGGTTAAACTTACTGTGTGTTGTGGCCAATTCAATCCATATGCACACGTATGAACTCTTTAATTCAGAATTTTGCACAAACCTAGATGTGAGTCTGAGGAACATACATTCTGTTTGGAGGAATGACTTACAGCCTCTGAGCTGAGGGATCAGCTAACATCTCATTCATTTCTCATTACTATCACATGCTCTTTTCAGATCCCACACACAGCAGGACTGTACGTTTGAAGAGTTATCGGAGCGGCCCGTTATTCATCAGTAAAGAGAGGGAGGACGAGGAAGGCTGAACCGATAAGACAGGGATGAGTGATCCAATTTCTTCAGCAGCGGAAGCGTGTCGTCGTGATAGCCTTCACTTACGGCACACACACCTGATGCCCCTCCTGGGGGCAAACGGCAGGACGCCCCATTAGAGAGGCGTGGAGAAATGTCACGGGCACAGCAGACATAAGACACGAGTCTGCAGATCACAAACACACTTAAAAAGATGCTGATCTGCCTATTCACAGATTTATTTGCAGTTCATTTACTATTTCCACATGATCTAATCCAGAAAGGCCTTTGCTGATATTTGATGCTTAGTTTTATGATCAAATCTCTGTAGTTTAATGCAATGCAATACAATGACGATTGAGAGATGAACAAATAAACCTTTTGACTTTTTGAAAATTTTTTGATCATTTTGACTTTTTTGCCATAATCATGACCTTTCACGCCACAACGTATGTCATACTTTTACATGTTTAATATAATAACTGACTTTAAGTCATAATTTCAACTTTTCATCTCATGAATGACATTTTAAGTCATAATATCGACTTTTCATCTCATAAATGACGTAGTATGTCATCATTTTGTGTTTTTGTCATACTTTCAACTTTTCCAAATTCAACTTTGTTCGTAATAATTTTGACTTTTCATGTCATAATTATGATTTACAAAGCATGATTTTTACATTAGAAATGCCTTTGTTGGAGTTGATTCAGTCCTATTAACCCTTTGATATGAAGATTTCTAAACGATCAACATGATCAAAACGTTGCTGAAGAACCTGTCTCACACAATCTGCTACATGCCTTCTGTCGTCTGATTGATAGTTTAGACTTGTCTTTAGCAAGTAAAAGTCTTTTAGTATAACTGTACAAACATCCTCCTTCAGCTCATGCTCCACGTATCTTTCTGCTGTGATATTTATATAAAGTAAACGCAAGAATAACTTTGATATTGTTAGTAATATTTCAAGATAAACACTCACTGAAGCAACTCAGGTTTACTTGATTATCCATACAACATTTATTAGACAAATCGGTATGAAATATGATCATTAGGCTTTTGATTAAGGTTTATTTTGTTTGTCTCTCAATCATCAATGTATTGCATTGCATTATATGTTTTAAAACTACAGAGATTTGATCATAAAACTTAGCATTAAATATAATCTTGCTAAGATATATTATTGGCAGATACAGATTGATGACTGATTAAATCATTTTATGTAAGAATCTGTTATACTGTTATAAAGATCTCATTGATTTATTACTTGCATTAGAATTTCATCTTTCTTTTTGGCCATTTGAATATCAGCATCTGCAGCATATTTTTGCTCAGTTTGAACCTCTGAATAAAATTGAGCTGTTTTCCCTCCATATTCTCACTCTATAAGCCATACGAGCTGATACTCAACAAAAAAACACATTATATGGTATAATTGATCAATTTAAAAATGTTAGATTTTATATATCGAGCTTTACAGGTTTTTTTCCAGATGTTGTTGATAGTTTTGAACTTTAAATGGAAAACATTAGTGCATGTTTCCGTACAGTCACCGCAGTGTTTGATAATGTGGCACTTGTTAAAAATGCTGCGGAGGACGTGGTTATTGATTGGGATGGAACTGAAGAAGGAGGCAGGAATTGATAGCTTACACATCCGATCTCTGGTGTCAAGCGAGTCATTGTGCCGCAGGATCCTCATTAGCAGCAAATGAGCTTTTGAAAGGGCGTTGAGCGCGATGAGTTGATTGGATTTACTCACTGATGTGTTCTTGTATATTTGCAGTCTCGGAGGGAGAGTGGTTGGCAAACAGCCTGGTTGAGATCTGCTGGCAGGTAAAGTTTCGTGCCTGAATGTGTTAGTGTTTTTTTTGCACTGGTTTGGCAGGCTGACGGTCCTGTTCTCAGAGCAATTATCAGTGAGTCACGCAAACGAAGGTCTTGCTTGTGAGAGAGCTCAGCGTTGCCACTTCATTAAAGAGTGTGATTTCTGTAAAGCACATTTATGACACAGAACATAATTTTGACTTTAGTTTGTAATAATTTCAACTTCTTGTCATAATTTTGACTTTTTAGTAGTATCATAATGACTTAAGCCAGAATTTCGACTTTTCATGTCATAATTTCAACTTTTTGTCCTAATTTTGATTTTCATGATTTCGACTTTTTGTCCTAATTTTGATTTTCATGATTTCGACTTTTTGTCCTAATTTTGACTTTTTTAGCATCATAATGACTTTTTAAGCCAGAATTTCAGCCTTTCATGGCATAATTTTAACTTTTAATGTCATAATTGTGATTTTTCATCTCAACTTTTCATATCATAATTTCTATTTATGTCATAATTTTGACTTTTCATCTTGACCTTTTATGCCAGAATGTCGACTTGTGTTACAATTTAAACTTTTTATTATCATAATTGACTTTTCAAGTCATAATTTCGACTTAATGTGTCTTATTTTTTACTTTCATCTCATGTGACAGTGTCACAATTTTGACTTTGTATGTCATAATGATGACTTTAAGTCTGAATTTTTACTTTATCTCATAGACTTTTTATCATAATTGTCACTTTTTGTCATAATAACGGCCTTTTACACCAGAATTTCGACGTATGTCGTAATTTCACATTTTTAATATCATGTTTGACTTTTTCAAGTCATAATTTCAACATTTAATTTCTTAAATGTGACATTTTATGTCACAATTTTGACATTTCATCTCATAAATATGATGTTTTTAGTCATGATTTTGACTTTTCATCTCATAAATGACGTAGTATATCATGATTTCGACTTTTTGTCCTAATTTTGACTTTTTACAGTCATAGTTGACTTTTTAAGTTATAATTTTGTCTTTTTATGTCATAGTTTTGATTTTCAAAGCATGAGTTTTACATTAGCACCAATAAACGAAATAACAGAATACATAACTGTTTCAAATGGATTTCAAATGCTCCGCCCCTGTTTGTCATTGGTCAGACAAACTGACCCCACAATGTTGCTCAAACAAACAGATTTATGTTTTAAAAGCGCCACAGAATCATATTACGGATGTAATATTGGTAATTGATATATAACCATAGAGATAAGAAAGAGAGAACAATCACAATTCAATATGAAAATATAGATGAGCCGGTCATTAGCAAATTATTAGCATATAGTCCAATGATGTCCTCATTGTCTGTTAAACAATGTCGAACAGAGATTTTTAAATATAATTTTCTTAAAAATAGATGCAATTATCAAAATGTCTCAAAATGCAGCACACGTTGATAATAGTGTTTTTTAGAGCAGGATGCTTGAGTAACGTCAATACTGTAATTAAACACATGAAGCAGAGGGTTGTGGGAAGGTCAGGCAGGTCTGAACAGAAGGATTTTCTTCTTTTCTCTCTGTTTAGTGTAGGAGAGATGAAACTCAGACAGCATCAGATGTGAGAGTGCATCAGTAAACAGCAGCTCCTCCAGGACTCTCTGCTCATTTCTTAGCTTTTTTATGGGCTGTTGAACCTCTGGAGGACGGCGGCCGCTTTCTGCAGCTCAGTGTGACTGTCAGAGTCACTCCTCAACAATCACAGTCCTACAGAGATTTCACCGGGACCACACATTTATCCTTCATCTACCCTTGGATGTCTTTTTCTCTACTTTTCACAATTCCTCACTGTGCTTTTATATTAAACACATACTTTGATTTAGTTTTCTTAGTTGTCACAATTTTGACCTTTTACACCAGAATTTCAACTCAGTTTCAACTTTTTAATATCATAATTGACTTTGTCAAGTAAAAATGACATTATTGTCGTTTTAAGTCAGAATTTCAACTTTTTGTCTCATAAATGACATACACTCACCTAAAGGATTATTAGGAACACCTGTTCAATTTCTCATTAATGCAATTATCTAATCAACCAATCACATGGCAGTTGCTTCAATGCATTTAGGGGTGTGGTCCTGGTCAAGACAATCTCCTGAACTCCAAACTGAATGTCAGAATGGGAAAGAAAGGTGATTTAAGCAATTTTGAGCGTGGCATGGTTGTTGGTGCCAGACGGGCCGGTCTGAGTATTTCACAATCTGCTCAGTTACTGGGATTTTCACGCACAACCATTTCTAGGGTTTACAAAGAATGGTGTGAAAAGGGAAAAACATCCAGTATGCGGCAGTCCTGTGGGCGAAAATGCCTTGTGGATGCTAGAGGTCAGAGGAGAATGGGCCGACTGATTCATGCTGATAGAAGAGCAACTTTGACTGAAATATCCTTTAGGTGAGTGGATATCATAATTTAGACTTTTTATGTCATAATTATGACTTTCTAAATCTGATTTTTGTCTTTTCATCTAATAAATATTATGTGGTATGTCAAGATTTTGACTTTGTCATCATTTAAAAAAAATTTATCATAATTGACTGTCATAGTTTTGACTTAGTTTGTAATAATTTTGACTTTTTATGTAATGATTATGACTTTTTGAGCCAGAATTTTGACATTTCATATCATAATTTTGACTTGTGTCATTTGTAATAATTTTGACTTTTTATGTCAGATTTTTTACTTTTAGTAACATAATTATGGATTTTTAAGCCAGAATTTTGACTTTTCATGTCAAAACGTCGTCTTAAAATTTCTGCAAATATAATCTGTGAAATCGTAGTCAACATAAACCCCATTTATAACCCATTTTACTTCCTAATGCGAATGTATTATATTCACCTCAACCAAAGTTATATGACCTTCAAAAATAGTGCATCATCATTTAACTCTTGACACGAAAAAAGCTATTGGCATATGAATTATAACTTAAATTTGGGTCTGTCCCTCATTAAATGTAGTGCACACATCATATGGATACTGTTATGTTGTTTTTGGCCATGTCACTATAAATAATTTTTGTATGGAAAAGAGCTGCTTGAAGAGCTGCTTTTTTTGATTCACAGGAGATACAGAGTCATCTTGGAGCGACATGAGGGTGAGTAAATGATTTTATTTTTAGATGAACTGAGACTCTTTCCCACAATATTTGCGTCTCAAATGACATTATAAACCTTGTCGAGTGAGAAAGAGACTGAATGTCGTTCCTGTGGCGTAATCAAACCCAACATGATGGATTATAGGACGTGTGTGCGATTACATTTTAAAACAGCCCAGCAGAATGACAGGAGAAGGGATCTGTCCTATTAATATATCTGTCACTCAATTACGCAGTAATTCTCCTTTTTCCATTACTATATCAGCTTGCACAGTTCTGCCGCACTTTAACTTTATAACAGAGGAAAAACATCACAGTCTTTTTCATATCTCATAGTTTGCTACTTTACAGCAGAGAGGTCACCAGATAACAAAACGTTCTAAGAACGCTTTCCTGACGTTCCCATTATCAAAATGTTATTTCTGAATGTTCTCTAAACTTTCAAAACATCCAGTTATTGAAATGTTTTAAATGAACATTACGTTTACCCAACATTATGGGAATGTTAATTTTGAATGTTCTCGGAAAATTCTGAAACAAGTAGTAACATTTAAAAAATGTTTTATGAACATCCAACTAAAACACTTTAGAAATAAGGGTTCCATGAGTAGCGGTGTACGGTACACAGAAGTCATGGTTCGATATGAGTTCGGGGCAACAGGAAAAAGCAACAAATCCCCAATGCTAGGTTTCTTTTTATTTAAATGCTAGGTTTCTTTTAATCAGCCACAAAACTGAAAAGCATCTCTTGTGTTATAAAAGTACAAAATAAATAGAATGAAAACTTGTGCAGAGATTAGGTTTCTTTGTGCGTAAGAGTTCATTAACATGCGGTGACAATGGCAGATGCACAAAGTTTAATATTACGCTATAAGAAAGAAAGAGAGAAAGAGCCTACTTTACCTTTCCACAAGGAAACAGCGAGTGAAGCGACACCTGAGGATTGCCATTTCCAGGACACACATATTTCATCACTGGACTGTAGTGAGACTTCCACGACACAAATCGCACAATGCCAAATGATTTTGTCTCATTATAATAGCGGAAACTACGGTGGCTGAGAGAGCTCAACGCGCTGCAACTGAAGAAAACGCATGCAAATAGAAAAAATAGCGCGTTTCTGTATTTGTTTGTGTTGTGAACTTTTGCAGTGCATTTCTGTATTTGGTTGTGTTGTGAGTATTTGGAGCACACATGTGTTGTGAAACTGATGAAGATGTTTTCTTAATTTGCAGGTGTTTTTCTATTTGCATGTGTTTTCTTCAGTTGCAGCGAGTTGAGCTCTCTCGGCCACCGTAGGAAACAACTTAAAATACACCGTCCTTTCTGGTCATACAGATAAGAGAAAGACATCATTTGAAACTGTAAAGGATCTATTTTTCTCTGTATACACTCACAATAAAAACAAAACATTGTGCTTTTGTAAAATAAAGAAAACAAACAGGATGTCACTTCCTTTCCATGAAGTTCGCGTCACAAAAATGAATCAAAATTCTACTATCAAGCTCTTGCGTTCATCTGAACTCTTGTTTTGGGTTGGTGCGTAGGTCTTCTCTTCTTCTTCTGCTCTTTCTCCTGTTGTAGCAGTTAGCAAACAGCGTTTCATTACTGTGCATCCCCTTCTGGATTGGAGTGTGGATCGCCTGTGACTGACTGTATTCATCGTCTGATTATTATGCACTGAACCATGACGTCCGTACCTTGACAGTTTGGGATGAATACATGTCCCGTTACACGAACGATGTGTGAATGACGTTTTTGTGCTATTGTTTTGAGAACACTGAACGAATGTCACTGGAGGACCGTTTGTTAATAACTTTGCTAGAACCTTCTGAGAACGTTCCCTGTTAGCTTACACAGAGATGATAAAGTTGTTAAAAAACTTAAAAAACTTGCACCTGGAACCTATTTCAAAGTTTGCGTTCTCGAGCCACCAAACACTGTTTTTCGTGCAAATGAACGGCCAGAACACATTAAATGTTTTCTGTTTTCTGTTAGAACGGTGTCGTGTTCACAGCCCCTAAGTTAATAACTAATGATCTTTGCAACTGAAGTGAATCAATTAAAACTAACTTTAGCTGGATAATAACTTTATTCTAGAGCTGCTGTAAAGCCAAAACAATCTCTATTACTTTAATTTCCTATTATCACTGTAAAGCTGCTTTGAAACAATATATATATAGTTAAAAGCGCTATATAAATGAAGGTGACTTGACTTGTCTTAGATGGGTCTCCAGCTTCTCAGATGTTTCTCATGAGAAAAAGTCTCAGATAATCTCATATGTGTCTCCTTTAGATACCCAAGAGATTTTAACGTCTCACTTATCTAGATACCACAGTCAAACGGATGTGTTTTAGACCTCTTTGCATGGATAATCTTCATTTAAGATAACAGGCTGTGACAGGACTAGGACAGGCTTTTAAGACAGACAGGCAATTCCCATCCAGTTTTCTGCCCTTTAGGGACGGAAATTCTCTTCTCGTGTGATTTATAAACCGTATCTGAATAGTGGCGCTCCACAGCTCGTCTCGTTGGCCTGGGAAACAAACTCCTTCTCATTACCTGTCAAGCACATGCCTTCAAGATGCTATAAAAAATCAACAGATATTTCCAAAGCTTCCCCAGCGGTCTTTTCCTCACGTCACAACGCCGGACATGTGGTATTTCATCAAGCTGCTTGTTATGAAGAACCAGTAAATGTGTTGCAATGCTTTTCACAGGCCTTTGACCTAAAAATTCTTTCACCTGAAGGTACATGATCACATGTCTGTGAACACTGTTCGCACTGAGTCTGATTATGCTTGACCTTATCAGTGGACTGCACACATGAGGCCTTAATTGACCACGCCATGATGGATTTACCCGTCACACTCAGCTTAAGGCCAAGAGAAAGTTTATCTGTGCCCTTATGAGAGACTTTATTGCTCTGGTTAAAATTAGGAAGTGGAACGACTCTTTCAGGTAGTGAAGCGTTGAGGACGAAGAGCAGGAAATCACGAAGAGCTGCTCCAAAATCCAGTGAAAAGGTACCAAGCAGGGTTATTATGGTTAACTAAAACTAAAACCTTACCATTTAATTTTAGTTAAGTACTAATACTGGCCAAATTCTCATGTCTTTTTTGAAAGCAATCCCTGACTGAATTGAGATGAGAAGAAGAAAAAAACATCCAAGAGGATAAACAAGATGTAAGAAATTTTTTAAATATATAGTTCAGTTTCATTTAAAATGGACAATTTAAATTAATGTTTGTGTGTGCTGTGTATTTTAATGATTTTATAGAGTATTTATAGAGTATAGAGTATGATTAATTAAGTAAATCGTTATGTGAAAAATTGCTTGTGATTATCCTCATTTAGCAAGCTAAATTACTATATGCTTGTAAATGTAAATGCACCTTAAAGGAGGTATCATGTAATCACAGTGGTTGTGTGGCATTTTTAACAAATGTGTTGAGGAATTAAGTTACTCTAGATATATTAACCCATGCATAGGGTAAAAAAAAACAAAGAGCTGTCAGCCCGCATTATTTCAACTTATTTTTTTTAAATAATCGTGTTTAACAGTGGAATTCCTGGTGAGAAACTACACTACCCATGATGCTGTACAGAAAATTACACCAATCAGAGCGTCGAAACAAGAAACACGAGGCAAAAGAGCTCTTTAGATCCGTCCACACCCATAAAGCACTGCGAATGACATAATCCAGTCAATCTCACTACACTCTCAAAATACTTTTGTGACGAGAAAGGGTTAAACATTTTTAATTGATTTATAGAGCTAATCAAATTATGGGGAAAAAATCCGCTTTGTGTCGTGCAAAGAAAACCTATTCATGAATTTCCCAAGTTCTTTTGGCTTGAGTATGTGATAAAAACACAGAATATAATGGCCATTTTCAAGAATGTCAAATATAAAACTAACTTAATCTACAACACGGCCTACAACGCTCTGGATCCTCACTGGAAACCGAAAGTAACTCACTCTCGCTAAACACTCACTCTTTAAATTCTTGCAGCCGGGAACAACACAAGTTGACACCATTATGACTAAAAGTTTGCTAAGAGGTATTTCCTACTAAAGCAAGACGGTGTTTGACTCTGGTAAGCGTATCCATAGCAGACCGGTGGGAGTGGCCTTGGATCGTGTTGAAGTTTTCCTTCCTATTTGGCAAAAGGGAAGACGACAGCCTTTTCCCTCTGTTTTGTAAAAAAGCACAGATTTCTTTAAAAAAAATCCCCTTGCTATTCTATAGGCAGCCAAGTTATACTGAATGAAGTAAAAAAACATCTACAATTGAAGAGTTCAGATGCAAAAGCCTCTAAGTGCCATCTGAAAATTTCTTCTAGAATGATCATTTTTATCAAGTTCAGTAATTTCACATAAATGACAATTAATAGGTCATTTTCATTGCCATTTAAGTGAAATTACTGAACTTAAATATACGAGCATGATAAAAATGATCATTCTAGAAGAAAATTCAAGATGGCACTTAGAGGCTTTTGCATCTGAACTCTTCAATTGTAGGTTACCACCTTTTACAGTGAATGTAGGCTACAGGCAGTAAGAGAACTGCATAGAGAACGAGCTCTACAAAAACACTCAAAAAGAAGTGCATGCCACTTTCTAGGCTGTGTGTGTGTGTGTGTTTGCAGGATATTATAAGCACAGTATTTTTGTGCACAAGCATTCAGAGGGTTGAAGCGGCTCCCAGTCTCCCACCAGCTGTCCTTCAGAGCTTCAGGAGACTTCAGGACTCACCGGTTCAGCAAAGACAATCATTTACACACTCTAATTGGACGTGAGTGAATTATGCTGGGTGGAAACAGAAAACTCTGTGTGATTCTATTTGTAGATTTTCAGCAGTGTTGTGAAACCTGATTATGTGCCACTAAGAACAGAGAAGTTTATGAGATCTTGCCAGCTTTAATACAGTGTTCGTTGAATAATAGTGCATTGGGTTATTCTGGTTCAGATGATGAATGAAGTCAACATGAAATCAGAACTGACTCTATTTGCTTCCTTAATGCACATTATTGTGAATGATTCACTGGTGCATATTATTTTCAAGAGTTTGTTGTCATGTTTTTTCATCAAAATCTAATAACTTGCTCTATTTCAGACTTTTTCAACTGCCTCACATCCAACATTTTATTTTGTTGATTCAGTTTTTATCTTGAATATTCTGTTTCACTTGAAAACATTACCCTTTTTTTTTTTTTTTTTTTTTTGTGAAAATGCAATTGATTGTAAATTACGTCTATGTTGACTTTAAAATGGCCCATAATCATGCTGGAAAGCTGGAATGTTTTATTTTCCATTTGGTCAAATGCAAAAAGACATTATTGCAGCAGCTATCAAAAATATGTTTATGTGTATGTAAGAATGTTATGCTAACATTCACATTAAGTTTCGAAAATGTTACTTCTGAATGTTTTTTAAACTTTCCATACGTTCAGTTTTTATTTTATGTATTGAGAATGTTTCTTCTTGATTATTTGAACGTTAGAGGAACATTCCATTTTGTCATTTAAAAAAACCTTAATGAGAACGTTATTTTTAAATGTTCTCTCAATGTTTCAAACATAAAGTTTTATATATTTTAAGAATGTTTTGTCCTAACATTTTCACAACCTTTAAAAACGATTAGTGAAAGTTAAACTGAACTTGCTCTAGCTGGGATCAGTCTGCTTATAGGGAATTATATAGGGAATTATATCTCAGTACTTTTAGCGATGCTTGTGGATCAATAAGGCACATTTTATTTACAATAAATTTGACCACAGACAACAAAAGTAACGCTGGGTTTCATATAATTTCCATTTCTGCTTGACTTTTCTGGTATCGAGTGTTTCACTGAATTCACCCTCTGAGTCTAATGGCATGAGTTGTGTCGATGTATGAAGACACATACAGAGGAAAATAAGTGAGCCGTTCATTAATTTAATCAGTGTGCAGGAGCCACGGGGAGTCATTAAGTGAACCAGAGCAGAGAGAGAATGAAAGAAACAGAGGAGGAGAGTGAGATAGTGTTGTCTGGCAATCTCATCTCCTCAGCTGAGCTCTTAAGATGTGAAAGGTTGTGTCCGTGACACCGGCGTCTCACCTGAGACTCTGTGTTTGTATTATCCGCTGCTCTCTCCTGAATGTCATCCAGCATTAGGCAGATCAACTCTCAGCCAATGCACTGCATCCTGTTGAACCGACTGAACCTTGATCGAGCCGGGGAAAAACCTCACGAGAACTTACAGAAGTTATTCAGGATGCATGTTTACATCACTTTAACAAACTTTGGTAACACTTTACAATAAGGACTAACAATGAAACAATGAAAAATACTTCTAAAGCATCTTAGTTCATGTTAATTTATGTTAAAGGTCCCATGACATGAAATTTCCACTTTCTGAGGTTTTTTAACATTAATATGAGTTCCCCTAGCCTGTATATGGTCCCCAAGTTTCAAAAAAATGTAATCGGTGTAAATCGAGCTTTTGCTATTTTTCTCTGCCTTTGAGAAAATGGAAGCTCAACCGGGCTGATCTTGAATCTCCTCCTTATGACGTTATAAGGAGAAATGTTACCTCCCCTTTCTCTGCTTTGCCCGCCCAGAGAATATTTCCCACCCATAAGAAAATGAGCAAGGAAGTAGAGCGCGCGCGCGATTTTAGTTTGTCCACGAGAGATTTCATGGCTTTTGAGCGAGCGAAGCATAATAATTGCTCAATAATTGGATGTACAAATGAACATCGAATGGTCAATACAGAGCTGGGCTTGCTGAACGTCGGACAAGTAAGTCAACAAATGATATATAAGTGTGTTGCTTTACTGTTTATGGTTACCTAGCTTCTTACATGTAGAATGTGGCTGTCACATTAGCTATTCAGCTATGCAGTTACTTGCGCTAATGTAAAGGTAGACAGCATCAAGTTACACATACTGTAACGCGAGTGTTGTACATTTCTTTGTTATTTGGATAACCGTTTTCCTGTTGGTTATATGGCGCGCGCGATATCCGCATTTCAAGATCGCAGAGCTTGATGTAATTGTAATAAGATAAATTACAGACGTTACAGATCTCTCATGAAAAGGCAACAGTAGGTTAGCGTTAGCTACATGATGATAACTGTAAACCATCCGAATAAAGTACCGTATCCAGACATAATATTTTAAACTAACCATTCGGAAACGTCCTGCTGGAGCCGCTGAGTTGCAACTTCTTCATCCGTTGCTTCTCGATCTGAATCAGATTCTGGGTCAAACTGAAATGCTTGAACGACTGCGTGTCTTCGTGCCATTGCAATATATCCAACATAAACAAACATGCATGGTACCGTTGCGCAAGATGGTCAAGGCCACACCCACCCTCCACCTTGCGCCGCCTTTCTCCTCCTCATTAGTATTTAAAGCTACAGACACCGAAACGGCCCGTCTGAAGGAAGCTCATTCTGGGACTGGCATGTAGTGGCTATAATTCTGCACCGAGGCTGAATTTTTGGAAAGAGATTTCAGATACAGTACTAAGGACCACTAAGGACTATATTAAAGCCTACAAAAAGTAGCATGTCATGGGACCTTTAAAACATTATTTATTTAAAGGGGTGGTTGATTATGATTTCACTTTTCTAACTTTAGTTAGTGTTGCTGTTTGAGCATAAACAACATCTGCAAAGTTACGAAGCTCAAAGTTCAAAGGAAAGGAATATATTTGCTTTTAAAGAAATAATTTTTTAAGGACTACAACAAACGGCTGGTAGAGACTACACCACATTCCTCCCGGGTTAGTGACATCACCAACCCTAGGATTTACATAAACCCCATAAAGATTTATAGATTATCATGACAGAATATGCTAATCGGTGACTAGAAGATAACTACACATAAGCTACATAAATTCATCAACTAACCATTCAGAAATGTTCTGTTGCTTCTACATGTTGTCACTTCTTCTTGAGTCTCTCCATCATTGTCTGACTCCGGTTTGAACATAAAAGGCTAAAGGTTCTTGAAATTTTCAGTGCGTGTGTGTGTGAGGTAAAAGGACACAAGCTCTTGAAGCTCCGCCCCCTATGCCGGGAGCTGAAGCTCATTTGCATTTAAAGGAACAGACACAAAAACTTGCGTTTTTGCTCACCCTCAAAAAGTGACAACTTTAGCATGCTATATAAAAATATCTGTGGGGTATTTTGAGCTAAAACTTCACATACACACTCTGGGGACATCAGAGACTTATTTTACATCTTGTGAAAAGGGCATTATACCACCCCTTTAATGGACCTGAGCTGACATGAACTAACAATGAACAGCTGTATTTTTATTAACTAACATTAACAATGATTAATAAATACTGTACCAATGTTAGTTAATAAACTAATTCAAAACTTAAACTATTGCTTCGGCCTGAACGAGTTTGAATAAGAGATTGTTACCTTTTATGAAATTCTTCTGTTGCTTAACAACAATCCAATTGAACATTCCGAATGGAGTTATTCCATCTTAATTTTAATGCTATTAGAGGTTTAATTATTGTGTTTAGATCAAGTTTGTCATGGGTAAATGCAGATGAAATAAATATCAGGATAAAGAGCATTGTAGCCTAATTCATTTGAATCTGCTATGACTCAACATTGTTTTTGTTGCATAATTGCAGAGAACATGAACAAGTGTGTACAGTGACAATACAAAATGTCAAATAACAATTAGAATAGTAAAAAAAGAAAAAGAAAATGACCAATATATCAAAAGATATTTAAAAATAGCCCAAAAGCAGAACAAATTGTAACAGTTCTCAAAGCTTTCTTTGAAATCACATTCAGGTAATTTTCCATTTCTTTTAAAAGACAGAGAAGACTTTACTTGTTTGTGAATGTAAAATTTGCATACTATTATCTGACATTCTTAGAATGTTAAATTTAAATACCAATTTAAATGCCAAATTATGAACACTGTTCAATGAATCAGTTGAAAAATAAACGTTATAAATTTTGCCTGCACATTTGATTCATCTGGGGTTTTACTACAAGCATCAGGAAATACAATTTTAGTTATTGTTGCCCTTTCATTTGCTGCCGCTGCGCAGACCTTCTACAACGGGTCATTGGCTCTTTTTGCATCTGTGCAGAAAGTGTTGCCTGGACTCACCAATGGTTTTACAGCGGAGAAAAACATCATCCTTGCCTACAGGACTGAAGATGGACAGTAATTTGCTGTGACTTTCCCCTCCACGTCTGCTTCAGAAGTGACTAAATGGACTAAACTGATGTGTTGAGGGAAAGTAAGATGAAAAAGCCGAGAGACAAACAACTTTATCGACAATAAGACAGAACCAAATGGATGGCAGTGAACTGTGTGAGAGCAATAATGCACAGGAATAAACGATTAAAATAGCAGCTCAGAATTCAGGTTGTATATTTAAAAGTCAACTGTGATGAGGTCATGGTTGTCTTATGTCTTAAACCTGCACTCTAAAAAATCCTGTTTTTTTTGTTGTTGTTTTAACCCAAACGCTGGGTTGAGCCTTTTGGATCATTTTTTGGGGTTATTATTTTCAGTGTTTGGGTAGTTTCTGTGTTACCCAGCTCCTGGGTCAGACGTAACCCAGCGGTTGAGTTGTTTATTGTGTTCCTTTTTGCGTCCTCTTTAGGAGAGAGTTGTTCTCCGTGCCATCGAATTGGTGCATTTCATCTGTAAAATACAGGCTGGTGTACATTTTATTTTATCTATAAAACTGTACTGTGTTCATTTAATTTACAACGCAACATACAGAAACGCAATGTGAGTCAAATGAGTGTCGTATCTGTCTTTTCACGTGATGTAAACGGCTGATGCCTTAATCTGTAAGCACTAATTCATGTATGAAGTAAAAAATAAGCTAGTATTACAGAAACAATTCAATAATAAAATCAACCTATTATGCTGGGTTAAATAAACAACCCAATTTGCTGGGTAAAATTAGCCCAACATGTGTTCTGTCCTATATTTACCCCGCCCTTGGGGGAAAAAACAGCCCAAATTGTTTTGTTTTTAACCCAGTGTGCAGAAAGACTGAATACTGTCATGAGTTCATGTAAAGGTAATATGTGAAGTAGCAGCCTGTTTTCGTTTGTGTTAAAGATAGAAATAACAGCCCCGTCCACCAAACGAAGAAGCTGAAATGCTTCCCCTTTAAAGCTAAAGGTTTGCATGAATCATCTGTCTTCAGAAGCTCGACTGTGATTCACTTTCTCTGGGGCCACTTAAATGATGCATCCCATTATTCAGAGAAAACGGCACCAACTACGGACAGCATTGCAAACTGATGACTCAAACTAAAAAGGATTGTTTTGTTACACAAGCATCTGGTGTTTGGGTTAGTTTAGTCAGAGCTAGTTGTTTTCTTGACAATGTGCAGTTTTTCCACATTTGTCTAGTTAAGTTGTCCTCAGTTCGCAGGTGGTGGACGAAGTTCCTTGTATGATCTGTTTCTCGTGAGTCTTTGTTAATTCATTATGCGCCATCTGTCCGCACAGCGTTTTGTTTGAGTAAACAGAAATTTAAGGCAAAACTTGCATCTCTTTGTTTCTCATTAGCAGGATGCTAATGAATGGTTGCTAATTTCTTAGCAGTTCACATCAAACACGTGTATGATGCATCTGCCCTGCAGCCAAAACCTGAAAATAATTTTAATTACACCCCAGAGACTTGTCGTGCGTTAAAAAAGCGGGAGGAGAAGTGCTCTGGGCGACCAAAAGTTGATTTAAATTCACACAATAGAGCCTTGTGTGATCTGAAGTGAACCTGAGTTGTCAGGGTTATTGGTGGTTTATTTTGGTGAAAACTCACTGAATGCAAAAAATGTAAATAGTTTTTATTTATTTTATTTATGACCCAAATACTCAGCTAACAAAAATATGTTCCAACAACTTTTCGCTAACATTCCCACTAGATTATGAAAACGTTGTTTCTGAATGTTCTCTGAACGTTCAAAACATTTTATAACATCATTATAAAAAACGCATTATATTAATTGTATGAGAATGAGTTGTTAATTTTAACCTTTAATAATAATAGCAGCTGACAGGTTTCCTTCTGTTTCCTTTGAAATTCAAAGACACGCGTCGCCAATGATTGATTTAAAACTTCAAACCAGCAGCGGCAGAATCCACTGAGGCCTCCACAACAGAAAAACTCTGGAGATCGAGAGGACAACAAGGTTGGGATGGAGGAGAGGAAAAAGGCAGAAGAAAGAGCGAGAGGACCAATGAGGGACTGAAGCTCAAAGCCTGAAACACATGAAACAACAGCAGAGACACGAACCTGTTCCAGAGGGAGCGCAAACTTTCCTGACTGAAATCTCGCCTCATTTTTGGTATTTTGAAACTCTTGATTTATCTTCATGATGTTTATGCTGGTTTTGGTTGTGTTAGTGATTCACTAAGTTATGTAAGCAATGATAATGTGAAGTGGAGAGACTACAGAGCCCCTAAAGGGACATGATGATGGAAAAAATATGGGATACTAATTATAATGCTATATAAATTAAGAGCACTAGTGTGATATATATTTATCCATTCATATAATTTTCGTTTTTTACCTTTTTTGATTGTTAGAAATACCGTATTTGAAGGCACAGTAGCCAACACACAAAATATGACCATTGGCAGTGATTACATACAGACACTTGCGCACAAAATGCAGAGACTGACCACAATCAATCACTTTAAAATCAGGTGAAGGTTATGATACTTTTTTTATGGGTGAATCTCATGAAAACTGTAAAGAAAAATATTCATAGTTTGCATAAATTAAGCTTGTTTTAGGACCATTATAGCCTTTTGCATTTTCTAAATATTGTAACTTTTTTTCTTTCTCATTTCTTTCTTTTTCTTTTTTTAGGATGAAATATGACCTGGACCTTTTTATGAGATGCACCTTTATAAGGGGCCAAAAACTGCAGCATGTAATTGCTTTTTATTTTTTTATCGATTACCGCAAGTAAGAAAGGTTCAGGTTAATCAATTGATTAACCTGAGAGTTCAAGGTTTAAGTTAACCCTGCTTTCTGGAATACTACGCTAAACACTTTGAGGCTGAAATGAATATGTTTCTATATTGTTTGACAAGCTTAAAAAGCTTGTGTGTGTGTGTGTATGTACATGAATGAGGACTGAAGATTACAGCTATAGATTTCTGCATTTCCTGATGTCACACGTTTCTTTATAAAAAGTCTTTGTTGTAATCATGCGACTGAATGCAAATGTCTTAAAATTAGTCTATAAACAACAATTAGTCCTAATGAGGGAGTTTTATATTGAGTATTTTATAAGTTAATCACCGACACTCAAAAAAAAAAAGCTTTAGATCTGAAGTGGAAAGCATCGTTGGTAATTTTTAAATTATGGTGGATTTGTTAGACGTCGTGCTGTTCTACAATCTAAATGCAAAGATACAGCTAACAAAAATATGTTCTAAGAAAGTTTAGCTTACATTCCCATTAAGTTATTAAAATAAAATATATATAAATGTTTTAAGAAGTCTTTTTTGGTTATACGGTCATTAAGAGAACATTCCATTTCATTGTTTAGCAAATATTATGGCAATGTTAAATAAATTAAAACAAGTAGCAACATTATTTTGAGATTATTAAAGATCAGATGAGAAATGTTACTGCAAGAATGTTTGTTCACAACTTAAAAAGAACCTTTCCAGAATGTTTGCTAAAGTTCTAAGAAGGTTCCCTGTTAGTTTGCACTGCAGGCGAGAGACGCTGTACCTGTAAACATGTAAATGCAGCTCAAAAGAAGCTCATTCCACAGGCCTCTATAAAGATAATCCAATCTAATGTCTGCATGATATATCTGGTGTTGCTCTTGTGCTGCAGTTCTACAGGATTGAGAAATATTTCATCAACAAATGAAGGAGCCGGAATCCTGCACAACAATTCACAGTTGATTTATGGGCAACAAACTTTAAAGGTAATTACCAGCACTAAACACACTGAGAATGTATGTGTGCAGCGTATATATTTCTGTATGTGTGTGAGACCAGTATAGATTCTCTATCTGTTTGTGTTCTTGTGCAGAGTAAGTTTATAAACTCACTGCTTGTGTTTTAAAGTAAAGTCGCTGTGTTTCTGAAGTTCAGTGACTGTGATTGAAAGAGGATTTTGTTTCATTGTGACACATAAAAGATCATGATAATGATGAAAAATTCTTAAATGGGTGGTATAAATGCCCTTTTCACAAGATGTAAAATAAGTCTCTGATGTCCCCGGAGTGTGTATGTGAAGTTTTGGGTCAAAATACCCCACAGATATTTGTATATACAGTACTGTGCAAAAGTCTTAGGCATGTTAACATTATAACATTATTAGGAACACCATACTAATACTGTGTTTGACCCCCTTTCGCCTTCAGAACTGCCTTAATTCTTCGTGGCATTGATTCAACAAGGTGCTGAAAGCATTCTTTAGAAATGTTGGCCCATATTGATAGGATAGCATCTTGCAGTTAATGGAGATTTGTGGGATGCACATCCAGGGCACGAAGCTCCCGTTCCACCACATCCCAAAGATGCTCTATTGGGTTGAGATCTGGTGACTGTGGGGGCCATTTTAGTACAGTGAACTCATTGTCATGTTCAAGAAACCAATTTGAAATGATTCGAGCTTTGTGACATGGTGCATTATCCTGCTGGAAGTAGCCATCAGAGGATGGGTACATGGTGGTCATAAAGGGATGGACATGGTCAGAAACAATAATCAGGTAGGCCGTGGCATTTAAACGATGCCCAATTGGCACTAAGGGGCCTAAAGTGTGCCAAGAAAACATCCCCCACACCATTACACCACCACCACCAACCTGCACAGTGGTAACAAGGCATGATGGATCCATGTTCTCATTCTGTTTACGCCAAATTCTGACTCTACCATCTGAATGTCTCAACAGAAATCGAGACTCATCAGACCAGGAAACATTTTTCCAGTCTTCAACTGTCCAATTTTGGTGAGCTCTTGTAAATTGTAGCCTCTTTTTCCTATTTGTAGTGGAGATGAGTGGTACCCGGTGGGGTCTTCTGCTGTTGTAGCCCATCCGCCTCAAGGTTGTTCGTGTTGTGGCTTCACAAATGCTTTGCTGCATACCTCGGTTGTAACGAGTGGTTATTTCAGTCAAAGTTGCTCTTCTATCAGCTTGAATCAGTCGGCCCATTCTCCTCTGACCTCTAGCGTCAACAAGGCATTTTCGCCCACAGGACTGCCGCATACTGGATGTTTTTCCCGTTTCACACCATTCTTTGTAAACCCTAGAAATGGTTGTGCGTGAAAATCCCAGTAACGGAGCAGATTGTGAAATACTCAGACCGGCCCGTCTGGCACCAACAACCATGCCACGCTCAAAATTGCTTAAATCACCTTTCTTTCCCATTCTGACATTCAGTTTGGAGTTCAGGAGATTGTCTTGACCAGGACCACACCCCTAAATGCATTGAAGCAACTGCCATGTGATTGGTTGATTAGATAATTGCATTAATGAGAAATTGAACAGGTGTTCCTAATAATCCTTTAGGTGAGTGTATATATGAATGAATTCAGTGCTTTAATGCTTATCCTCTAATCTTTCATATGTGTATTTTTCATGTTAATTATGTTGTGTAGTTTTACACACAGACACAGATGAGGCATTAAACTCCCTCTTTCTGGATCATTAGACTCATGTCCAGTAACACACACACACACGCCCTTGTGACAGGGAAGATTTGCGAGACAGCGAGAATGAGCTTCTCTCACATGACAGTAAAGTTGACATCTTTCTCTCTTCTGTCTGCCGTAATCAATCTCTCTACTTTTTACCTCTTTTTGAAAGTTGTGAAAACACTGTTGTGGCATTTTTCTTTTTTCTATTTGAGCAAACGGGAACACAAAAATATATATATTTAATGCAGTCTCTCATTCACCACTATAGAAGTTTACCCAACAATGACGACTTCCACTTCTGAAAAACCCAGAAATATGAAGTGTCAATAGGACGTGTTACGTGATTTGCTTGCATCTAGCCAAAAACTGTGATAGGCTATTTGGTAGTCACTAGTCATATTTGTATTTTATATGTCCATGGTTCTATTAAGCTTGATAATTAAAGCTATTATATGCAAGAATAAAATTACATATTTGAATAAGTATTTTATTTAGTAAAATACAGTCCCTCAAAGTATTTAATTACAAATTAAATTTGATTTATTTTTGTTATGGAAATACAAATGACAAAATACACAAAAGTAATTAAATACGTATTTTAAATACATTTAATTAAAATACTGCCCATCTCTGCACGCACACACACGTCTGAGTCCCGTAAATGTCTGTGTTTGTAGTAAAATGCTCTAGATCTCAGACGTGATTGATGTCTTACTCTAAACCCTGATTTAGATGCTTCACAACAGAACAGGATGGAGAATCATGCATATCCTAATTATTATGTAAAATAGATTGTAGTGTATCTGTGTTTGTGTGATTGCAACAAAACGGCAAGGCAGTTCAGCAGCCGCCCTGCTGTTACAGTAACACCAAAGCACTATAATTACTGACCTGTGTGTGTGTGTTCAAAGACCCGATTAAACCTGTCTGCCTCTCTGATAACTGGTTTAAAGCACATTTTCTCTAGATGCAAATTAACAACTAATGCTTTATTCTATACTAGAATTTTGTTCAAAATTAACTACATTTAAATAACAAATCAATACACAATCAATCCATCTTCCAAAACGTGTTTTTGTCTTATCCTGATTAGAGGACCAAAAGTTAACTTTAAAAATGCAGACAAATATTATGACTGGATAATAAGGGAACGTGTTTGCAGGACAGATGCAGTGAATTTATTTCAGCATAGATCCAATATAATCATCACGGATAAATCTGATACTGAAAAAATTAAACCTGTATGTATTTTATGTACAATGTTAATTTAAAATGTTTTTCATACAAGTAAAAAATAAACATGAATACATAAATGAAATTATATTCATTGTTTATCAATCCAGACAGTACAAGCTAAAGGTGCAGCACTTTCAGTTTCCTTTATAGTTTTGTAATAAATTTCCTCAAAATTAAATGGTGACAGTTTTACTGTAGTGTTACGCGAAGATGTGCTGATAGCTATTCTTAGATTTGGCAATTAAAAATGACACAAATTCATTATAATAGGATACAGTAAATCAAAATCTAAAGCACAATGATGTAAATATGCACAGTGCAGTACTAAGTGCGGCTATAGTGACTAAAAGAAGAAAGTCATATACACCTAGGATGGCTTGAGAGTGAGTAAATTAATCTTTCATTAGTCTTTGTCTCCCTCTGCTGGTACAACACAAACACACATATTCAGGCTCTATATTTCCTCAGTATAAATTTAAAAAGTTTGGGAGTTTTGTTACAGTGCATTTATACAAATAAAATGGGTCAATCTATGAATAAAAAAACTATTTTTCTGCTCTGAAATAAAATGTTTCACTGCCACATCATCAGGTCTGCCAAAGTATTGTTGAAATCTAAATGAAGTCTTAATTTATAACAGTGAAGTCACTGTATCTTCAGTCTCTGTTGATTCTGTTGACTGAGTCTCTGTAGCTGATCCTTATTCACATCAGATGATCATCAGAAGATCAGACTGTCATCTAATACCTAAAATAAAACACACAAACCGTCACGTATGCAGTATGAGACATTACGTATGTCACATCTTTTCATAAGAAAACATAGCACTAACTAGATAAGCTATATTAATTCATACTCAAACATGATAATATATCTGATGTTCAAAGTCACTTAAAATCAAAATGAACATAAAAGGTCACTTTCACAAAACGGACACCTGATACATAACCAGCAGAAACGATTATTTATCACCACTACAAATTTAATATCAGTTAATAAACAACCCAAGTCTCAGATTATCACAAACAGAGACAGTAAAAGGATAAAAGCTTGAAATTTGCATTAATATTATTTTCACAATCAGTCATAACAATATGAGCAGAATTTAACAGTTTAAACCTCAGAGACCTACAGAAAGTGAAGCTGAATTTAAGACTCAAAATATTCACACACAAGTTGTTACTGAAGTGAAAATATGATGAAAATTGTTAAAAACTATTGATACCATAGAGTATTCAGTTTATAATGTGGATCATCCTTCAGATCAGAGAGCAGCTTCACTCCTGAATCTCCAAGTTCATTCCCATTCAGATCCAGTGTTCTCAGGTGTAAGGGGTTTGATCTCAGAGCTGAAGCCAGAGCAGCACAACCTTCATCTTCGACACCACAATTAATCAACCTGTAGAGAACAATGACAAACATTAAGCATATCTCCAAAGTTAAACATAACCACTTAAAGAATAATAATTAGTGCTGGGCAACGATTACAAATTTTAATCGCGATTAATCGCATGATTTTCTTGCGATTAATCGCGATTAATCGCATTGTTACGAGCAAAATTTAATAATGAATTCTAAAGTAGTGTATATAGCAGATCTAAATGTACTGCTATATACACAAAAGTGCAATAACATGTGGTTTGCAAAAACTTTAAACAAATAGCCTAATGTGCTTTTTACCAGCAGTATTCCCTTTACACAGTAGCAATAAAATATTTCTTGTAAATCTCAACTTAAACATTAATGTAATCAAATCAAATATTAAACCAAAGCTATTTGCCACTGCCAGGGCATTACCTTTTATCTAGCTTGTTACAGTGGCAAATAGCAGTTTACCATCAGAGTCCTGTTTTCTTGTTTGTTTGTTTTTTCTGAACAGGTATCAACAGGTATCTTTCATCAGGGAGCAGCAGAAACAGTGTTCAGTAGCAAGTTTCCCTGTTACTGTGCGTTCACACCAAACGCGAATAGCGCGTCAAATTCGCGTCTACCGTGTATAGTTGGACGTTTGAACATTTTGAATCCATTCGCGCGTCCAGAGCGAAATTGACCCGCGTAAAAAGCAAAGGTTTGACGCGAACTGGACGCGCGAATGAGGCGAATTCGCGTCCACCGCGCCGCGCTAAACGCCTCATTCGCGCCGCAGGACCTTGCATTGACTTTAACATTGAAATCACTCGCGCCAGACAGTCTATTCGCGTTTGGTAGTGAGGAGAAGTGGTCGAGCACAAGGTGCAGCGACAAGCGAGTGCGTTCCCGTGAAACATACGCACACTCCCGTCCGCTGCCGAAGTTGAATTGTCTTGATCTTTTTGTAAACGACGTGCAGCACAAATCATTGGAAGAGAGACTGATCCTCGCTGTTTGTGAGTTTCCTGAATCTAAATAGTTATCAGGACATCAACAGGAGGGAATTCACATGGCAGAGCATCCCCGCTAAACGCCGGTGAGCAACGGACTTTCAAAATAATAATAAACTGCGTTAACGTGCGATAAAAAAATTGTCGGCGTTAATTAATAAATGCGTTAACGCGATAACGCGTTAACTTGCCCAGCCCTAATAATAATAATAACAATACTGTCAATATGAAATATGCAAATACTCATTAGTTCACATTGTTAAAATACATCAGTTAGGATTAAGGGATGAAATATACAGTTTGTACATTATGAAATTATTATTTCTATGGAAAGTCACCATAAAACATAGAAACCAAACATGTGTGTGCATGGTTTTTCCTGCATTGAACATTTTTGGCGGCTGCCAAATAAAGTTTTTGTCCCGCTAAAGCCTTATTTGGTCAGTTATTGTGATTTATTAGCATGTTCATAGTTGTTTTGTTGTTTTTGGACAGAGCCCAGATGCCACTGATGAGTCCTGCTGACTTAAACATTCATTCGAGTCTCTGGACCTGATCATGGAAAAATGAAAAAGCAAACACCTTGGAAATGACAGGTATGGAGAACAGGAACTGTTTCAGGAATGGCACAAAGGTGTGTGCTCAATAATCTGCCTTTTTGTCCTTCGTAATGTATCTTTGTATTATGTTGTGTTGTAAATAAATCCTAAAAATCAAAATTCCATTCTTTTAATTTCTCCACATTCTTTGTTCAAGTTCCCTCACAGTCCCACCTGATAGGGCCATTATGGGAGGGTCTTTGTCTTCCCAGGTGTGAAACTCATCAATATTCATGATGATTCCTCCTCGCATACAGCTTTCTTACACAAAACATGTCTTGCAGATTTTAATCAATACATTGTTTTATGTGAATGAGTGTGAGTGGGAAGGATGATTTTCACATCGTTTTGAAGCAAATATTCTAGGCTACGTGATTCAGTTATCAAAAGTCTAACAAACTAATAATCAGTATGGGTTTTATAGTCTTATTTCAGTTACTTAATTTTTTTTTTTTACAAACCACGCATAAATGTAGTTTTCTCAAAATTACAAACTTTAACATACATGCTGCTGACATATTGTAGCAGAGTTTATGCTAAAATACAGTGTAATCAGACTTTAGCCATGAAAATGTTACAAGTAACAGAAATAAGCACAAATGTCAGGGCATGTCTTAACACAGGGTTATTTGTTAACTAACTAATGCACTGAAGTAACATGAACAAAAATTAACAGCTGTATTTTAAACTAACATCAACAGAGATTAATGAATACAGTAATAAATGTATTGCTCATGTTAGTTAGCCCAATACATTAATGTTAACAAATCAAACCTTATTGTAAAGTGTTAACAAATAATTCACATTACGCGATAATTAATGCGATATGGCTCAGCTTGTCAGTTAACTACGGCTCTGTGTTGTAAATGTCGCTCCATTTGAAGGCAGGTGATGGCGATTTACTACTAATCAAGGAACCGGCTTTACTGACGAGAGGCGCATATCAATGTCATGCGATATATCGCCCAGCCCTACTGAGTGTTTACTTGACTTTATTAATGCTTGAAATGTATATTAGTTAGGCTAATTGTTTTCTATGATATTTTTAAACCACAGGCAAACCTTCCTTGCATAAGTGTTCTTTAGCCTGTTGATTTTTGTTTATGATTTTCTGCTACAATTAAATGTTTTGCAAAAAGACAAAATGTGAATGATTTTGAAGTTGTTTTTTTTACCTTATTTAAATTGAAATTAGGAATTGATAAGAATCGGAAACGATAAGCAGGATGGAAATCAGATTTGTTACAATTCAAACGATACCCAAATCTAGTTACTGTATGCTTATGATTAAGTGTTACAGTTATTTCAAGATGGTTGCCATTAAGTGTAATTGTTCATTTGGTATGCAATGGTGTGATTCTACAAAAAAAAAAAAAGTAAAGATGATTTTGACTGATAGCATTATTTTATTTATTCAAGATTTACATTGATATGGCGATGTATTATTATCATGAACTATTTTGGTCACGATTATCATGTGGTGTAGTATCTGATATGGTGACAGTCCACACACCACTTTCCCCTTTTCAGCTGCAGCTACACATTATGAGGCGATGCTTATGCTTTTGAAAGGGTGGTCTTTTTGCTCAAGCATTACAAGGTAAGTTGATTTACATTGAAATATTTATGATAAAAAAAAAAAGAACTCTTCACTTTAACCTGCGTTGTCTGGTTTGTTTGGCTTATTTAAATCTTAGTTTTACTTTCTTTTGGGGGATATTAATATACAAGATCTAAATTTTCCTTTTCGGGTAGACTCCTCACCCTTGCTATCTATCGCTATGTATCGCTGGCAGAAGCTGTCGGGTCAAGAAGGAATCTCTTGCTAAACTGCCGGATGGGGCTTATTCCAAATTATATTTTGTACGCAACACATACATATTAATCCTTATTCACTCCGAGTCTTTATGGTAGAGATGATCTTACCCTAGTTCCTCCAGTTTACAGTGAGGATTCTCCAGTCCACTAGAGAGCAGCTTCACTCCTGAGCCTCCTAGATTATTAAATGACAGATCCAGTTTTCTCAGGTGTGAGGGGTTTGATCTCAGAGCTGAAGCCAGAGCTGGACAACCTTCATCTGTGACACCACACTTCCACAACCTGTAAAGAAAAATGACGCTCTTTACTCTCTCAGATCAGACACCGATTGAATCAACAGACTCATATACATGACACATATACTCTTGCAAGTAATCAATCATCTAATCTTGTAATGTAGAAAGACGTATGAATGATTAACATTTGACATATTTAGTGCAAGTAGTAACAAAATGAATGAAGAACTAGAACTTTCCTGCATTTTGTAAAGGTTCTTTTTCTCTCTCTTTATGATTTTTGTCTCGTGTATTGTTTTTATACTCTTTTATGTTATAATTGAATACCTGTAATGTGTCATGTATGCTAATTATCAGACTCTCTTGGAGCACCACCTGTCATAGTTTTACTTGTGATAATCAATTTCAGTTGATGACCCCTAATTGCTAAATTCATCAAATTTATCAGGTAAATCATTTATAAACCTACGCCAACACAGGAGAATGTCATTATCTTCAGAAATATGCAATTCATCGCAATTTAAAAATAAAAGTTTCATATCTAAGTTTGAGTTTGCATGTTTGCTGTCCAAATATTCCTGTTCGAAAAATTACAGTGGCTGTAGCATTACTGTCATAAAGAAGTTGTCAAATATTAAAGATTAAGTGAACATTTAAATGTTCATGTCGTTTGGCCTATATTAAATAGGGATTTGATCTGCTGTGAGGTGGAACAACAATCACCAGGCTGTTGGCACCCTCTGAAGGCCTTTGTTATAATTCATAATGTGATTGTATATAATATATATTGTGTATTTTAACTGTATTGTTCTATAGAACCATATGATTACTTGCTTTTGATACTTTATTTGAACCAAATATCATTGCCACATTGCTATTATACATGTATTTTAAGTCGTTTTAAAGGCTATTGTTTGCTTTGTATATAAACAGACGTCACCCGAACAAAATATCCCGTTACAGTTCAGTAGTAATGATTTCATGAACTTCTTCACTGAGAAAATAGAAAGCATCAGAACCACAATTGTAAACGTTCAATCTTCAATCGCGCCTTATAATTCAGCTTCAATTATCACCCCGAAAGAACAATTACAGTGCTTTACAACTATAGAACAAAAAGAGTTAAATAAACTTATCACTTCATCTAAAACAACAACATGTTTATTAGATCCTATACCAACTAAACTACTGAAAGAAGTGTTACCTGTAGTGGAAGAGCCTCTCCTCAATATTATTAACTCGTCTTTATCTTTAGGTCATGTTCCAAGAACATTTAAACTGGCAGTTATAAAACCTCTCATTAAGAAACCACAATTAGATCATAATAATCTAGCAAATTATAGACCCATTTCAAATCTTCCATTTATGTCTAAAATATTAGAAAAAGTGGTGTCCGCTCAACTGGGCTCTTTCTTGCAACAAAATGAGATCTATGAAAAGTTTCAGTCTGGATTCAGACCGCATCATAGCACTGAAACTGCGCTCGTTAAAATCACAAATTATTTACTTTTAGCTTCTGACCAAGGCTGTATCTCAATACTAGTTTTACTTGATCTTAGTGCTGCGTTCGATACTATAGATCACACAATACTCTTAGATCGACTACAAAATTATACTGGTGTTCAAGGACAAGCACTAAGCTGGTTCAAATCATACCTATCTGACGGCTACCATTTTGTCTATTTAAATGGAGAAAAATCGATCATAACTCCAGTAAACTATGGAGTGCCGCAGGGATCTGTATTAGGCCCTCTGTTATTTTCAATATATATGATGCCACTTGGAAATATTATAAGGAAACATGGAATTAGTTTCCATTGTTATGCTGATGACACTCAAATATATATTTCATAACGGCCGGATGAAAACGCAAAATTTTCCAAATTGACAGAGTGTGTTAAAGATATAAAAGATTGGATGACGCGTAATTTTCTTTTATTAAATCCAGACAAGACAGAGGTAATACTTATCGGTTCAAAAAACCGCCCACAAAACCTCGCACAATACAACTTTAACATCATAGGATGTCCTGTTACTTTATCCTCTACAGTAAAAGACCTGGGTGTTATACTCGATTGCAACCTGTCTTTTGAAAATCATATTTCATATGTTACAAAAACAGCCGTTTTTCAACCTTAGAAACATTGCTAAGCTACGTAATATGCTATCAGTTTCTGATGCAGAAAAGTTAGTTCATGCATTCATGACCTCGAGACTGGATTACTGTAATACTTTATTAGCTGGTTGTCCTGCATCCTCAATAAACAAGCTACAGTTAGTCCAAAATGCCGCCGCTAGAGTTCTTACGAGATCAAGAAAATATGATCATATAACACCGATTTTATCATCACTGCATTGGTTGCCTATAAAGTTCCGTATTAATTACAAGGTATTGCTACTGACTTATAAAGCCCTAAACGGCTTAGCTCCAGTCTATTTAACGGATCTTCTATCGCCCTATAATCCATCGCGCTTTTTAAGATCACTAAATTCAAGGCTTTTGGTCATACCTAGGATATCCAGAACCACCAAAGGAGGGAGAGCATTTTCACATTTGGCTCCAAAACTCTGGAATAGTCTTTCTGATACTGTTCGTTGCTCAGACTCGCTCTCCCAGTTTAAAACTAGATTAAAGTCGCATCTCTTCAGCCAGGCATTCATATAATCCTACAGTTCAAACTACAATCCGGCCTCTAGCTCATAAATGCCAGAGGAGAACTGGCCCCCGACTGAGCCTGGGTTCTTCCAAGGTTTTTTTTCTCCATTAGGTCACCTGATGGAGTTTTAGGACACCATTAGGTCACTTGATGGAGTTTTTCGGTTCCTTGCCACTGTTGCCTTTGGCTTGCTCAGTTGGGGATATTTTGGGGATATTTCATTTAATTTGATCAATCAATAAATTCCTCTTGAAACAAACTTTGTTGTATTATTTTAATTTAATACTGTGAAGCTGCTTTGATACAATCTGTATTGTGAAAAGCGCTATACAAATAAACTTGACTTGGGTAAATTTTTATTACCACAAAAAAAATTATCCAGTTACTCGATTACCAAAATATTCGTTAGTGACAGCCAGAAATGTAATAATAGTTTGAATCCCGTATTCCATTTTGTTACTTTATGAATAAATGAAATTATAAAATTCACAGTGACTCAGTTTCATGCGAGTCTCATATAATCTTACCTCAGTTCCTCCAGTTTACAGTGAGGATTCTTCAGTACAGCAGAGAGCAGTTTCACTCCTGAGTCTCCTAGTTTGTTCTCAGACAGATTCAGTGTTCTCAGGTGTGAGGGATTTGATCTCAGAGCTGAAGCCAGAGCAGCACAACCTTCATCTGTGACACCACAATTATAAAACCTGTAGAGAACAATGACACTCTCAGATCAACAGAGACTTAATTATTAAAGAGAAACCAATAACATAAGCTCAAATCACCATGTTAGATGGATCTTGGTCTGTCACAGAGCACAAAACATAATCATAACACACCTGCAGTCAAACTCAAGCAGGAAAAAAATACTGAAATTACTGAGTCTGAAACCTTTATTTGAAAAACAGCTTAATTGAAAACATTTACAACACTTCTTATTCATTTTTTTAATCAACTTTTCATTTTAAATACTAAAGTCCTAACAGAAAGTAACACGTTCTGTTCCTTTTATTGTTTCTCTTGCTTGGCTTCATCCTACTCTTGTTCTTCCTCTTCATTTTCATTCTTTCCACTTATGAATCTTAAAAAGGAATCTCATGTCTCCTTCTATTATTCTGTATTATGTTTTTAAAGAAAATATAGTATACCCATAAATGTTGGGGTCGTATGCATCGTCGTATTCAAGACTCAGAATCACTGACTGTTACTAATGTGGATATATACAAGCAGAAAATATTAGAAAATATTGAGAAAAAATATGCAGAAAATATTTTTAAATGTATACAAATATGATTTATCTGTGTTGTAGAAACTTAAAGGGATACTCCACCGTTTTTTCATATTAAACTATGCTATTCCCTTAACTAAGAAGAGTTGATACATACCTCTCTCATGTCAGTGCGTGCACTTAATCAATCTGGCGCGCGGTGACACTTTGATAGCACTCAGCTTAGCCCAGTATATTCAATGGTATCTAACATAGCACTTTTGGGAATACTTCGACTCGGCGCAGTAAAAAGTCACGCCTGATCCTCTTCCTCTAACTTCTGTCAATAGTGGGAAGAGGATCAGGCGTGACTTTTTACTGCTAGTATAGTATAGTATACTGCTATTTATTTTGGGTCACCCTGCTTGGTCTTATAACTACTCGTGTAACTGTTTTTAAATAGGGAAAACGTTGATGTGTTTGGTCACTTCTAAATTCATTGCTGTTAGATACCATTGAATATACTGGTAAATGGAATGGTAAATGGACTGCATTTATATAGCACTTTCACAGACCTATGGCCACCAAAGCGCTTTACATAGCCTCACATTCACCCATTCACACACCGACGGCGGTGTCAGCCATGCAAGGCGCCATCCAGCTCGTCGGGAGCAGCTGGGGTTAGGTGTCTTGCTCATGGACACCTCGACACTTGGTCAGGTAGAACCGTGGATTGAACCACCAACCTTTCGGTTTGTAGACAACCTACATGAACTACTGAGCCACTGCCGCCCCACTGGGCGCCTTAACTGGGCTAAGCTGAGTGCTATCAAAGTGTCGCCGCGCGCCAGAGCGATTAAGTGCACGCACTGAGATGAGAGAGGTATGTATCAATTTGTCTTAGTTAAGGGAATAACATAGTTTAATATGAAACAACTGTGGAGTATCCCTTTAAAAACAAGGGCAAGCCACAAGTCTGCTCATGCTTTCAAATATGTGGATGTTAGCTCTGAAACTATGTATTTTATTAAAGGGGTGGTTGATTATGATTTCACTTTTCTAACTTTAGTTAGTGTGTAATGTTGCTGTTTGAACATAAACATCACTAACCCTAAAATCTACATAAACCCCTCCCCCAGGAAAGCGATTTATAGATTATCATGACAGAATATGCTAATCAATGACTAGAAGATAACTACACATAAGCTACCTAAAATCATCAACTAACAATTCAGAAATGTCCTGTTGCTTCTACATGTTGTCACTTCATCTTGAATCTCTACATCATTGTCTGAATCCGGTTTGAACATAAAAGGCTAAAAGTTTTTGAAATGTTCAGGGCATGTCTGTGTGAGATAAAAGGACACAACCTGTTGTAGCTCCGCCCTCTGTGCTGGGAGCAGCAGCTCATTTGCATTTAAAGGGACAGACATAAAAACTGCATTTTTACTCACCCTCAAAAAGTGACAATTTTAACATGCTATATAACAATATCTGTGGGGTATTTTGAACTAAAACTTCACATACACATGGAGACTTCAGAGACTTATTTGACATCTTAGGAAAAGGGAATTATACCACCCATTTAAACATTTTGTAAGACTGTGTCAGAGTGAGTTTTTAGAGAAGGCATATGAGATGCTCATAAAATATTTTATTGCCCCGTAAACACCCTTTTGCAGTCTATAGTCTAATGTCCGGGGAGGCGAACTGCCTTATTCATGTTCTATTGTTCTCACTCAATGAACTTTTCACACATCTGCCGGTAGGACACCTAATCTTCATTATTCTTTTATCGTTATTCTTTTGTTTGCATTCAGCCATTATTAGCCTTTATTCTGAAATGCATGGCTTGCACATCTACACCACTTTCTTCCCACTATACATTAATCCACCTATTATCTGAAGTCTTTCTAGAAAACAAACAAACAAAAAAATTATAAGAGCATATTCTTGGGACCTTATGTGAATTTTTAACAAATTAAATTATGGAATAGAATAGCTCCTGGCGTGACAGGAGCATTAGAGCTACAACATTTAAAAGATTAATATTACGCTTCAAAAAGATTAATATTACGCTCAAAACTCCCTTTAAATCACCATTGAGTGTTTGTATTAACTTCAGATTGCGATCTAATGTGGATTTTAGACATGATGATGTTGAAGTGTTTTGTATAGCCATTTATTTGCAGCTAATCGCTACACCTGCTTAGCATTCATACTGTAAATCTAAACGTCCATTATTGATATGAAAATTGAACAAATCGTATGAAAATCAGACAAACAATATACTATGGTAGTCATTTGTTTATTAGCTTGTTTCACGTGTAGAAATGTTTATTTAGGTTTGTTTTCACGGAGCTCGGAACGAGAAAGTGTACAGGACAGCGGCATGCATAAGGGCAGGAATTATGGTCATGTTGACCCACGTAAGATGATTGAAAGCTGTACGCAGTGAGAGCGCTGAGATCATAACTGACGCAAACCAGGAAAAGAACAGAGTGCCGTCTACGCTGTTTTAGCTCTTCAGATCGCATAATTCAGTGGGAAATGAATAGAAATTATATTCTGTATGACAAAATATTTTGCAAACGTGAGAATAAATCAATATTCCTCCAGATAAGCACACTTTTGGACTAAAAGCTCAAACGGGCACTGTTCAGTGAAGCTATGTAAACAAATAAACCGCAGCAGATGTGAGAGAACATAAGTACATGTTTTTATTCTATTCAAAATATAAAAAATTACAAATTGATTAGTTTGCAATCCTGACATAAATTAAGAAATGAATGTCACTGCAACCTAGTTTTATCATAAACAGTGATCAAATATTGAAGCTGGAGTCTTTAATCTTTCTACACTGCAAAAAATGCTTTTCTTATTTAGTATTTTTGTTGTTACAAATCCAAATAGCAAAAAAAAATTAAAATCAAGGTGCAATTACTAAAATTAAGTGAGTTTTTGCTTAAAACAAGCAAAACTATCTGCCAATGGGGTAAGAAAAATAATCTTGTTTACATTTGAATTACGATTAATTTTCTTAAGCCATTGGCAGATAATTTAGCTTGTTTCAAGCAAAGGAGTTAATACATGATGAAGAATAGCAAGATACAAGAGACGAGGGTCCTTCTTAAGATTTATCTGTGGAAAGAAAGAAAAAGAAAAGGAACAAAGAGGAAGAAGCCAAGCAAGAGAAACGAATAAGTGTTGTAAATCTGTTTTCTAATAAGCTGTTTTTCAAATAAAAAGTGATATCAGATTGTGTATCAGTTTTTATTGTACTTACCCTATAACTACATCTAACAAGAGGGTAACAAGCACCACTTTAATTTACAGCCTGCATATGTTACACTAACCCTGTAACTACATGGAACAAGAGTATATTTCCCCAGTATTTAAAAAAAAAGTTGCAATAATTTTACTTGTCTTGAAACATGAAAGCACAAACTAAAACAGCAAAAAAACAACAACAAAAAAGCCTTTATGTATTGGTAAACTATTATTACAAAGACTATGCAGTGTATGTTCTCGTTAAATCGTGCTGTAATGTTTCACCACGTCATAATCTGCGACATTGACACAATGTTTTCTTCTATTAAAAGAGCTTATTATAAATCTTAAACCTCTATGTTTCTATATTATCCAGTTTTCTCCAATTAAAATTAATGGGCAGTGTTAATCCTGACTGCTGAGATTAAGTGTGTTTAAACAGGGTATCTGCACAATTTTTAAAGTCAAATTTAAGGCTTTTTAAGACCTTTTTAAGACCTGAAGAAATCAAAATTAATACCGTACATTAGGGGTGCACAATATTGACAAAAATATGTCTCGATATTTTCAAAGTTTTGTTGATAATAATTCAATGATATTTTACTGATTGTATTTTTGTACTGGTACCCTGGCTGGTTTAGGCCTGTTGTTGACAGAAGACTCACGAAGATATTCATATTTTTTATATTCTATGCAGTGGTCAGTTCACAGTAGTGACCAAAATTAACATTTTTATTAAGGGGCAATATTTGCCACCTTAAATTGATTTCCAGGGGCATTTTCACCTATATATGGATATTGTTTCTAAACGTATTTAGAGGTATGCATCACCTTTTATGTCAAATTCTAACATTCAAATTAAATTATATTAGAATAGCACAGTACCAATGTCAAATTAAATCATTAAATTAAAATCCATCCTTGCAGTGCAGAGGTGACACAGAAGTGGCATCAAAACTGGCATTACTATATTTACACTTCATTTACAATTGCATAAATAAAGCTATTCAATATTTAAATATGAAAAGATTTATCATTTTAACGTTTTAATTAAAGGATACTTTAAATATGAAACTGAAACCACCAGTAGGTGGCGGGCTTAATAAGCGAGCTGTTGGAGTCAACCGATTTGTTCAAACGGCTGATTCATTCAGATAAACAAGTGATTGCAATATCATCATAGTTCATAGACAATATCGCACACTCCTAAGCACATAAAGAATGAACTTACAATTGAACTGACATTTACTCATTTTCTTCTCTCCTCTCGCGTGCAGGAGACAGATGTAGGCTAATATACTGCCGTAAGTGACGCGAATTGTCACGTGAACAAGCAAATCCACCAAGATAGAATTAAAAAAATAAGAGCCGCTAATTAGGTAGTTAGATAATCATTTAGATAAGTCTAAGTCAAAGTGTCATCTAAAATTTAAGACCTTTCATAAATAAAAATAAGACATTTAAAAAATATATATATAATTTAAGACTTAAGACCTTTTAAGACTTTTTAAGGATCCGCGGGGACCCTGTTAAAGTAAAGAGCTATCAGTACTGCAATATCACCTTAATGAGAAGCGGCTCATGTTTTCAATAATTTACAGATCAATCACATGAACGCTTCAAACGGAAACATTTTTAATCTCTTAATTAATATGAACAGACGTGGTATCAATTTGATGAATTTGATCATGGTTCAATAGCTTTGCTTGTAACTAATGCAATAATAGTCATTTCCCTGCATTTTATTCCATTTTGATGTTATTTGCAGTGACAGTTTCATGAGAGAGTCACGTATGAACTTACCACAGTTTCTCAAGTTTACAGTGAGGATTCTCCAGTACAACAGAGAGCTGCTTCACTCCTGAGTCTCCTATATTATTCTTAGACAGAACCAGTTCTCTCAGGTGTGAGGGGTTTGATCTCAGAGCTGAAGCCAGAGCAGCACAACCTTCATCTGTGACACCACAATTATAAAACCTGTAGAGAACAACGAAACTCAGATCACTCTCGTATCAAAATATATACTAAAAAAATGTTTCCTAATTTTTAGGGCTGTAATCAACCAAAGAAAATCTTGGTCGACTGAAGTCCTGAAATTTTCGACTAAAAATTACGTTAGGAAAAAAAACCGTTAAATTATGCGCAGTACTTGGTAGCCTTGTTGTCCGCCTAAAAGAATTATAAATAAACAAAAAACTAGTAGGCTATTTGCAGTATATTAAATCGTTTTTGACCTAATTATTTTGCACTGAAATGAGTCTGACACACGAGTCTGTCGGCTCTAACAGCAATATCATAGCCTACGATTTCCAAAAATAGTACCATGTTGTCAACTAGTGATATCATCACAAGAACTATTGAAGAATATGCAACATAATTTAGACAATTGTTTTTGTCATATGTATTATAATAACTGACAGACACTATCATTTCAGCCGCTCTGTGCAGCCGCTCGGTGGAGCTCAGCTTCGCAGCTGAGACACGAACAGACTATTAACTTTTTTTAAAATGCTGCCACACTGCCGATGTCTTTGTTGACATGGTAGAAGAGGACTGACTGACTGACTATGAATTAAACGCTCTCACAATTAAATAAATAATATTCAGCAAACCTTCTAGTAGCCTACTTTCTTCAATCTGTCTCTCTTCTCCAGTGGGTTGGGCTAATCCAAAAGAAGTGAAAATAAGGGGTGTTCTGAAGACAGACTGTTACCTGTGAAACAGGGGTGCTCTGAAAACACCCCCATTAGCAATTAGTGCTTTCCACCTGATGAAATGAACGCGGCAAAAAATCGACCAATCTGAATTTTGGTCGAGCCAGAACGTATCGACCAAATAATCGACTGGGAGATTACAGCCCTACTAATTTTGTTAGGAACATTTTTTTAAACAATTTATTCAATATATCAGTTTTACTGTTATTCTAAGAGATTATGTCTCTATGTGAGAGAAAACAATTATATAAAACTGATATAACGGTATAACAGAGAGATAGATAGATAGATAGATAGATAAAAAAAAATATAAAAGTCTAAATATAAATGTTTATATACATACAATATAAATGTATATATTTGAAAATAAATTTCTTACACAAATGTAAATGTAGTTGTTTATATCACAAATTAGGTCAGAAAGGTGGAGGGTTTAAAAGCTGAAGTGTGATATTTATATATATAAATTTATATATATATATATATATATATATATATATATATATATATATATATATATATATATATATATTTTTTTTTTTTTTTTAAACCATTAATTTAGAATTAAGAATTGTAATGTTTTAACAGTGATGATTGTACTTACTCAGCTGATCTAGTTGCTGTAACCACAGGTAGCAGCTTCTGAAGAACTTCATCTGCTGTATTTTGTGCTTTCAGAGTGACACTATTTGAAAATAAAAAAAGTTAATTATTAATGCTAATAATAATAATAATAATAATAATAATAATTAATATCATAAACAAAACACTGCATACCTTACTAAACACCCTCATATATTTTGTTAAATTACACACTGCTTTATAAAGGGTAGGCAAAAAAGTGTAGTATCTAACTGTAGAAGCTACTAAACTTATTTGGCCAACACATTTGTTTATTCTTTTTATTGTTAATGGTGTTGTGGCATGTCTATTAATCTGCATTTACACTACAACACTTAGTGCACAGGTCTATTTTGACATACCAGATTTTTTTTGTCCCATGCGTTATTATGGTTATTACTTTGTCAACTATCGCTATTTTAGGAGTGACTCGCAGAACAAGAATTTAACGGATTCACTCCCACAATCAGACATCCCAACTCTCCCGGAAGTTCTGTGTCTCCCATATATTGATATTGGGTGCTCCTCAAAACAGAAGGCTGCATCCTAGTAAGGTTGTGTATTTCCTGGTCCACTCCTTCTGAGGCGTGTAGGCTCTAATCCTCAGCATTAAACACTAGAGTGAGACAGTCTAGTAGGTGCGCATGGCTCCGTCACAAATGTTCCCACCCCCCAGAATTATGGCACTAAAATACTATTAAAATTAAAATTTTGGAAAAATACATTGTTTTAAAATCTTTATATTAACTGCCCTTTTTATTAATGCAATACAGTGAATGACAGCTGTGTGTGTCTCCCAGTAGCTTACATTATTGCCAGTTTAGTGTTAAGTGATTTTTACACCAAAACAAAAGATAACATATATACCTTCATCTCCAAGAACAATATTTTTGTCTTATATTATATAATGAACTCAAATAAGCTCAGTGCCGACTCACTTTCCATCAGTTTTTTCCTGAATTGGAAGGTGTGCAAAGGATTGTGGGAGAGTGAAGGATACGAAGGATACACTTGATGCATCCTTCAAAAGGAGCTGAATTAAGGATGTGAAACGAAGGCTGCCTTCAAAGATCCTTCAAATTGAGACAGCCTTCACAGGTGCTTGAAAAAGTGGCACCCGATATTTGCAGCCTTACTAGGACTTAATTCCGTTTGAGAAGCACCCGCAAACTATATACAATATCCCAGAAATCAATCTTTGCACTGTGATTTAAAAACCTCTGATCTCTTAGTTTCTCTTTGTTCATAATGTTTTAGACTGTAATGATTGTACTCAGTATTACTTACTGTTCATTTTCAGCTCCAATTAAGTTGTACAGCTTAAACTCCTGCAGTGTCTGCTCTGACGTCAACAACACAAAAACTAAAGCTGACCACTGGGAAGAGGATAGTTTCACATTACGTAATCCTCCACGGCTCATATGAGGTTGAGCTTCGTTCACTAGTGAAAGATCACCCAGTTCATTCAGACAGTGAAACAGATTGATGTATTTATCTGGAGAGGGATTGTCACTGATCTTTTCTTTAATATAGTCAACTGTTTTCTCATTGTTGTGAGAGCTGTTTGCTGTCTGTGTCTTTAGTTCTTGTAAGAGACTCTGATTAGACTCCACTGACAGACCCAGAAGGAAACGAAGGAAAAGGTCCAGATGCCCATTTTTACTGTCTAAAGCCTCATCCACAGCTCTCTGATGGAGATCAGATAGTGAAACTGTGTCTCCATTAGTTGGTTTGGTAATCTGGTCAAACACATTGATGTTATTGTTGATAAAGGAGAGATGCACATATAGAGCTGCTAGATGTTCCTGAATGCTCAGATGAACAAAGCAGAAGACTTTCCCCTGAGACAAGCCCAACTCCTCTCTGAAGATCTGAGTGCACAATCCTGAGTAAACCGATGCTTCGGTCACATCAATGCCACACTCGATCAGGTCTTCCTCATAGAAGATCAGGTTGCCTTTCACAAGCTGCTGATAAGCCAGTTTCCCCAGTTTGACAATCATGTCTTCATCTTTCACTTTCTTCTCATAGTCCTTCTCATGTTTGATGTTGGTCTGAATGAGCAGGAAGTGTGTGTACATTTGAGTGAGAGTCTTGGGAATCTCTCCTCTCTCTGCTTCACTCAACATCTTCTCTAGAACAGTGGCTGAGATCCAGCAAAACACTGGGATGTGGCACATAATAAAGAGGCTCCTTGATGACTTCAGGTGTGTGATGATCCTGTCGGCCAGACTCTGATCACTTATTCTCTTCCTGAAGTATTCCTCCTTCTGTGGGAGACTGAACCCTCGCACCTCTGTCACTCGATGGACACACTCAGAGGGGACGAGATCCGCTGCTGCTGGTCTGGAGGTGATCCAGATGAGAGCAGAGGGAAGCAGATTCCCCACAATGAGGTTCGTCAGCAGCACGTCCACTGAGGCTGATTCAGTCACATCACACAACCTCACATCGCTCTGAAAATCCAGAGACAGACGACACTCATCCAGACCATCAAAGATGAATGAAACTTTATACTTATCACTGGATATGTCCATTTCTTTGGTTTCAGGGAAAAAGACATGAAGAAGATCTGAAAGACTGAGTGTTTTGTCCTTCATCAAGTTGAGCTCTCTGAAAGGAAGTGGAAATATGAGCTGGACGTCCTGATTCTCTTTCCCTTCAGCCCAGTCCAGGATGAACTTCTGCACAGAGACTGTTTTTCCAATGCCAGCGACTCCCTTTGTCAGCACAGTTCTGATGGGTTTGTCTTGTCCAGGTAAAGGTCTAAAGATGTCACTGCATTTGATCGGTGTGTCCTCTGTTTCTGCTCTCCTGGACTGTGTCTCTATCTGTCTCACCTCATGCTCATTATTGATCTCTCCACTTTCACTCTCTGTGATGTAGAGCTCTGTGTAGATCTCATTCAGGAGTGTTGGGTTTCCCTGCTTTGATATTCCCTCATACAAACACTCAAACTTCCGTCTCAGATTTGATATCAACGTGTTGAAGACTTCAGGAAGTTCAGAGTCATGGCTGTAAGATTAAAATACCAGATTATTACTAATGTTATTGAAGTAAAAAGCCATAAATTACAAAATGGATTACTTGTTTGTTGTATTAAGGGACACAGAACATAATTTGGTTTCTTTCAATTATTAGTCTTGAGTGATGAGAAGTGCAGCACCTAAAATTAAACAAAAACAACAAAAGTCCTATATTTTACCTGAAAACAGGATACATGCTTTCATTAAAGTCTTGTGGTTGAATCACAGGCTTGAACACAGTTCTGTTTTTAACTGGTCTGGATGGAAGATTTGACCTTAAATCAGAATGAAGAGGGTAAAAAAAAAAAATCTAAAAAAAAAAATCAGACACACTGATATTGATGTAATTGTGTCATTAACAGAGTAACTTACCAAAAGCTTTTACAGAGTGTAAATGCACTGCTGTATATTAATAACAATTGCTGTATAAAAATAATCCAAAATCAGATCGCACTGCATTGTAATAGGGCTGAATCATGTCACAACTGCTTCATATGTATCTTTAATGTATCGTATCGCTTGCTATGCTTCGACTGAACTGTTTTAGAACCAAGTAAAATAAAAAGCATACAGACCTACAAACTTGTATATGTTTTTTACTGGAATCTTCTGTCTTAGGAAGGACCAGGGAGTGCTGCAAAACTTTTGCTTTAACATCTGTGTCTCAAACTTACAATGTAGCAGGTACATGTGGGAATAATTGTAATCAAATTATACTTTCATTGAAATCTAATATGCGTCCCTAAATTGGATGAATTTGTGTCAAGTGCAAAGAATGCAAGTGTCGAGATTGAGTGCATCAGATATAGTACGTATCATTCGTTTACTGTTGATGACTAGGCGTGCGTAGACAGAATCACTGATTGTAGTCAGAAGTGTGTAACCTGCTAGTTTAGACCAATGCGACAATAGTTGTTATAATAACCATTTACTTCAGTGTTTATGTCAGTTTCCTGTAGTTTAGCCGCTGAAATTCCAGTGAAAACAACTTCTAGCTTTCAGACAATATATAACACAATATGCTTTTTTCTTAATTTGTGACCAGTATTTTATATGTAGATTGATTTCTCATCTCTACACTGTTTCTCAATCACCCAGCCCTACTCCGCACCTCCTCTTAAAAAAACATGTTCTAATACAAAAATCTAATACTATAAGCACATCTTTTATAGAAATGTTATTCTGAGTACCTGCCATAATGCCGTTTGTCTCCACTCTTAAAATATAGAGGCTGTTCCATAGACCCGTTACTCTTCATAGACACACAGCTGGACTCTGGGTTTGAGCTCTTCTGCTGGACTGAACTGGAACAGAGAACAATTTCAGTTTAATCCTTTAGATTACTGTGTTCATTCTGTATGATAGGAACCATATTAATATTAGTATTCATCTTGCATAAAAAAGCACTGAGGAAACTATGATTTTTTTCTTTAATATTTTATGTTAGTATTAAAGGCTCATTATGTAAGTTTCGCCACTAAAGATCACTCATTCAAAACAAAGGTGTAGCTTAACGACACAGTGAATGAGTTAGGAATCATGGGAGCTGTCGTCTTTAGTTCTATTTCATTTGTTTAATAATTAGGTTAATGGTGATAGTGGCACCAGCTGCTGCTGTTAATGTGACGTATTCAAATGACTTCCATTTACATTTACACAGTTTAAATGCATATTGCCTGTTGTGCACAGTTGCCCTAAAGATGCTGGGGTGTGGCAGTGGCACCGGAGCTTGGGCCCGTCATCGCTGCTTCCAGCTATATTTATTATAAATAGTTGTGTCTCATTGTGCTTCCCTGTGAACTAGTTTTTCTGAGTTGTCTGATAAGTAATTATGTTCACCTGTCATCTAGAAATGTTAATAGAAATGTTAAAGAAATGTTCAGCACCAAAAATGTCTTTACTGTCTTTTTAAAAAATTTATTGCACATTTACAAAGCGAGTCAGAGAGCATAACTACATCATTAGTCTCACCACACTTACTAACATCCAAAAAAAGCAAGATTTCAAATGGAATGGACTCCAAGATGTAAATCAACACAGCACTAAACTCAGGATTTAATATATTCTTCAAAAACAGGATATTTTCTAAAACGAAGGAATAAATATGATTATTTTTCATTGAAAGATAATTAAATACATTCTCTAAAAATGTTGAGGTAAATTCACAATATATATTTGTATGAGAGATTCGGTGGACGAATACATTGATTAATTATCTGAAATTGATTCCTTCAAGGTTCCTTGAATTGATACATTTTCCCAAATGAATCAGGTAATTACGATTAATACTAATTCATAATTTTAACCCTTCAAGCTTAACTTTACCTGTATTCTAATAGAGTTTTTTTTGTCTTTTTCAGTTAGGTCAATGAATGATTTTCTTTTTCTTTGTGTTTTCGGTTGCTTGATTATCATTAATGACATGCTTATATGAGGCTGTTGTCACTTTAAGACCATATAAATGGATTTAATATAATGATAATTGAAAAACAATTACACATAAATGTGTGTATTTGAGCGGTCTGACCGAACTGAATTCAGCACGAGTATGCTTTGGATGTGCACCACAGGAAGCCCCCTGCCAGTACCAAATTCAGTTCAAACATGTCCCGCTCTTTATTCTCATTCATCCAGTGTTTCTTTGCTGCTCTATGGTGTTTAAGCAGTCCTGCGCTGCATGGATACATTTACAAACAGAAAAACTACATAGAAAAATCTCCATCTATTGACATTGTCATATCGGCCAGCAGTACTCCGCACCTCCTCTAAAAAAAAAACTTGTTCTAATACAAAAAATCTAATACTATAAGCACATCTTTTATAGAAATGTTATTCTGATTACCTGATACAGGGCCGTTTGTCTCCACTCTTAAAATATAGTGGCTGATCCATAGAGCAGTTACTCTTCATAGACACACAGCTGGACTCTGGGTTTGAGCTCTTCTGCTGGACTGAACTGTAACAGAGAACAGATTCAGTTTAATTATTTACATTAAAATGGCTCCTATGATACAGAATGAACACATTAATCTAAACACATTCATCTTACATCAAAAAGCACTTTGAGGAAACTTAAACTTTGATATTTTTCTTTAATATAGTTAGTATTAAAGGCTCATTATGTAAGTTTCGCCGCTTATAATCGCTTATTTAAAACAAAGGAGTAACTTAACGACACAGTGAATGAGATAGGAATCATGGGAGTTGTCGTCTTTAGTTCTATTTCATTTGTTTAATAATTAGGTTAATGGTGATAGTGGCACCAGCTGCTGCTGTTAATGTGACGTATTCAAATGACTTTGACAGTCCATTTACATTTACACAGTTTAAATGCATTGCCTGTTGTGCACATTTGGCAGTGGCACCGGGGCTTGGGCCCGTCATCGCTGCTTCCAGCTATATTTATTATATATATTAGTGTCAGAGTTGTGTAATAAGTCATTATGTTCAGCTGTCATCTAGAAAGGAAGGTAATAGAAATGTTATAGAAATGTTAACAACATAAAATGACTTTACTGTCTTTTTAAAAACTATATTGAAAATTTACAAAGAGAGCATAACTATATCATTAGTCACACCACACTTAATATCCAAAAAAAAGCAATATTTCAAATGGAATGAACTCCAAGATGTAAATCAGGACAGCACTAAACTGGGGATTTAGTATATTCTTCAAAAACAGGATATTTTATAAAACTAAGGAATAACTATGATTATTTTTCATTTAAAGCCAATTAAAGACATTCTCCAAAAATGTTGAGGTAAATTCACAATATAGTAAAAAAGTTTTTCAAGAGTTTCAATACAGGAAGAACAAACTGAAATCTCTTCTGTAAAAATTCCACTTTGGATATTTCCTAAACAGGATTTTGTAACCTTTGGGCCAACTGGGTATGTCAGAAAGAAATTTAAAGAAACCTCAACATCACCAAAGGCTATATCACTGAAAATCACCAACAATACTTTTGTTAGCCTATCCAGTTGAACCCACGAGAATTGTTTTGCTGTATCGCCCAGCCCTACCCAGTACCGTGCCCAGAATATCAATCTGATCAATATTGAATTATTCTGGTTTATGGACAAAACGGTGATAATTTAATAGAACTGACAGATATTTTTATGAGAGATTCGGTGGATGAATACATTGATTAAATATCCGAAATTGATTCCTTCAAGGTTCCCCAAATGAATCAGGTAATTACGATTAATAATAATTAATCATTTTAACCCGTCGAGCTAAACTTTCCCTTTATTCTAATACAGAGGTTTTCAAAGTCGGTGGATGTGCACCACAGAAAGCCTCCTGCCAGTACCGAATTCAGTTCTCTGTCGCGGTTTATTGTGCTTTTAATAACTCAAACACGTCCTGCTTTTTCTTCTCATTCATCCAGTGTTTCTTTGCTGCTCTATGGTGTTTAAGCAGTCCTGCGCTGCATGGATACATTTACAAACAGAAAAACTATGTCGACAAATCTCCATCTATTGACATCGTCATATCGCCCAGCCCTACTCCGCACCTCCTCTTTAAAAAAAACCTGTTCTAATACAAAAATCTAATACTATGAGCACATATTTTATAGAAATGTTATTCTGAGTACCTGATATAAGGCCGTTTGTCTCCACTCTTAAAATATAGTGGCTGTTCCATAGAGCAGTTACTCTTCATAGACACACAGCTGGACTCTGGGTTTGAGCTCTTCTGCTGGACTGAACTGGAACAGAGAACAGATTCAGTTTAATTCTTTACATTACTGTGTTCATTCTTTATGATAGGAACCATATTAATATAAACACATTCATCTTTCATCAAAAAGCACTTTGAGGAAACTTTATGATCTTTTTATTTAATATTTCATTTTAGTATAAAGGCACATTATTTAAGTTTCACCGCTAAAGATCCCATATACAAAACAAAGGCACAGATTAAACAGTGGAGAGCAATCCGACAGTAAACCATGTTCATAGATGAAGTAATGTATTAAAGTTTTATTAATGTTCTTGTGGTATGAAGCAGGGCATGCCGAGAGACTGAGACATTATACGTTTCTGTTTTTATTATGCTTATATGCCGCTGCCACTCCTGTTGTTTTGTCGTTTATGATTATTTTACAATTAAACTTACATTTAAAAGGTGCAATAAGTTAAAATCACCAAAACAAACATGCCCCCAACCCAAAAGGCTAACACCAGTGTTTCCAATTTGGGGATCACCTAATTTAACGTCTTTATCCTTGTTGCTAATTTATATATTAATTTTGAGCTATTTTGGCTATATTTAAATAAAATTAGTTTATTAATTTATTTTTTATTTGGGGCAATTTGTCCTGCATTTTACATAGGCCTACAAACATAGTTCGATAAACACTATGGATTCATAGTTGAATCCTAATAGCAAATATAAAGAAATTAAATACATTTCAGTAGTAAAGAAGCTCATTTGTGTGTGATTGCATTTCAGTCTTTATTTCCCTTGACGAAGTGTGAGATCATGCGCCGCAAACCCACACATTTTTTTAAAACATACCAAGCATAGGTCTGCCTGTTAAATGCAAGAGGCTCGCCAAATATAGAGCTGAATGAAAGAAAAGAAAAAAGAAAACAAAAGGTTATCAGTGGGTCTGTCCAGTAACTATTTATGCATATATATTTATTATATACACATACACATATACATATATATACACATATATATATATATATATATATATATATATATATATATATATATATATATATATATATATATATATATACACATACATACATATATATATATATATATACACATACATACATACATATATATATATATATATATATATATATATATATATATATATATATACACTGCTCAAAAAAATAAAGGGAACACTTTTTAATCAGAGAATAGCATCAAGTCAGTTAAACTCCTGGGATATTGATCTGGTCAGTTAAGTAACAGAGGGGGTTGGTAATCAGTTTCAACTGCTTTAGTGTTAATGAAATTAACAGCAGGTTCACTAGATGGGCAACAGTGAGACAACCCCCAAAACAGGAATGGTTTTACAGGTGGAGGCCACTGACATTTTTT
>CM038630.1:3616288-3861288 GCA_021554675.1 Leuciscus idus
CTCCAATCCTCCAGCTTTAACATCATAAAGACACACTGAAATTCCTGAATAAACTTTGATAAACGTTTCTATTAAACACTTTTATGCTCTGCTTTTCTGTTTCGTGTTCATTTTTTATCAGATTAAAATGGCGACAGGTTAACTAACTTACTTTCACTTTACATGGGAGAGAGAGAGAGAGAGAGAGAGAGAGAGAGAGAGAGAGAGAGAGAGAGAATTAATATGTTTGGGGGGTTTTATGTGTTTTTTTTAGGCGGTTTTAATTGTTTGATTTGGTATTCTCTCTCGCTCATTTCGTTAAGACGTTTCGCTCATTTGCTATTGACACGGGAGTAAGTTATCCATGACTCATAATTTCACTCGAGCGGATTTCTGACCAGAATACTCAATATACAGATTATAATATACAAGATATACAGATATCTAATCAATCTTAAACATGTAAGGAATAATATTGAACTCACTTTTCTCGAGTGGACGCACAGTCTGTGATAAACACTTGCAGCGCGACTTCCCGGAAAAAACTTCACTGCGTCACAAAACCTTCTTCTTCTTCTTCTTCTTCTTCTTCGTTTGGTGTTTTATGGCGGTTGGCAAACCAACTTTCGGTGCATTACCGCCACCAACTGGACTGGAGTGTGAAGCACTAAAAAACAATAAGCAACTAAAAAAAAAAAAAAAAAAAAAAAAAATATATATATATATATCCCCTATACTTAAAATTCTCCAATCTACTCCTATTGCTTTAAGATACTTCATTATCGCACTATATATTTTTACTTGTTCTACCTGCTTTCCCAATAGACTTTCCATACTGAATACTACCACACCCAATTTTCTTACTATCCTCTTAAGTACTAACCTTTCTTTTCCATATTTTAAACATTTTATTAAAACATGTTCTATTGTTTCTGCCTGATCACAATAATTACATTTTCCCGTATCATGTTTTCCTATCTTAAACAAGGAATGATTTAATCGTGTGTGCCCTATTCTAATACGAGAAACAATCGTATCCTCTTTCCTATTCCTAAAAACACTTCTTCCGTTTCCTACTTGCTTCTGAATACTATACAACTGTCTTCCCTTGACCTCATTATTCCATAGTTCTTGCCATTTATTGTTTATGAATTCTTTTATTTTACTTTTAACTTCATTTTTGCTCAACGTCACTTGCACATTTATCTCATTATGTTTTACTGCTTGCTTTGCTAGTCTATCTACCACTTCATTGGCCTCCAATCCCACATGAGCAGGAACCCACACAAACACTATTAAGCTTACACTACTTACTCTTAGCAAATTTGCAAGAATCTCATATATAATGTCTTGCCTTGATACTTTATTTCCACTTACGAGGCTTGTGATTGCTGCAAACGAATCAGAACATATAGCTACTAATCTCGGTTTTACGTCCTCTACCCACTGGAGTGCAACCATCATGGCAACTAATTCTGCTGTAAATACAGAGATATGATCAGTTATTCTTTTCTTGATACTAATTTGAAACTTAGGAATATATACAGCAGCTGCTGTTCTTCCAGAGATAGGATCCTTAGACCCATCAGTAAATATTTGCACCCATGATGAGTAAATCTGATCTAAATACTGCTGTGCTATAATATTCTTTAGGATGTCTTTCTCATTCTTAATTTTCATTTGAATTTGTAGGTCAATAATTGGCATTGGAAAAATCCATGGTGGTATACTGGATAATATCACAGTAGGGCTAACATCACAATCTTCAATACCCGCTTCTTGTGCTTCTCTTTGAACACTCCATCCCAAGCTTTTAATGTTTTTATTCCCATGTTCCCAGCATTCTTCTAGTACTCCCTTCACTGGATGATTCTTTTTATGACCTTTTATATTAACCCAATAATTCAGTCTTATTTTATGTCTTCGAAGTTTTAACGGAGCAACACCAACTTCTACCTGTAGAGCTGCTATGGGAGATGTTCTGACTGCACCACAACATATTCTTAGAGCTTGATTTTGTATTTCTTCAATCTTTTTGAGTGTAGTCTCGTTTGCAAAACCGTAAATTATACTTCCATAATCTAAACTTGATCTAATTAAAGTATTATATATTCTTTTCAACGATAATCTACAAGCTCCCCATTCCACCCCTGTTAAACATCTTAATATATTTACTCCTTTTTTACATTTCTTAATCAGATTTTTAGCATGTATAGCAAAAGTCATCCTGGAATCCATCCATACACCGAGATATTTAACTACTGGCACTTGCTCCAATTCCAGCTTATATAACTTTAACTTAACCTCTGGTATTTTTTTCCTTTTAAGTCAAGTCAAGTCAAGTTTATTTGTATAGCGCTTTTCACAATACAGATTGTATCAAAGCAGCTTCACAGTATTAAATTAAAATAATACAACAAAGTTTGTTTCAAGAGGAATTTATTGATTGATAAAATTAAATTAAATATCCCCAAAATATCCCCAACTGAGCAAGCCAAAGGCAACAGTGGCAAGGAACCGAAAAACTCCATCAAGTGACCTAATGTTGTCCTAAAACTCCATCAGGTGACCTAATGGAGAAAAAAAACCTTGGGAGAACCCAGGCTCAGTCGGGGGCCAGTTCTCCTCTGGCATTTATGAGCTAGAGGCCGGATTGTAGTTTGAACTGTGGGATTATATGAATGCCTGGCTGAAGAGATGCGACTTTAATCTAGTTTTAAACTGGGAGAGCGAGTCTGAGCAACGAACAGTATGAGGAAGACTATTCCAGAGTTTTGGAGCCAAATGTGAAAATGCTCTCCCTCCTTTGGTGGTTCTGGATATCCTAGGTATGACCAAAAGCCTTGAATTTAGTGATCTTAAAGAGCGCGATGGATTATAGGGTGATAGAAGATCCGTTAAATAGACTGGAGCTAAGCCGTTTAGGGCTTTATAAGTCAGTAGCAATACCTTGTAATTAATACGGAACTTTATAGGTAACCAATGCAGTGATGATAAAATCGGTGTTATATGATCATATTTTCTTGATCTCGTAAGAACTCTAGCGGCGGCATTTTGGACTAACTGTAGCTTGTTTATTGAGGATGCAGGACAACCAGCTAATAAAGCATTACAGTAATCCAGTCTCGAGGTCATGAATGCATGAACTAACTTTTCTGCATCAGAAACTGATAGCATATTACGTAGCTTAGCAATGTTTCTAAGGTGGAAAAAGGCTGTTTTTGTAACATATGAAATATGATTTTCAAAAGACAGGTTGCAATCGAGTATAACACCCAGGTTATATGTTAGTAAAACATATAACCTGAGTTTTAGCCACAGATAATCTAAAGCTCCAATTATTTGCCCATACCTCCACTTCATCTACTGCTTTTTGAATACTTTGTGTTACACATGCAATATTACGTCCTCTTTTCCAAATTGCCCCGTCATCCGCAAATAATGCTCTTCCTACATCACCTTTTAAATTACAAAAAACATAATTTATCATAATATTAAATAAAACTGGGCTGCATACACTTCCTTGAGGAGTTCCGTTCTCTATCTTGTATGTCTCTGAATACTCTACTCCTATCCTAACTTGAATTGTTCTTTCAATAAGAAAATCCATAATCCAATTATACATCTTTCCTCCAATTCCCATACATTTAATTTTTATTAAAAGTCCCTCTTTCCAAAGCATATCATAAGCTTTCTCTATGTCGAATAACACCCCTACCATTACTTCTTTATTAGCCTGAGCTTTCCTGATATCTGCTTCTAGGCTTAACACAGCGTCCATAGAATTCCGACCTGCCCTAAATCCACTTTGGTATGGTGACATAAGTCCTTTAACTTCCAATATATGTCACAAAACCTTCTTCTTCTGTGTGTTTATTATTGGCGGGTCGCATGCTTTTTAGGTGCGCCACCTCTGTGCTGGAGTGTGAAGTGATTTCAGTCTAGGTGTACAACATGATGATATCTATATTCTGTTCTTAAGTCTACTATTCTTAATGAATTTTAAAACTGCCTGTAGTTTTACCAGACCCTTTTTGTGTGTTTAATAGGTTGCTGGTTGTAAATTCTTTACATCCTATGTTCTGTAGTTCTCTTTTTAGTTGATTTCTTTCCTGTTCATACCTAGAACAGAATAACAACAAATTATCAATTGTTTCCATTTGGCATAGTTCACATAATCCTGTACTGTGTTTTCCTATTATATGAAGTTTTGTATGGCCCATCCTTAGTCTTGTTAAAAAGTATCTTCTGCTTACATTTTTGTGTCATTTTACTTTGTCTCACGCTGTTGTGTATATTATAAAAATGTGTTCCTGTTTTACATTCATTCCAATTTCCTTGCCATTTCTGATTGCAAGGTTCTTTAATTATACTTTTTCCTTCATCCTACTTAATAGGGGTTATGCGGAACGCCCAACGTTCGAACCGGAAAACTGGTATAATCATTTCCGGTTTGCACTACCGTACGCATCTGCAGCAGTAGGTGATCTCTGAGGTAACTTATTTTTCGCTTTTTTAGAAAACAATTCTTATTTCTGTTTTAATTAAAATGTCACGAATGCTTAAGTATCAGAAAACAATTTTTTATAAAAAAAATTAAATGCAGTCTTCATTTGATTGTTTTAATCGTCTGCAAGCAAATATAAAAGGTCAAACTACTATGATAGCATACAAGTCTAAACTAACTTACTGATAGTTAGCTAACTCTACATCGGGTGCCATTAGCAAAAGTTACATACTAACTTACATACCTTCATAATCATGAATAAATGAGGAGGCGTAAAACTTAAATCCTTTATCTAACGGAGTACTCGGGGCTCTGGACGTCCGTTTGGCAATACGATGTACATCTGAAATGGATAGAATGGGTAGCTCCTGTAAACACCGGCTATAAAAGGTCGCCATTCCTACGCTGTGTTTACCTCAGTAGCTGACGACCGGACGTAGTTATATCTGTTTTGTAGAACCCGGAAGTATGTTGTGCATAACCCCTATTAAACTGTAATAGGGATGTTCAGTTTAAGTGAATCTTTAGCCATTTTATCAGATCTTTTATTTCCTGATATCAACATGTGCTGGTACCCAAACAAAATTAACTATTATTCCAGCCTGTCTTAATCTATACATTATACTAAATTTTTCTATGAAGATATCATAACCCTTCGAAATATTTGAAGGCTTGTAACAAATCACAACCATATTTGCCATCACTTCTTAGCAAAGTGCCAACTGAATGGTCACCATTTCTGCAGTGTATACTGAAGTCCCATTTGTCAACCTCCCATATTTTCCTATTATAAATTCTGGGACATAGAATGCTGATCAGTACGGCATAGATCAGGGCTGCGTTCAGCCCGGAAAAAACGTTGCACAACGTTTTTTAAACAGAAACGGTGATGCGTTGAACACACTGTTCTGATGACGCAAGAGTTGCAACTATGGCAGCTGAGAAGGCCATTCTTTGTGTTCTTTTTGAAGAATTTTCAGAGCCTGATGAAGTCGGTATAAATATGTGTTTAATACTACAAAATATGCCCGATGTTACAGTTACTGCACTTGTCGCCCAGAACACTAGAGAACATTCCAATCGAGTGAAGGGATTTGTGGAAACTGAAATGGAAGCACACATCTTACCTAATTCAGACTAAAACACATCTATTTAGCCTCACATACTGACTTTATTTGTAGTTCATACTGTTTTAATACCCTGTATTTTCTTTCTAATTTTTAGGAAAAGTACTTAATTACCATTGTTTATTTCTATACCAAATGTCATACACTTGCAATGAAGCTAAAAATATAAACAACTACATCATTATGTTGATATCCTATATTTTTACAATAAAACTTACGACAAACATGTCTTCTAATATCCTCAGTTGTTGCGTATACCGAGCTGCATCGAACACATTTGTAAATTACTTTCCTTGAACCCATTGTGCGAGTTCACTTTAATACCGCGTGCTTTATATACATGTTGCTGCTGATTGGACTGTAGTTCTGACACACCCACCAAACAAGAGAAAACGTATCTCAAACCCCGTTGCACACCGGTGCACGCCGTTTCCAGGAAACATGACGTTCAACCCGGAAACCGTAGCAAAACGTTGCGCACCGTTTTGAACTTGAACGTGCCCCAGGAGTGCCCAACCAGTCGATCGCAGTCTACCATCTCAAGTCGACCGTGAGGGGTGTATAACAATTTTTTTTGTGTGTGTGTGTGTTACAATCACGCCAGACTCCACCCTCACTCAATCACAGCGCACCTCCTCTCCTGAATACTGAACACACACACCTGCACGTCATCTATTCATTAATCACCTCCAGCACTTAAACCCCGCTCGCACTATCACTCATTGTCCGGTATCGTTCGCATCTAGACGCTTCTCTGTATGCTTACCTCCAGGACTCCTTATACTACTTACCTGTTCCGTGGCTTCCTCTCCCCGTCTACCAGTCTTCCTCGTGGGTCTTCGTCTCCTGGGTTCTCCTGTGTTCTCCTGTGTCTTCTCCGGTTCCGGTAATCCCTCTCCGCTCTCCATCTGCAAGAGAGATACACTGGATCATCCAAATCATCATCATCGGGACTATATTCAGATCTACTCACCTTCATCTGCACTCCGATCACTCATCTGGTTGTTATCAATAAACTCACATTACCTTATCCGTGTGTCTGCCCCTTCTATGTTGTAACAGAATACCGGACCAACACAACGCACGCCAGCATGAGCACTTCTGATCCCTTTGTTGACATTGTGGATGATCTTCATCAGGCACTTCCCTCAGTTCCACCAGAACCTCCACTTGCATCCACTTCCGCAAACATCGTCACTTCTTCACCACCGGTAAGTGCCAGTCCCATGGCCCGACCAGCGCCCTTCTCAGGATCGGCGGAGGATTGCAACGGATTCATTTTGCAATGTTCGCTGGTCTGGGAGATGCAACCGCATTTATATCCGACGGACCTCTCAAAGGTAGCGTTTGTAATCTCACAAATGAACGGTAAAGCGATTCGTTGGGCCGAATCACTCTGGTCACAGAAGAGTGAAGCTGTTCAGTCGATCTCCAGTTTCTTCACTCACTTCAGAGAAGTTTTCGGAACGCCCACCTGGGATTCGTCGACAGGAGAACAACTGTATCAGTTGAAGCAGAATAATCTGTCTGTGAGTGAGTATGCCCTACAATTCCGTACATTAGCTGCTGCCAGTGGGTGGAATGAACAAGCCCTGATCACCACATATCGTCAAGGGTTAAATCCTCAAGTGCGGTTGCATCTCGCTGCATACGAGGATTCCATCGGGCTTGAACGCTTCATCCAACTCTCTACACGCTTTGCCCCTCGTATGCAGTCGTGTCTCAAGGAGCACCCAGACCAGTCGTTCACTCTTCCATTCCTCCGCCGACCTGAGTCCATCAGCCCTCCAGAACCAGTCCACGAGCCTATGCAGTTGGATGGTGTACGGTTATCACGCACTGAACGTCAGAGAAGGATAACCCAACATCTATGCCTATATTGTGGTGCTTCTGAACATTATATCTCAAGATGTCCTATTCGCCCTCCTCGTCCCATGGTGAGTGCAATAGTTCCTTCTATCGAAAGGATGAAGCCTCTCACCACCCCTCTGCCGTCAGCTCAAGCTCAAATCCACTGCCACGAAATCCGTCTACCAGATCAACTCGGTAACTGGCAGACCTCTCAGTCGGAGACGGGTGAGTGTCAGTGCTGGACCCGTTCAACTTCAAGTGGGAGCATTACACGTGGAGCAACAACATCTACTGGTTCTGGAGGAATCCACCGCTGATGTGATCCTAGGGCGTCCTTGGTTGGAGCAGCACAACCCCATCATCTCCTGGAGGACAGGAGAGATCCTGAAGTGGGGCAGTAGCTGTTTCCCGAGCTGTTTTCCTGCACTTCCAATTCCACGTTCCAAGAAGTTACACCTTTGCTCTACTTCCATCGAAAGCCCTGTGGAGAAACGTTCCGTGGATATTCCTCCTTGTTATGCCCACTTCAGTGATGTCTTCTGTCCCCAGCGAGCCTCCAAGCTGCCTCCACACAGGCCATGGGACTGTGCCATCGATCTGCTTCAGGGTGAGCCAGTGCCCCGTGGTAAGATTTACCCTCTGTCACTGCCGGAGGAGAAGGCCATGGAGGAGTACATCAAAGAGGCCCTGGAGCAAGGTTACATCCGTCCGTCTACGTCCCCTGCTGCTTCCAGTTTCTTTTTTGTGGCAAAGAAGGACGGAGGCTTGCGGCCCTGTATTGATTACCGTGCACTCAACCGAATCACCATCAAGTTCCGCTATCCCCTTCCTCTCGTCCCCGCTGCACTGGAACATCTCCGAGGTGCCACTGTCTTCTCCAAGTTGGACCTCCGCAGCGCCTACAATCTCATCCGGATACGTGAGGGGGACGAATGGAAGAAAGCCTTTGTGACCCCTACTGGACACTATGAGTATCTCGTTATGCCTTATGGATTGGCCAACGCCCCCTCCGTATTCCAGGACTTCATCCATGAAGTACTCCGGGAGTTCCTCCACAAGTCAGTTCTGGTCTACATCGACGACATCCTGATTTACTCCCGGAGTATGGAAGAACATCGCCACCACGTTGCGGAGGTCCTGCAACGTCTGAGGGATTTCCAGCTTTTCTTGAAGGCCGAAAAGTGCTCTTTCCACCAACCCTCAGTGCAGTTCCTTGGATACAACATCGATAGCAGTGGCATCCGGATGGACGAGGGGAAGGTGGAAGCCATCCGCAGCTGGCCCATACCTACCACCATCAAAGAACTCCAACGATTCCTCGGATTCTCCAATTTCTACCGCCGTTTCATCCAGAACTACAGTACCATCTCCAGTCCACTAACTCACCTCCTACGCAACAAGCCCAAGTCTCTGTCCTGGACACCCACTGCCACTCAAGCCTTCGAGTCCCTCAAGGAAGCCTTCATCTCCGCTCCCCTCCTGATTCATCCAGATCCTGAAAGGCCCTTCGTCGTGGAAGTCGATGCTTCAACCACAGGAGTGGGAGCGGTTTTGTCTCAGCAGCAGGGGAATCCAAGTAGACTTCATCCATGCACCTTCTTCTCCCGCAAACTCAACCCGGCGGAAGTCAATTACGACATCGGCAACAGGGAGCTGTTAGCCGTCAAGCTGGCTCTTGAGGAGTGGAGACATTGGTTGGAGGGCGCACAACATCCATTCGTGGTGTTGACGGATCATAAGAATCTACAGTATCTCAGAGACGCCAAAAGATTAAATCCACGACAAGCTAGATGGGCACTATTCTTTACCCGGTTCAACTTTACCATCTCCTACGTCCCTGGTTCCAAAAATGTCAAGGTGGATGCCTTATCCCGTCTCCATAGTCCAGAAGAGGTTACAGAAGAGTCTGAACCTATCCTGCCTGAAAGACTGTTTGTAAGTCCCATCACTTGGTCTGAGGAAACCTTGCCCTCCTCCAATGTCTCCACCAACGCTCCGCCGGGTTGCCCACCTGGATTGACCTACATTTCTCGTACTCGGCGCATCCCTCTCATCCACACTTCTCACACGTCACTGGGCACTGGCCACCCAGGGGTCAATGAGACCCTCTCGCTGCTGAAAGAACGCTTCTGGTGGCCTAACATGGCAGCGGACGTCAGAAGGTACGTGAGAGGTTGTAAGGACTGCGCCATCTCGAAGAGTCCATGCCATCTTCCATCTGGCAAACTACATCCACTGCCCGTTCCCAACAGACCCTGGTCACACCTAGGAGTCAATTTCATAACTGACTTACCTGCTTCTGATAACTGTACCTGTATCCTAGTAATCATCGATAGATTCTCCAAGTCATGTCGTCTACTTCCCCTGAAGGGACTCCCCACTGCCATACAGACTGCAGAATTGATGTTTAACCACATCTTCAGAGTTTATGGAATTCCAGAGGACATCGTGTCCGATAGAGGACCACAGTTCATCTCCAGGGTATGGAAGGCGTTCTTCTCACTCCTAGGTGTGACCGTTAGCCTCTCCTCTGGTTACCATCCGCAGTCGAACGGGCAGACAGAACGGAAGATTCAAGAGATTGGACGTTTCCTCCGTACCTTCTGTCATGGCCACCAGGACTCTTGGAACCAGTTCCTGGGTTGGGCCGAGTACGCACAGAACTCGTTACGCCAACCTACCACTGGACTCACTCCCTTCCAGTGCGTGCTCGGCTACCAACCTCCATTGTTCCCCTGGACTGGGGAACCATCGGATGTTCCTGCAGTTGACTACTGGTTCCGAGAGAGCGAGACGGTTTGGGACTCAGCGCACCACCATCTGCAACGGGCATTGCGCAGACGTAGGATGACAGCCGACCTTCGTCGCTCTGACGCCCCTTCGTACCAACCAGGTCAGAAGGTCTGGCTGTCCACTAGGGACATCAGGTTACGTATGCCTTGCCGAAAGCTGAGTCCCAGGTTCATTGGCCCCTTCACCATCGTGAAGCAGATCAACCCTGTCACTTATCAACTCCAATTGCCACCACAGTACAGGATTCATCCTACCTTCCATGTCTCCTTGTTGAAACCTCATCATCCCTCTGTTTCTGTTCCCTCAGAGTTTGGCACAGCGGCTGAACCTCCCCTTCCACTCATCCTAGAAGACGGTGCTACCTACCAGGTTCAGGAGATTTTGGACTCCCGGCGTCGTGGTGGTCTTCTAGAGCAGGGGTTCCCAAACTTTTTAGCCCGCGACCCCCATGATAAATGCGCTGCTGCCCCGCGACCCCACACCTCCCCCACCCCAGGGTCCGAAATGAACTTTTTGGCTCACCTGCCACGGTGACTGGTAGATGAAAAAATCCACCAGCCAAGCATATTTTTTACCGGCCAAAATAATAAACAGCCTTTTTTTTTTTTTGTCACATATACATTCATTTCAGTACTTTTAATTGAGATAATAAGGTAGGCCTATTATGTTGAATACAAACGTAAAAAAATTTCCAGAGCAAAATTTGATATATCGATATATCGATATATAGGCCTATATATATTGATCAAAATGTGAGAAATATATGAAATATTACTATCATTGGGGTAAAAAAAAAAAAAAAAAATTGTCAGTTTTGTTACCTGACTCATGTGGAAGGGAAGGCAGAACGTAACCTCGGTTCCCTGAGAGATAAGGGAACGAGTATTGCGTTGCGAACGCTATGGGAAAACTCCTTTTCTCGAGAAAAGAACGACCATGGTGTGTAAAGCAGAAGCAGCCTGGCCAGCGGTGGAGTATGCACGATCCGCGAGTGCTGAAGACGTTCTGCACGGCTTAGATGGGTGCGCAGCCTTCCAACTGCCAGCAGGACACAAATGGGCGGCGACCGCTTCTTCCAGTGGCGGGAGCTTTTTCCTCAGCGCCGTCAACAGATAGAGCGTTAACTGTGTACACACCGCCGCCGACTTGAGCTGCAAAGAAGCTCTGTATGGCCGTCCTGTCAAGGACGCTTGTCAAAAAGTATGGGAAAGCTAGTGAGTGCTAGCTCACTTCGCGCGCGCGCGGCCGGGGCTCTCGCGCTCTCTCTCTCTCTCTCTCTCTCTCTCTCTCTCTCTCTCTCTCTCTCTCTCTGCTCGTTCCTAGAGGCAGAAGAGCGCGTGCGCGCTGAAAATTTCATATTTTGGTATGAACATTCATTCAGATTTACTCGCCAAACAGAAAATCTACCCGGTGTGATCGTACGTGCGAAAGGGTTAAATTAATTGCAACGAAAATATATAGGGCCTATATATTTTTTCCACTTTTTTTTTTAAAGAAATCATCTCGCGACCCCCCCACTTTGGGAACCACTGTTCTAGAGTACCTCGTGGACTGGGAGGGCTACGGTCCCGAGGAACGCTCATGGGTACCCAGAAATGACATACTTGATCCTAACCTGCTCGATCAGTTCCATGCCACTCATCCGGAAAGACCCGCACCCCGGGGTAGAGGCCGACTGCCACGACGTCGGGGTCCTCGGCCCTCAGGAGCGGGCCGTGGAGGGGGGGGTAATGTTACAATCACGCCAGACTCCACCCTCACTCAATCACAGCGCACCTCCTCTCCTGAATACTGAACACACACACCTGCACGTCATCTATTCATCAATCACCTCCAGCACTTAAACCCCGCTCGCACTATCACTCATTGTCCGGTATCGTTCGCATCTAGACGCTTCTCTGTATGCTTACCTCCAGGACTCCTTATACTACTTACCTGTTCCGTGGCTTCCTCTCCCCGTCTACCAGTCTTCCTCGTGGGTCTTCGTCTCCTGGGTTCTCCTGTGTTCTCCTGTGTCTTCTCTGGTTCCGGTAATCCCTCTCCGCTCTCCATCTGCAAGAGAGATACACTGGATCATCCAAATCATCATCATCGGGACTATATTCAGATCTACTCACCTTCATCTGCACTCCGATCACTCATCTGGTTGTTATCAATAAACTCACATTACCTTATCCGTGTGTCTGCCCCTTCTATGTTGTAACAGTGTGTGTGTGTGTTATATTTTGTATTAAATGTACACTACAACCTATATCATGAGTCCTTGCCAACACGTCAACAAAAAAGTATTTAAAAAAAGAGAAAAAGAAAAAAAGTAGGTCACGTTTAACCTACGGTCGCGCGTGACATGTATGACAGGAGGTTGACAGCTGTCAACAGTAGCTAGAAGCTAGCGAACAGCGGTTACACGCTCCTAAACGTTAACATGGCTGAGGGGAAACGAGCCAAGACCTACCATTTTCACCCTGAATGGGAGAAAGAATTTTTTTTTTTTTCATTCTCATTCAAAGTCTGTTTGTTTGATCTGCAATGCAATGGTGGTGTTGGCAAAGAAAGGAAATCTGGAGCGGCATTTTAAAACAGTACACGGGAGCTTTTCTCGAGGCAGCGGATAGCCTTTTTGACGACTTTAAAAATAAAACAGAGATTGTGAAGGCCATTAAAGAAGTGCAACTCTCCCGCAATACTACAACAAGGCGATTTGAGAGAATGGTTGTGGATGTGGAGGAGCAACTGAAGAAGGATATTGACGTGTGTGAGTGCTTTTCCCTCCAATTTGACGAGTCGACTGATATGGTGGATGTGGAACAATTGTGTGTTTTCATCAGGATGGTTTTTGGAGACATGAGCGCCAAGGAAGAGCTACTCACAATTTTGCCATTAAAAGTACACAGCAGAGGTGAGGATATTTTTATTGCTTTCATGGGATTTGTTAGCGAGACAAAACTGCCGCTCTTCAAACTGATCTCCATAACAACTGATGGGGCGCCTGCTATGATGGGCCGCACCAGTGGGTTCATTGCACTGTGCAAAGAAAGTGAATCTTTCCCGGATATCCTGAATTATCATTGTATAGTTCACCAGCAAGGGTCGTGTGGAAAGATTTTAAATATGAAAGAAGTGATGGATATTGCGATGAAGATTGTGTGTTCAGTTCGGGCCAGGAGTCTGCAGAGAAGGCTTTTCCGTGCTCACTTGGAGGAGAATGATGCTGAGCACACAGACCTGCTGCTTCATACGGATGTTAGGTGGTTAAGCAGAGGTACATTTTTGGCCAGATTCACGGAGCTATTGCCTGAAATCAAGGACTTCCTGAAGCTTTCAAAACATGTGAATTACCATGCAAAGCTAGAGGACAACCAGTGGCTTTTAGATTTATCTTTCCTCACTGATCTCACTGACGAGCTCAATGAATTGAATTAAGAGCTGCAGGGTAAGGATAAAGATGTAGTCAACATGATGAGTTCAGTGAACACATTTAAAAGCAAGCTAAAGCTGATGTCAAGCAGGCTGCAGCGTGGTGACCTACGCAACTTCCCTCACATGCAAGCAGAACTACAACGTCAAGGTAAAGGTGTGACACAGCTTGACAGTGCACATTATGAGGAGCATGTTCAGAGCATCTCTGCAGAGTTTGAGAGGTGTTTTACTGACTTTGCATCCATCGAGCATGTAGCCAGCTATATGTGTTATCCATTTGGTGCAAGTATTGATGTTGGTGACATTGCCGCCAAAGTCAAATCACTTTTCGACTTGGAAAGCTCCGCTCTTGAGGATGAGATTCTGACATTTCAAAATGACATTGAAATCAAAGCCAGATCAACATCCGCTCAACCTGGAGAACATGTAGTGTTTCTGGAATCTACTGGTGGAGGAGAAGTATCCCAATCTCAGAAGATGTGCCTTGAACCTGAGAGCTCTTTTTGGATCAACTTATTTGTGCGAGTCTGCTTTCTCGCACATGAAAATCATCAAGTCCAAGTACAGATCAACAATGACTGATGACCACCTTGCAGCCTGCCTACGCCTTGCAACCAGCTCCTAGACTCCTGACTAAGAGAAGCTATCCTCTTCCTCCCAGTGCCAGGTCTCCCACTAAGGTAGAAAGTGATTTCCTTTTTTCAAATTCAGATATCTACCTGTTTTGTATCTGGTTTATTTTTCTGTTTGGTTCATATTAAGGTCAGTTATGACTATTGCTCATCATGCAGATTGGCATGTGTGTGTGTGTGTGTGTGTGTGAGAGAGAGAGAGAGAAAGAGAGAGAGAGAGAGAGAGAGAGAGAGGGGAGCAGAGAGAGCGGGTTTGTGCTACAGCGCACTATGCAAACTGGCAACTGTGTGAGAGGAATTTGTCTGTGTGTGGGGGGGGTTGAGAGAGGGAGGGTTTGTGTTGTGATGTCTAGTAGTTGTGTGACAACAAGAAAAAGTGTTGTGAGGTTAGTTACTGCAGGCTGGAAACGATGTGTGTGGGTTTGCGATGTTGACACTGGACTGATAGATCTCGGGAGGTTGGCTACTTGAAAAGTAAATCTTGGGTCAAAAAAGGTTGGGCACCCCTGGCATAGATGGTTTCTTGAGCCATCTATGTATAATTAGAAGAAATTCATAATAAACTGTTCTGATATATTCTATTGTATAGCTCTAGATATTGTCATTCTGTCCTTTTTGAATACTAAATTTCGAATACCTTTTTGTACACCTTTTGTGTACAAAATTCTGTTTTTGGCTTTGACTGGAGTCAGGAGAAATGAGCATATTACACTGATTTTAAAGTCTTTTCACTGGCTCGCGCAATTGGCATGCTGACTGCAGGAATGTCCACCAGAGCTGTTGCCCGTGAATTGAATGTTCATTTCTCTACCATATGCCGTCTCCAAAGGCATTTCAGAGAATTTGGCAGTACATCCAACCGGCCTCACAACCGCAGACCACGTGTAACCATACCAGCCCAGGACCTCCACATCCAGCATCTTCACCTCCAAGATCGTCTGAGACCAGCCACCCGGACAGCTGCTGCAACAATCGGTTTGCATAACCAAAGAATTTCTGCACAAACTGTCAGAAAACGTCTCAGGGAAGCTCATCTGCATGCTCGTCGTCCTCATCGGGGTCTCGACCTGACTGCAGTTTGTCGTTGTAACCGACTTGAGTGGGCAAATGCTCACATTCGGGGACCCAGTGTGTGTGTGTATGGGGACCCAGTGTGTGTGTGGGGACCCAGTGTGTGTGTGGGGACCCAGTGTGTGTGTATGGGGACCCAGTGTGTGTTTGTGGGGACCCAGTGTGTGTGTGTATGGGGACCCAGTGTGTGTGTGTACGGGGACTCAGTGTGTGTGAACGGGGACCCAGTGTGTGTGTGTGGGGACCCAGTGTGTGTGTGTGTGGGGACCCAGTGTGTGTGTGTGTGGGGACCCAGTGTGTGTGTGGGGACCCAGTGTGTGTGTGGGGACCCAGTGTGTGTGTGGGGACCCAGTGTGTGTGTGTGGGGACCCAGTGTGTGTGTGTGGGGACCCAGTGTGTGTGTGTGGGGACCCAGTGTGTGTGTGTGGGGACCCAGTGTGTGTGTGGGGACCCAGTGTGTGTATGGGGACCCAGTGTGTGTATGGGGACCCAGTGTGTGTGTGGGGACCCAGTGTGTGTGCTTCTTCAAGTGCATCTATCCATCATAAAAGTACATCTATCCATCATAAAAGTGCTCTACGTGTCTCTGGGGGGTTAATAAAGGCCTTCTGAAGTAAAGCCATGCAATCATGTAAGAAAAATATTCATATTTAAAACTTAATTGACTAATAACTAGCTTCCAGCAGACAGCCGTACGCCAAAAAAAATATTTTGCAATAAATTTGCAATGCATAGACATTTCTGACATTCGCCAAAACAAATTAATTTAAAGTGAAACTGAAACAGAAACCGGCATTGAGCTCACATAACCCACCTCTCTCAATTGCCACAAATACCAAATGTTTCCATATTCGTGATGTATTTGGATGCTAAAATATTATTTATTAAAACCCTGTACATTCAGATAAATATTATTGTTGAATATTAAGTTTCCCCATGTAAATGTAAAAGTGTCCCCTATGTAAAGCGCGTTGAGTGCCGAGCTATATAAAGCATTATATAAATGTAATTAATTATTATTATAATTATTATTAATGAATTTGAGATTTCATTTGCACACAGTAATTCTTATTCATCAATAAAAGTGAGAAACTTGGACTGTATAGCTTTGTATTATGTTTGACAGATGAAATTATTATGAATTTAGCTGATTTTTTAAATGAGTATTGAGTAAATGAGGTATTTACACACCTGTAAATTTGGTAGAAACTTTCCTAAGTTTTCCTAACTTCTTTTTTATTAGGCCATGCACTCTCTGAGAATCGAAACCCTTGATCTTGACATTGGTGCCATGCTCTACCAGTCTACAATACAGACAGACAGAGAGCGCCTTGATAAATTGCATTTAATGGACATGTAAGACACAGTACAAGTAAGTCATATTATATGTTTGCTTGTAGATGTGGTGTGATGTCTCATCTTCATTCCTCATCCTTGCTCTGCAGTAAATAAAAAGAAATTAAGTTGCATGTTTTTTTCCCCAGTCAGAAACGCATGTATTTTGAGCAGTGTACATTAAGATTAACCCCCTACCCCTTTTGCAAATAAATTCACAATACCTTTCCAACTTCACGGCTCTTGGCCCTCAGCTTGTTGACCTGGGACTCTGCGATGTCCGCGCGCTCCTGAGCCTCCTCCAGCTCATGCTGCACCTTCCTGTACCTGGACAGGTGAGTGTTGGCCTGCTCCTCCTGTTATGATTACACAAGATGGATTGCACTGGATGTTCTTGTCAATACTAAAACTTGACGCTCAAGATTTGATATTAGCCTTACAGCTTCTTCAGACTGGCGCTTGTAGGCCTTCACTTTCAGCTGCAGCTTGTCTACCAGATCCTGCAGTCGGGTCACGTTCTTCTTGTCTTCCTCAGTCTTTGGGTGTAAATATTGGTCATGGTCTTAGTTAAACTGTATATTGTAAAAGGTGGTACATTTCTAATTAAAAGTAGTTTTACCTGGTAGGTAAGTTCCTTCACTCTCCTCTCGTATTTGCGCACTCCTTTCACAGCGTCTGCTCCACGTCTCTGCTCTGCTTCAACTTCAGACTCTAACTCGCGCACCTTCAGTAGAGAGTTATTGTTTTGCTTGTCAAATCTCTGCCACGACCAGTATATCTAAGAATGAGTTTTGTTAAGCTCCTGAACACTCAAATTTACCCTGGACTCCAGTTTCTGGAGCTGTTTCTTTCCACCCTTCATGGCCAGACTTTCGGCCTCATCCAGACGGTGCTGCAGGTCTTTGACAGTCACCTCCAGGTTCTTCTTCATCCTCTCCAGGTGAGCACTGGTGTCCTGCTCCTTCTTCAGCTCCTCAGCCATCATGGCAGCCTGAAATATAAGCCAATTTAAGTCAACTAACCTATTTAGATGGGCAGTTGTGGCCTAATGGTTAGAGAGTCGGACTTGTAACCCGAAAGTCGAGGGTTTGATTCTCAATACCGGCAGGTAATGACTGAGGTGTCCTTCAGCAAGGCACATAACCCCAAATCGCTCTCTGGCTGCCACAACAAAAAATGCCTGCTCACTGCTTCTGATGTGTGTGCCACAACTCTAACTTGGATTGGTTAAATGCAGAGGACAAATTCCAAGTATGGGTTACCATACTTGTCACTTCACTTCATAGCTAAAAATACCTTCTATGAATATTCCCTTTGTTACCACATGAAAGTCAAATAACTGTTTAAGTTAGAATAGAGAAGCAGAATGTAAACACTCACATCAGTGATGGCCTTCTTGGCCTTCTCCTCAGCATTTCTGGCCTCCTGGACTGAATCTTCCACCTCACCTTGAACCTGGACCAGATCAGTCTCAAGCTTCTTCTTGGTGTTAATAAGACTTGCATTCTGTGGGATGTAAGCAGTTAGTTTAGTGTACATTATATATGAAAGTTTATCATGTATCCTGAATTTGTTCCAAGTATTTAGTCATTTTTTGTACTTGTGAGTGCAGCAGTCCCACACGCTCGCTGGCATCAACCAGCTCTTGCTCTGCCACTTTGCGGCCTCTCTCTGTTTGCTCCGGTGCAGCTCTCAGCTCCTCAATCTCTGCTTGCATCAGGTTATTCCTGCGCTCCACCATGGCCACCTGTTCCTTCATGTCCTCCTGTCCTCTGAGAGCTTCATCAAGGTGCAGTTGGGCATCCTGTGGCAACATTCTTTCTTTGTTAGTTCTCTTGCTTTGGTTCATGTATCATATTAATTTAGTCACACATTCAATACTTAATCCATTTCCACATTCTACAGAAAGATACCTTGAGTTGGCCTTGGACGTTCCTGAGCTGTTTCTGGGCCTCAGCAGCCTGGCGGTTGGCATGACTCAGCTGGATCTCCATCTCATTCAGATCTCCCTCCATCTTCTTTTTGACTCTCAGGGCATCATTTCTGCTCCTGACCTCAGCGTCCAGTGTGCTCTGCATGGAATCGATCACTCTTTGGCTGTTCCTCTTGATCTGTTCCATCTCCTCATCCTTCTCAGCAATCTTCCTGTCAATCTCACTCTTCACCTGGTTCAGCTCCAGCTGCACACGAAGAATCTTGGACTCTTCATGCTCCAGGGTGCCCTACAAGGACAAAAGGAAACTTTTTCAATTTGTCACAATATACTGTAGCCTCTAGAGTGATGGCAGTACATACGTGAAGGTTTAAGAAGGACATAATTAGCAGAAATTAAGATTTTCATTTAAGGTTTAGAACCATTCCATATTCAATGTTTTAATTTTATGCAAAGCAATGGTATCATAATGTTAGTATCATAGCGAAGGAATGGCACCTCAGCTTCTTCAAGCGCAGTCTGGATCTCTGATTTCTCAGACTCCACTGTCTTCTTGGCTTTCTCTAACTCATGAATGCTCTTTCCAGTCTCTCCAAGCTGCTCGGTGAGGTCAGAAATCTCCTCTAAAAGGGTTTAAAAATCATAAGTGTAAGATTTCTGTTTTAATGCATCTCCTTTTTTTAGTCCTTGGTGTACAAATAAAAGTTGCATTACGTTGCAGATTCTTGTTCTCCCTCTTCAGTGTCTCGAGGTGGTCAAGAGCTTCCTCGTAGGAGTTCTTCATTTTGAAAAGCTCAGTGCTGAGAGAACGAGCTTCTTTCTGAGCACCTTCTAGTTCAGCCTGACTTTCCTCATACTTTTGTTTCCACTCTGCTAGCACCTGAAAATGAAAGAAATGTAGTCATTGTTAATTAGCTAAGTCCTTGGTTCATCAACATTTAGGTTTATAGGTTATCCATGTCTTTCTTACCTTGTCAAAGTTTCTCTGCTTCTTGTCAAGGTTGGCTGCCAATGCATTTGCCCTCTCCACATCAATCATGAGATCCTCTACTTCACCCTGCAGTCTCTGTTTGGTCTTTTCCAGAGAGGCACACTTTGAGTTCACCGCCTCAATGGATTCTTCAGCATCCTGCAGACGCTGGGCCAGCTTTTTCCTGAGGGAAGTGATATGAAATTATGAAATCTTACTAATATTATTCATATTAAATGTAGAATACTGAAGACTTGTTCCACTGATGTATTTACTTGGATTCCTCAAGCTCCTCAGTGCGCTGGATGGCGTCAGTCTCATATTTGGTTCTCCACTGAGCCACTTCACTGTTGGCCTTAGACATCCCACGCTGGAGTTCAGCTTTGGCCTCCTGCTCTTCCTCAAACTGCTCTCTGAGCAAATCACAGTCATGGCGGGCAGACTGAACTCCATGGGCCAGAGCGTTCTTGGCCTATCAGTTAGAACATTTCAAGTTTTCAACAGTCTTCCATCCATACAATGGTTTAGATTATCAAAAAAGCTAATTAATTATGTATAACTCTACCTTGACTTCTTCTTCAATATGTCTTTTGAGTTCCTCAATTTGCTGTGTATAAGCCTGTTTTCCTCTAGTTAATTGTGAAACAAGTGCTTCTTTCTCTTCCAGTTGGCGACTAAATTCACCTTGGAAACAGGTTACAGATATTACAATGAAATATAATAACATACAGACTTTTTACTCATTTAAAAAAAAAAAAAGCTTTTACACGTGTAGCTTACTCTGTCTTACCATTTTCAGTCTGAAGTCTTGCACGTTGTGCATTTATGTCATTCAACTGACGAATATTTTCATCACTCTTGGATTTGATTTCACTCAGCTGGTCTTACAGGGTACGGCACATCTTCTCTAAATTAGCCTAAAGAGATTCAAGGTTATATCCAGATGTTTGTAAAGATGATTTTATATTTAATAATCCTCTAATGACATTACCTTTGATTTAGCCACAGCCTCCATGTTACTTGTCAAGTCATCAATCTCCATCTTGTATTCACTCTTCTCCTTCTCCAGCTTCTGTTTGACCCGCTGAAGGTTGTCGATCTGTTCTCCGAGTTCAGCCACACTGTCCGCCTGCTTCTTCCGGAGAGCTGCGGCCGTTGCTTCATGCTGCAAGGTGGACTCTTCCAGATCACGACGCAACTTCTGGAATTCAGCTTCACGCTTCTTGTTCATCTCAATCTGGGCAGAAGTGGCACCACCAGCTTCCTCAAGCCTCTCACTGATCTCTTCAAGTTCCCTGGAGAGATCAGCTCTCTGCTTCTCCACTTTAGCACGAGCAGCTCGCTCGGCCTCGATTTCCTCTTCCAGCTCCTCTATACGGGCCTAAATAAAGAAAGAAAAAATGAATAATCCAGTGATATTTGTAATGTGGGTTATCCCAGCTATGCATCTACTTCACAGTTTCACATAGAAATGATTCGGGTTAGGGTTACCTGAAGTTCTTTGATCTTCTTCTGAAGCTGTACTCCCAAAGACTGTTCATCCTCAATCTTGCTGAGAAACTGACTTATCTCAAAGTCTTTCCTGTTTTTAAAAGTATTGTTTTTTTTTAAATGTGCAGAATACTTACTTTTTATAAAATGCGTAATTGTGTAAAGACTGATGTCCACTCACTTTTTGATCTTCTCTTCTGATTGCTGTTTGTCATTCTCCAGGTCCATTATGGACTCCTGGGCCAGTTTCAGATCACCTTCAAGCTTTCTCTTGGCTCTCTCAAGGTCCATACGGAGCTTCTTCTCCTGCTCCAGTGAGCCCTCAAGCTATTGTCACAGAAACCAGAGCATTTAATTCTGGTATAGAGACACAACATTCATTTCCTATTGATACATGCTCTTATTCTCATGCCAAATATCTTACATCATCCACTTGCTGCTCAAGCTTTGTCTTCGATTTAGTCAGAGTGTTGACTTTGTCTTCCTCTGCCTGAAGGTCATCAAGAGTCTGCTGGTGTGCCTCTTGGAGGGCTTTCTTCTCTTTGGTCAGCTTGGCAATGCTCTCATCCTGAGAGGCCATCTCCTCCGTCAGGTTTTTAACCTAAATGGAAACATTGTTTACTGGTTTCATCCTCAAGATACTGAACAATCAGCAGTGTGAAGAACATGTGAAAAGATTATTAACCTTATTTTCTGTTGCATGTTTCTCCTTCTCCACTTTGGCCAAGGTGAGCTCCAGGTCGTCAATATCTTTCTTCAGTTCAGAGCATTCGTCCTCCAGCTTCCTCTTCTTGGCAGTCAGTTCAGCATTGATTTCCTCCTCATCCTCCAGTCTCTCGTTTGTCTCTTTGAGTTTGGCCTCGAGCTGGATCTTGCTTTTAATGAGACCTTCACATCTCTCCTCAGCATCAGAGAGGTTTTCAGATTCCTGTTCATTGAGATGGATTTAGTTTAATGGCTTTTGTTCATAGCTGTAGCATCAATATTAGGATCAATAAGAGCTGAAATACTCACAGATGTTACTTGCAGTAGAAGGTCGTTTTTCTCCTGAAGAAGTGACACCATTTTTTCTTCAAGCTCCTTCTTTTTAGCTAATGCCTTTGTTAGATCCTCCTTCATTTTCTCAAAGTTCTCCTTCATGGCTGCCATTTCTTTCTCAGTCTCTGCACTCTTAAGAAGAGGCTTGATCTTGAAGTACAGCTTCATCCATGGCCAATGTTTCACATTCATGAATGAGCGGATGTTGTATTGGATGGAATAAATTGATTCTCTGTGTAAATTGCAATCAGTAAATTAGTCATTATCAGTCTTTCATAACAAACAGTTGTGTTCCAAACTGTTTTTTAAGTACCTCCTTTCCATCATTTTGACAAACTCCTTCCTCATGACGTATCCACGGCACAAAGCCTGAGTCATGGTAACAAGCGTTGCTAATTTCTCATCTCTCATCTCCTCAAGAGTACCCAAGAGACCAGCTTTGAAGAACACCTACAAGAACATTTGGAAGACAATAGTTTTAAAAAAGGCCAAGTAGTCCTCATAATTGTAGATGTGGAAATAAATCTATTATATTCTATACTATAACATACAATGACATTCTAGAGAATTCTGTGCTGTCCTCTTTGACTCAACTCTTTAGGGAGGCATAACAATGTCTCTGTGCACAAAGCAGGATCCATTAAGGAATGCTTTTCTAAGTCTGGTGTGGAAGAACTGTACTTCTTTACTGTACTGAAAACCAGACGCCATCACCGCGTCAGTGCCTGACCTTACTGATGCTCTTTTGTTTGAATGGCAGCAAATCCATGCCTCCATCTTCACCATCTAGTGCAAGGCCCTCCTTCCTCAAACTGTTGCATTAAAGTTGCAAGTACAGAATTATTTAGAATGCCATTGTGTAATTCAGCTTTTTGTTTTCCATGGAATTTCTGAAATGATCGACCCTGTTAATGAGATGCTTCACCCAAAAATGTGAGTAAATATTTACTCAGGTTGTTCATTACAGACCACATTAACTTTCAATGTATGGGGAAAAAAACTGCTGAAACATTCTTCAGAAATCTTCACTTGTGCTCCACAGAAGAAAGTAAATGGTATAATTTACGACGTGTAGGTGAGTAAATAAGGACAGAATTGACATTTTTCGGTATCTTTTGGTTTGATCACCTTGGTGTGTCCAAACTTGTATTGGGTGTGGTCAACATCAATAGAGCCCAAGAGTTTCTCTGAAGCCTTTTTGTTGTCAATGAACTGTCCCTCAGGGATGACGCTAGCATTTAATACTTTGTATCTAGGGGACAGTCAGAGGAGAGTCATGGTCATAAGAGGATGAAAATTATGTGGTGCATCATCTCTAATTCAGTGGATGCAAAAAGGTGTCTTTACCTCTGCTTGAAGTCACCATAGAGGATTCTGCTGGGGAAACCCTTCCTGCAGATTCTGATGCCCTCCAGCACACCATTACACCTGAGCTGGTGGATAACCAGGAAGTTCTCCATCAGACCTGCAATGGAAATGTTCTTAAGGTTCCAGAGATATTTTTTAAACGTTTGAGTCGTTATGGATTAAGTTTACCTGGAGTCTTGGACTCATTAGGAATCAAGCAGCGCACAAAGTGAGGGTGAGTGCTCCTCAGGTTAGTCATCAGCTTTCCCAAGTTCTCCTGTGGAAATGTTTGTCGTTAGTCTAATCTTTATTAGATAAAAAGTTCACCTCCTGCATTAAAAGAGAGAATCTGTTTACCCTAAAAAGTGCAGACACTGTCTGGAAGGAACCACCCTTCTTCTTGCCTTTCTTTCCTCCTCCCTCAGCTGTTTTATGTCAATGGAAAAAAAAGGGTCTTTATTGATCTTGTTTTGCTTTCCATTAATCCCTTCAATAAATCTCTATTTGAATCTTGTTCAAAGTTGAAAAAGTTTCATGATACTTTAGAATCTGTGATCACATAGTGTGTTACACTCTGATAATCTTAGCATGTGTATTGTACATAATTAAAACACAAAGGAATTGATGAAATGCAAATGTTCGTACCTTCGGCAGCTCCATGAACGGCATACAGGAAGGCCAGCACTTTGAGCGAGGACTTTTGGTAGAGTTGCACGACTGAGTCGTTCAGTGGATCCTTGTTCTTGTCCAACCAGCCACCGATGTTGTAGTCCACAGTGCCGGCGTAGTGGACCAGAGAGAAGTGGGCTTCTGGCTTACCTTTGGCAGGCTTGGGCTTCTGGAAAGCTGCAGTTTTGCCCAGATGCTGATCATGTAGCTTGTTTTTGAAGCTTGTGTCTGTAGCCTTGGGGAACATGCACTCCTCTTCAAGGATGGAGAAGATGCCCATTGGCTGTTGAAGAAATATTCACGCTCAAGTACAGGCACAATATGAATAATCATTTTAATTTGCTGACTATCTTCTTACCTTCTCAATGAGCTCAATGCAGGCAGCCAAGTCCATACCAAAGTCAATGAACTCCCATTCAATGCCTTCTTTCTTGTACTCCTCTTGCTCCAGAACAAACATGTGGTGGTTGAAGAACTGTTGCAGTTTCTCATTTGTGAAGTTGATGCAAAGCTGCTCCAAGCTGTTGAACTGACAATTAAGCAGAGGCAAGTTCTTACTACTGTCTATTATCTTTTATATCCTGATTGCTAGACACATTGATAGCTGAAGCTCACATCAAAGATCTCAAATCCAGCGATGTCCAGCACACCAATGAAGAACTGTCTAGGCTGCTTGGTGTCCAACATCTCATTAATACGGATGACCATCCACAAGAACATTTTCTCATAGACAGACTTGCAGAGCGCAGAGACTGCGTTGTTCACCTGAGAAATTCAAAGGTCAGCGTAGATCATATCATTACTCTTTTACTTCTCACAACAACTATGAATGCCTACGAGACACTTTATTTGAGTGTATAAGTGATCACCTGTGGTACTGTCTGGCCTTTGGTCACCATCTCATTTCCGACCTTCACTCTGGGGTAACACAGAGCTTTCAGCATGTCAGCGGAGTTGAGGCCCATGAGGTAGGCGATTTTATCAGCCACTGAGGAAGAGCAGTTTTACGCATTATTGTCACAAATGAAGTGAACGTTTACACGTCAGTTTGTGCTGCTAATTGTACGTCTTACCCTCGGTGCCGTCAGGCTCGGCCTGCTCCTCTCTCTGCTTCTGTTTAAACTTCATGCCTCCATGATGCATCACGGCACCTGTCAGCTTGTAGATGCTGATTTTCTCATCAGCAGTGAAGCCCAGAATGTCAATGGCAGTCTGTTTTTTACAGTGACCAAGTGAATCACATATTATTTGGGTCAAAGACAAGGGAATTTTATATTGTATGTCATGCAGTTTTCAGTTTATGCTAGTGTTATTCTGATGTTTATGTTTGTACAGATATATTGCATACTACTACAACTACTAGATTCTACATACATCTGTGGCAATGAACTCCTCCACATCATTGATACTCTTGACAGTGATTTCGCCCTGGCTGATCATTGGATAGTCGTAAGGGTTGGTGGTGATGAGCAGGGCCTCTGTAAAGAGTTGATGTGCTGTATGTTAACAGTGTTCTCAAACATGGAAATAAATGAAATGCACAATACTGTGGATTTCTCAGCGAGGAGTTCTGGCTTGTGTCCGGTCATGAGCTGGTAGAAGATGTGGTAGCTCCTCTCCGCAGACAGCTGGAATGTTACTCTGGACTTTTCCAGCAGATCTTCCAAAGACAAAAACGGATTAACCCACATCTTACTCTCCAAATAAAATGTCTGGCTTAAAACAATGTTACTCACAAGTTTCAATATCAGCTGAGGCCAGTTTTCCAGTGGTCCCAAAGTGAATCCTGATGAATTTACCCTATGAAGATTGAAATTATTTACAAAAGGTCAGCTGTTTGGCAGCTTTGAAAGTGTGACTGAAGTTGTATAATGTTATAATGATTCATTAGTTTAACTTACAAAACGAGAGGAGTTGTCGTTCCTCACGGTCTTGGCATTACCATAAGCCTCCAGCAGAGGGTTGGCTGCCACAATTTGGTCCTCCAATGATCCCTATATGTAATTGTAGGACAATGGAAAGTTTATTAGGTAAAACACAAATACTGTAATCAATAACATTGTCTTGAAGAGATATTCACTAACCTGCATTTTTCCAGGGACATTTTCTGCCTTCTTCGATCCAGACATCGCACCAACAGTTGCAAAGTACTGAATGACACGTTTTGTGTTCACAGTCTTCCCTGCACCAGATTCTCCACTGGAGGTTCACAATAGGTTATTATTGAGTCATAAATCCTCTACAGATTTACATTATAATGGAAAAGCTTCAGGTTATTGCAGAAGAAGATATTCACTCACGTAATCAGGACAGACTGGTTCTCACGATCTGAAATTAAACCATGAAATGTGAACAGGGTTTCCAAATTAGGTAGTACTTTACATTTACTTTGAAGGCATAAAGTGTTATAAACTTTAATTATTTTTTCTAGTCATTCATTCATGTCAGTGCATAAAAATGAGGTTCAGTATAATTATGCAATAATGCATGTAATACTTAAATAATGGTTGTTATGAAGCAATTACTAATTGAATGCAACGTTGAAAAAACAGCTTGGTATGGTTTACTAGCTAATCATTTTCAGTGAATAATACAAAATGTATTGTTTGTATTTAGTCTATTCATCTATCAAGGCTACATTATGGCTCTCCAGCGGTTGAAGCATTAAACTAAAAGTTACTTGTGGAGGACCAACTTCCAGATAGTAGTCGCCTGAACTGAATATGATGTAAACACACATGGATGAATGAAATGGTAGTATATAAACTTTATATATGATAAGGCAAAAACTGTTATGGATTTATCATGTATGTGCACATTTTGTTAATATCAAACTTAAAAATGTACAATCAACAGTTTATAGAAGGTGAAATGTACACTAATATTTTACATTAATTATTGTGAATATATTTTTTTAAATATAAGTTTGTCATAACTCTAGCTTGTTGAGACACTTCTGGAATCCACTAACCAGTGAGCATGAACTGGTAGGCGTTGTCGGAGATGGAGAAGATGTGAGGCGGGGCTTCAATCCTCTTTTTGCCTCGGTATCCGTTCACAACGACTGTATCGTACACTGGGAGCCACTTGTAGGGATTGACGGTGACGCAGAACAAGCCAGAGTAGGTCTGAAACGGAGATAGATGGTCCAGTTTTACAATGCTGCGCCCCATCCCAGGAATAAGATATGATTAGCTTAGACTTACGTAGATCATCCACGCTGCGTAACGCTCTTTGAGGTTAAACAGCACAGCCGGCTCGTGAGGTGGGTCATCATGGCCATGTCCTCAATTTTATCAAACTTGGGAGGATTCATGGAGAAGATTTCATCTTCTTTTACCGTGACAGTCTGTAACGAACATTGATCATTGATCAAGAGAGACTTTCATGCACACATTTGTATATTTAACTGAAGAACTCACGATACTTACTTTCCCACTGTGAGTTTTCACAGTGGCTTTTCCACCCTCTTTACTAACAAGCGTTCCCTTCGGGTACATCTCGTCTGCATCTGTCACGAAGAATGCCGTTTTGGCATCAAAGGGGGTGTTCTGAGCCTCTATCCTCTCTCTCTCCGGCTTGCGGAGGAAGACGGCCGCCGGGCCGAAGCACTCCATCTCCCCGTCTCCCATGATCGCACTGTGGAGTCATAAACTCACCTTAACGCTGCTTATATTACCTCTCTACTTCTCTCAGGTATTCACATTATAAACTGGTCATCTTGTCATTATCTTTACAGTGTTGTAATCAGTTACTTATCAGTAAATGTAACTGGTATTAGTTTACCTTTCACAATGCTCCGCGAGGAAAACAACAGCTTTCTGAAAAAGACTAAGAGACAGTGACATACAGTAAGTTAGCATCTTCAGTTATGGGTTAGTATACATCATTTGAATAAGGACACTCAGGCGTTCTACATTAATTCTGAAACTAAAATGTGCAGTTCCCTCACCTTAGCCTGTTCACTGTAAGTGTTTGGGTTAGGGCTTCCGTTTATATAGTGTGATTACTAAGCGCTCAGCAGAACTGTCCCGCCAGATTTGATCATGTTACGTCTTTACTGTGGTGTGATGTTTCTCTGTTCCGGGGAGGAAATAGGAAGATGTTGTCATTCAACTACTACGAGGAATACCGTTACATTGGCACACACAGATAATGAGCTTCGGGTTAAAAGACATAGTTTGTCACGGTCCATGCTTTTTTAGATTGTAACTTTCTTGTAGATGTTAGATTTTTTTCATGCAAATGCATTGCCTGTTTGATAAGTTAAATTCGATGTTGCTTATGTCCAGTTTCAGTGCAGAACTTTAAAAGTAATGGATCTTGGCACAGCAGAGAAACTCTCAGATGCAAAGAAGCAGACTAATGTCACTGGTATTCAGTTTCAGGTGACATCAAAACTTAGAAATGAGTTAAATCGGCGTTGTCTGTTCCTGTTTACATTGCAATTCAGGTTTTGATATAAATGTGGATAGTGATCACATGAGCAAGGGGCAGAGAGTACAGCTTGGCCGGTTTTCCAAGAATTCTCCCAACTTTTGCCAGCAGGAGATATAATTAAAATCTTCAAAACCTCAAAGATTTATTACCAGAGATAGACAGTCACACGTCATCCTTCCAAATGAAAAATAATATCTCTGACAGATTTTTTTATTGGACCATTAAATCTCAGCAGTCACGGGATAAAGTAAACTGGACTCATAGTGAGATTATGACTCAAAGTTATAAACAGCTTGTGCTTATATGGGAAAATCATAAATATAGCTCAGCTGCTGTTTTTATTATGAGGATTAGGACATTATTACAGTGAAGGCCCGACGGGAACTGTCAGTGAGTTCATCATCTCCCATCATTGGACTTTTCTGCTAAAACGTTATGTTTTTAGAAAATGTGCAGGTTTATTGGATTCTGGATTCTGGTAAATACAATTTTTTTTTTTTTTATGTCAACCAGATGTTACAGCAATAAAAAATAAAAATTAATTAATTAATTATTAATCGTTGTGGCACTGCAGAGTCTTGCTCACTTACTTCACAATGGTTGGCAGTCTTTGGGGAGTCAGAGACTTCTCCTTTTATAAATAAGACGTTGTCCCAGAAGAGCTGGCGCACTGTATCTGGTTATAATGTGTTGGGTTTTACTGCCTATATATGACTGTGGTGACCCTTGACCCTTGAGCGGTCTTCGGATAGGGGTGCACACTCATGATCTTAGGCCTCCAGAGACACAAAATGTAATTTTGTAACAAAATAATAGTTTTCATTTAAACATATGTAAGGGGATTTATGATATATTTAAAATTTATATAAATGAATTAAAAAAAAAAAATTTTTTAAATGGGTCTTTATACAAAAACAACTTTTTATGTAAAATTCACTTTACAAAAGACCCACATTTCTAAATGTCATTTATGGGGATAACATGGATAATTTGACATGGTTTAGTGTCAAATTTCTGCCCATATTTTGGAAAATGTAGTTTTAAAAGTAAAAAATTATCATTTTAGCCAGTAGATGCTGCGGAGCTCCACTATATGCTGTTTGCTGTTTGACTAACTGAAAGATATCTTTTCACAAGTTTATCAAATATTATGAAATCACAATTATAACAATAAGAATGACTTTTTGTCAAAGTTGAGCATTTTTTGTACTGAACAAAATATTTTTTTCAATAATGCTACATTATGATTAGAATCAAACCTGGAAAAGATGTTACAAAGAGAAAAGTTGAGTTTTTAGAGTTTATCATTTATTTCAATCTTCTGATTTTTCATATAATTGTACAAATGTAATCTACACTTCAGTTACTAACTGTAATAGAACAGATATGAACAGTTATATTACATATTGAGAATAATACATGACATGAACATCAAAATGCAATGAACTGAACAGCAATAACAAATGAGCAAATAAAGCAGTAACTTTTGTCCCTCTCTCTCTGTGTGTGTGTGTGTGTGTGTGTGTGTGTGAGAGAGAGAGAGAGAGAGAGAGAGAGAGAGAGAGAGAGTGTGTGTGTGTGTGTGTGTGTGTGTGTGGTGCGCGCATGATAATTTTGCATTGTGAATGTGTTTAGCATTGTTAGAAGTGTGCCACTTCATTTCTGTCTATGTGTGTTCTGCGTTGTTTCTGATTTTGATGATGCATTTTGGCCATTTTTTATGAGTTTGACTCTTTTTTTCACGCTAACATAAAAACAGACTTTTTTTTCTTTTTTCTGTAGTTCTAGAAAGTGTTGAGAGCCGTACACAGTTTCATGCCATTTGGACAAAGAGATTTTTTTTATTTTTTTTAGCAAAAGTCATTTGCGGGTCAAGAAGAGCCGAAGAACGCTTTAAACGGTTGTTATTTGTATCCCGAGACACAGTCACACCCCATAGACTGATGGATCAGAGTCATGGAAATGTCTTTTTCCCAGCACATGATATGCAAAAAGTGTAAAAGACGTTAGTTATGTCAGTGTGGATTGTGTACATTGTGAAAGTCATAGAATTGAAGGTTTTACGTATGAATGTCTTTATGCCTTATATTCATTTTAAGATTTGCTGTGCTTCGCCAGATGCTTTATAGCAGTGGTTCCCAAACCTGTCCTGGAGTACCCCCAACACTGCACGTTTTCTTTGTCTCCCTAATCAACACCTGATTCAACTCATCAGCTCATTAACCCATGTGATAATGAGCTCATTAACTCATTAACTCATCAGCTCATTAACCCATGTGATAATGAGCATTTTGATTGGGGAGACAAAGAAAACGTGCAGTGTTGGGGGTACTCCAGGACAGGTTTGGGAACCACTGCTCTATAGGATGAAATGGCTTTTTATACATTTTATTTTTTAAAGGATTAACTCATTTTTACTTTTATCACAGAAACAGGACAGACTGTTTTTTTTCTTCGCGATGAAAAGCAGGAAAGATGATGTTAAAAGCTCAGTAATGATTCTCTTGTCTAAAGGACAGTAATGAGTAAATCTCCAGTAAAAGCTTCCGCACAGAGGAGAACCCGAGGCCGTGTCGTGGCAGATCTGGTTTGGCAAGAGCGAGTGTCCTTGGCGTGTGTGTGCTGGTTTCACAGCTCCTCCTCGGTGTCCGGTGATCCCAGCGGAGCTTCACCAGTGCCGTGGAGGAGCCGTCATGTGACTTTGGATACGGTTTCAGGCATATTTATAAATAAGACATATTAAACAAGTTGTTCAGACTTAAATGGTTTGTGAGTGAGAAGAAATGCCAGCGAGGGCAATCTAAATATACAGTGTGTGTGTGTGTGTGTGTGTGTGTGTGTGTGTGTGTGTGTGTGTGTGTGTGTGTGTGTGTGTGTGTGTGTGTGTGTGTGGATCCGGCGGACTGCGGTAAACCTCGGGATAGAGAGAGAGAGAGAGAGAGAGAGAGAGAGAGAGAGTGTGTGTGTATGAGGAGGACTGTGTAGTTACTTGTATAATAATCAAGATTACAGCTATAGGTTTCTGCATTTCCCAATGTGTCACAGGTTTCAATATAAAAAGTCTTTGCTGTAATCGTGTGACTGAAAGCATGACGAATCAAAGGCCTTAAAATTAGTCTATAAACAACAATTAGTCCTAATGAGGGAGTTTTAAGTATATTATGAGTTCAGAATCACCCGACACTCAAAAAAAAGTCTTAGAGCTGTAGTGGAAAGCATCGTTGGTAATTGTTGGTAAATCATTGTTGGTGGATTTGTTAGATGTGTAAACAAAGATCCAGCTTACAGAAATATTTTCTAAGAAAGTTTAGGGAATTATCCCATTAAGTTATGAAAACGAAATTCCCAGATGATTCAAAACATCTTATAAGTCTTTTTTAGTTAAACGAACGTTAAGAGAACATTCCATTTTATTGTTTTGGAAACATCATAGAAATGTTACTTTTGAATGTTCTCTGAAAATTCTGTAACTAGTAGTAACATTCAACAATGCTTCAGAAAAAAAAAAAAAGGTTCCATGAACGCATAATGTTTTTGTGCTAACGTTTTGAGAACATTATTAAATACCAGATAACTCTGAACAAACATTCTATTAATGTTACTGCAAGAATGTTTGTTCACAACTTAAAAATAACCTTTCCAGAATGTTAGCTACATTTCTAAGAAGGTTCCCTGTTAGTTTGCACTGCAGGCAAGAGACGCTGTACCTGTAAACATGTAAATGCAACTCAAAAGAAGCTCATTCCACAGGCCTCTATAAAGATAATCCAATCTAATGTCTGCATGATATATCTGGTGTTGCTCTTGTGCTGCAGTTCTACAGGATTGAGAAATATTTCATCAACAAATGAAGGAGCCGGAATCCTGCACAACAATTCACAGTTGATTTATGGGCAACAAACTTTAAAGGTAATTACCAGCACTAAACACACTGAGAATGTATGTGTGCAGCGTATATATTTCTGTATGTGTGTGAGCAGTGGTGTAGTCTAGTTTTTTGTAGTGAGTATACTCTAATACCCCCCCCCCCCCTGCCCCCGCCGCCGCCGCCGCATACTCACCCATCCCAGAGCGTCACCCCATAAGCACCACCACACTCACTAATGCATACAGTAGGCCTATGCATCGACATGTAATTGAGAGCATTATGAAATAAGTGTTATCAACATCTCAATTTATTATAAGCAACACAAGACTTTAACAGCCAATGACATTTACAGCTGAGGAGACTGGACTGATTTTCTACTGTTTAGTGTTAATCACCATCTAACTCAGTCAGTTGAGCTACATTTAGCCTTAGATGTTATATGAATATGGTCCCTGAAGCACAGGTTTTATCAGCTGACAATTTTCACAAAAAAAAAATGTTTTAAACATTATAGGCACAAATACAAATTTACTTTTAGAAATGGTGTTTTTGGGGGAAAAAAAGTGTTATTTTAAAATACATTTTACTGTGCAATTTCTTTCTAATTAATTTGAGTTAGACCAAACTTTTATTTTGGTGGGTTGTAGACATTTGAGTTTCTGTGTGTTTTAATAAACTATTATTATTATTATTATTAGGCCTGAAGTATACTCTACTGTGCAATAGTAATATATTTCTGTTATAATTTCTTCAAGTTATACCTAACTTTTATTTTGACAGGTTGTCGTAAAGACATAACAGTTTCTGTGTGTATATGAAACGAATGAATGACGATAGTTTTATCAAATTCTCGTCAAGTGACTCTCATAGCAGCTCTGCGATGAAATGCACATGTGTAGTTGTAGCCTACATCTATGGAAGTAAAATAATGCCAAATGTTTTTGAAATAAAAAGCCTGTTGAATTGCACTACTTGAAAAAAATAGGCATTTCATGAACCATGCTTGCATTTTAATGCATTGTATTTTCAGGGCTTGCATTTTTATGGGCTGAAATTCAACATGGTTGAATATTTAAGCTGTGAATATTTCAATTAAAAACATTTCAAACACATTTTCATTATTAAAAATTCAATAATCCATATTCACCTTTCATATTTCACTTCCAAAATATTCAAACTGTTTAAAAATACAACCTATAATATTCAACAGGCAATTTTCGGTCAATTTTATTTTGCTTTGCAAATTCGCTTCCACAAGTTCAGTGGTTCAAATTCAACAGTAAATTCAACATTGACATCCAGGAACTGCAGGAAAAGCAGTAGATTGCCGAGCATACTCTCCATCTGCTGTTAGTCTACCTCACCAGCAGGGAGTGCAAAAGTGCGTGTTGTTGACGAAGACCATCAACAGTTAGACAGTCACAGTAATTCATTCATAAAATGAAAATGATTATCTGTGTCAGTATATATGCGGAAAAGATGATAAACACACAAAAGCTGTGTTTATGTTTCATTCAATAACTTCATTGTTACTTTCCCTGTGTAGCCTACATGTTATCAGCTTTCTCTACCATGAACGGGATTATAATCGGTTTTCCTCAATACCTCATACTCGAGGATTCCCTTCCGTCGGGACAAAACGCTTAACGAAGCTTAATGGACTAATACAGTGATATAAAAGACCAAACTTGCACCTTATTGGGGCTGTAGGCTACTATATGGCTACAGGCAAGCAGATGGACTAAGAATATGAACTTAACGAGCAAAGTATCATGCAGAGCGTTTCGTGATATAGGCTACTGGCATAAAATCAACACTTGATCAATTAATACTAACATTTTCTCTTATTCTATTCTATTCTATTCTCTCTCTCTCTCTCTCTCTCTCTCTCTCTCTATATATATATATATATATATATATATAGTATAGTATTAGGCTATGCCTACGTGTATTGCATTAGCTTAAACTGGGAAGAGTCATAGCACTTGCATATTGTTGTCCTCCTATTGTTAGTTTAACTGTAAGTCGCTTTGGATAAAAGCATCTGCTAAATGACTAAAATTGGCTTGACATTGGACATTCGCACATTTAGGGACCGTCTCTAAAGTTGCATACAACAATGGCATACACGTTTCTAACTTCAATAGCAAACTTAAATTTATTTGAATAAATATCAAAAATCCAAAGGGTGCACATTATGCCTGACACTACATGAACACTTTACAGTTGGTTTTATGACTGTAAGTCGTTCTCTTCAAATGCTATCGAAGTTAGAAACGTGTGTACCAAAGTCGTATACACTTTAGAGACGGTCCCTAAATGTGCGAATGTCCAATGTCAAGCCAACTTTATGCCAGTCTATCACTGGGAAACGCTCAGCATTAAGCTTTGCGCGTTATTCTGAGTCCATCTGCTTGCCTGCGAGTTTGGTCTTTTACATCACTGTGATTAGTCCATTAAACTACGTTAAGCGTTTTATATGTCCAGCAGGAGAATCCTGATTGAGGGAAACCCTAATAGCCTGCATGCAGCACATCGCCACAATATAAAGTTAAGGCAACTACAACCAAGAGAAATATATGTCAACCTCAAAAATTTTACATTGGATCTGTATATCCGCATCGGGGAATAACATTATAATCTTGTTCACGGTAGAGAAAGATGCATGTAGGCTACACAGGAAAAGTAACCGTGAAGACACTGAATTTAACATAAAACCGCCGTCATAATAATCACAAATAGCCTACACTTACATTGCTATAAATTAGTTTTATGAATGAATGGCTTGCTCTAACTGCTGCTGGTCTTCGTCAACAAAACGCGCTTTTGCACCTCCTGCTGTTGAGATCAACTAACAGCAGATGGAGAGTATGCTCGGCAATCTACTGCTTTTCCTGCAGTTCCTGGATGTCAATGTTGAATTTACTGTCGAATTTGAACCACTGAATTTGTGGAAGCGAATTTGCAAAGCGAAATAAAATGGACCGAAAATTGCCTGTTGAATATTATAGGTTGTATTTTTAAACAGTTTGAATATTTTGGAAGTGAAATATGAAAGGTGAATATGGATTATTATGACCGCCGCTAGCGTAGCTAGCCGGTCATATAGGGATTGTCAAAGTTTTTTTTTTTTTTTTTTTTTGTCACCTTACTGAATTTTTCGTCAACGATACCAGGGACACCGAAGCACCGGGGAACATGAAATTTGGTGGGCATGTAGCCCCACTAGACTTCTAAGGAAAAATTTCGTTTGGTCCCCGGGGGCCACTCCCCCCCCGCGCTGGGCCCCCCCAAACCCCCAAAAATGCAGTTTTTCCTAAATAACTACCTGAACCGTGGAACCGAGGATGAAGAAATTTTTATGGTATGTTGGTCTACTAGACTTTTACGGAAAAATTTCGTTTGGTCCCTGGGGGCCACTTCCCCCCCCGCGCTGGGGCCCCCTTAAATTTTTCGTCAACGAGACCAGGGACACCGAAACACCGGGGAACATGAAATTTGGTGGGCATGTAGCCCCACTAGACTTCTAAGGAAAAATTTCGTTTGGTCCCCGGGGGCCACTCCCCCCCCGCGCTGGGCCCCCCCAAACCCCAAAAAATGCAGTTTTTCCTAAATAACTACCTGAACCGTGGCACCGAGGATGAAGAAATTTTTATGGTATGTTGGTCTACTAGACTTTTACGGAAAAATTTCGTTTGGTCCGCGGGGGCCACTTCCCCCCCCGCGCTGGGGCCCCCGTAAATTTTTCGTCAACGATACCAGGGACACCGAAACACCGGGGAACATGAAATTTGGTGGGCATGTAGCCCCACTAGACTTCTAAGGAAAAATTTCGTTTGGTCCCCGGGGGCCACTCCACCCCCGCGCTGGGCCCCCCCAAACCCAAAAAAATTCAGTTTTTCCTAAATAACTACCTGAACCGTGGCACCGAGGATGAAGAAATTTTTGTGGTATGTTGGTCTACTAGACTTTTACGGAAAAATTTCATTTGGTCCCCGGGGGCCACTTTCCCCCCCCCCCCGCGCTGGGGCCCCCGTAAATTTTTCGTCAACCATACCAGGGACACCGAAACACCGGGGAACATGAAATTTGGTGGGCATGTAGCCCCACTAGACTTCTAAGGAAAAATTTCGTTTGGTCCCCGGGGGCCACTCCCCCCCCGCGCTGGGCCCCCCCAAACCCCAAAAAATGCCGTTTTTCCTAAATAACTACCTGAACCGTGGCACCGAGGATGAAGAAATTTTTATGGTATGTTGGTCTACTAGACTTTTACGGAAAAATTTCGTTTGGTCCCCGGGGGCCACTTCCCCCCCCGCGCTGGGGCCCCCTTAAATTTTTCGTCAACGATACCAGGGACACCGAAACACCGGGGAACATGAAATTTGGTGGGCATGTAGCCCCACTAGACTTCTAAGGAAAAATTTCGTTTGGTCCCCGGGGGCCACTCCCCCCCCGCGCTGGGCCCCCCCAAACCCCAAAAAATGCAGTTTTTCCTAAATAACTACCTGAACCGTGGCACCGAGGATGAAGAAATTTTTATGGTATGTTGGTCTACTAGACTTTTACGGAAAAATTTCGTTTGGTCCGCGGGGGCCACTTCCCCCCCCGCGCTGGGGCCCCCGTAAATTTTTCGTCAACGATACCAGGGACACCGAAACACCGGGGAACATGAAATTTGGTGGGCATGTAGCCCCACTAGACTTCTAAGGAAAAATTTCGTTTGGTCCTCGGGGGCCACTCCCCCCCCCCGCGCTGGGCCCCCCCAAACCCAAAAAAATGCAGTTTTTCCTAAATAACTACCTGAACCGTGGCACCGAGGATGAAGAAATTTTTGTGGTATGTTGGTCTACTAGACTTTTACGGAAAAATTTCATTTGGTCCCCGGGGGCCACTTCCCCCCCCGCGCTGGGGCCCCCGTAAATCTTTCGTCAACCATACCAGGGACACCGAAACACCAGGGAACATGAAATTTGGTGGGCATGTAGCCCCACTAGACTTCTACGGAAAAATTTCGTTTGGTCCCCGGGGGCCACTCCCCCCCCGCGCTGGGCCCCCCCAAACCCAAAAAAATGCAGTTTTTCCTAAATAACTACCTGAACCGTGGCACCGAGGATGAATAAATTTTTATGGTATGTTCGTCTACTAGACTTTTACGGAAAAATTTCGTTTGGTCCCCGGGGGCCACTCCCCCCTCCCCGCGCTGGGGCCCCCGTAAATTTTTCGTCAACGATACCAGGGACACCGAAGCACCGGGGAACATGAAATTTGGTGGGCATGTAGCCCCACTACACTTCTACGGAAAAATTTCGTTTGGTCCCCGGGGGCCACTCCCCCCCGCACTGGGCCCCCCCAAACCCCAAAAAATGAAGTTTTTCCTAAATAACTACCTGAACCGTGGCACCGAGGATGAAGACATTTTTATGGTATGTTGGTCTACTAGACTTTTACGGAAAAATTTCGTTTGGTCCCCGGGGGCCACTTCCCCCCCCCCTGCGCTGGGGCCCCCGTAAATTTTTCGGCAACGATACCAGGGACACCGAAACACCGGGGAACATGAAATTTGGTGGGCATGTAGCCCCACTAGACTTCTACGGAAAAAATTCGTTTGGTCCCCGGGGGCCACCCCCCCCCCCCCCCCCGCGCTGGGCCCCCCCAAACCCAAAAAAATGCAGTTTTTCCTAAATAACTACCTGAACCGTGGCACCGAGGATGAAGACATTTTTATGGCACATCAACCTAGCCCATAATCACTCATTTGTGATTTGCGCCCCTCCCATAAAAAATGAAAATGCAATATTATTCTGCTTTAATCGCCCCTATCTTCAGTGGAGATGTTCAGAACTGCACCATATTTCATGTGTATGATTAACTTGACAACCTCTGGGGGTATCCTCTGCTAAGTTTTGTAGAATTTCATCCATGGGGGGGTATAAAATAAATTCATTTATGTGCACATTTAGTGACTGTACACTCATCGGCCTGTAGATGGTGCTGTTGAGCGAAGGGTTGCTGGTTTAGGATGATACTGTCACACACACACATGCAGGAATACAAACAAACGCAAGCATGCACACACACTGACATCCACACGCACAGACACACACCCATACACACACATACAAATCCACATGCACAGACACACACACACACAAACACACACGCGCACACAAGTACGCACACATACATACACGCACAGACACACACACACACACACACAGACACACACATACACAAATACACACACATACACACACACACACACACACACACACACACACACAGACAGACATGCACATACTATTACTTTTTTTAGGCAAGTTTATTTTATTTTTTTATTTATGAGTTTACGGGTGACGACTTTTAGGTATATACATAAACACGCAATACAGCCAAATTACTCCACGTCATTTATTTTTGTGGAAAGCCAGTGCAGGCCTGAGCGGCGGTCATATTTTGTACCGCAATGCGGTACATCTAGTTGAATTTTTAATAATGTAAATGTGTTTGAAATGTTTTTAATTGAAATATTCACAGCTTAAATATTCAACCATGTTGAATTTCAGCCCATAAAAATGCAAGCCCTGAAAATACAATGCATTAAAATGCAAGCTTGGTTAATGCAATGCCTATTTTTTTTTCAAGTAGAGCAATTCAACAGGCTTTTTATTTCAGAAACATTTGACATTATTTTACTTCCATATACATCATGTCTCAATACAGTGAAATGCTGAAAACACCAAGAGCGTGAGTCACCCGTGCTTCTCTGTGTGTGTGTGTGTGTGTGTGTAGTGGAGCACACATTGAGCGCTCATTCCCAGAGACCCGTATCTCTTTTAGCTTTAATATTCATAGACACTACTACTCCATATCGAGATTTGATTCATTGTACAGCAGCTACTTTTGATTTATTCATTCAAAAATAGCCAAAATCCGTGACGTTCTGCTTTATATAGCAAGTTCCATTTGTGACTGGATTCCGCGATTCGATCCGTCGCTTCGCAAACACATACGGGGTGAATTTATGAATGAAAGTGTGAAAGTTCTGACACAAAACGAAGTTGATACGTATCCTCACGCTTTTTTAAGTGGGTATACGCAAATCCTTGGCCTTTTCTAGTGGGTATACGGCGTATACCTGCGTATCACGTAGACTACACCACTGTGTGTGAGACCAGTATAGATTCTCTATCTGTTTGTGTTCTTGTGCAGAGTAAGTTCGTAAACTCACTGCTTGTGTTTTAAAGTAAAGCCGCTGTGTTTCTGAAGTTCAGTGACTGTGATTGCTACAGACTGTGTCAGAGAGGATTTTGTTTCATTATGACATAAAAGATTATGGTGATGATGAAAAACATCCAAACTTCCACATAAAACAAGACTTTTGTTTCTTCTTTAAATTTTTCTAAAGTTCTTTTTATTGTTATAAGTTGTACTTAAGTCAAATTTTCATATTTTTAATTTTTTTTGTTAAAAATTAAAGGAGAACTCCGGTCAATTTTAACATTGAGCTCATTTTTTTGTACATTTGGAGTGCTGTCAGTACAGAGAACAACGACAAAAATCGGTGTTGCCTACACCGTGTTATCCTCTTTTTAAAATTTGCACCCTGTTGACTTCAATGGGGCAAGTTTTAAACCTGCTTTTAGCCTCTTAACATCCTTGATGTGTCATTACAAGTGCACAGGTCATGTGAGTGATTCCTTCGGAGTGAACGCGGGTGAATCTGACTGCAGTAGATGTGAAAGATATGAATAAAAATTATGTTTATTCAGCCAGCGCACATACCTGTATTTACATCCTGTTTTCGGTCGAAGTCCACAGTAGTCGATTGTCGAGTTCACGCGCGTGATCATAGGTACTAAACCTATGCACGTGAACTCGACACTCAACCCCTAATTCGGGTTGATTCAAACCCCTGCAGACAGTCTGTCAGAACTGTGTAATGACATCAAATGACTCCATAATCCCTTTAAATGAGTTTACTGATGATAATTCAAATTGTACAGGTGTGGTTCTGGAACAAATACAGATATAAATCACATTAATTATACATTTACTTTAACTTCACAAGTATAGTAATCATCTTTACAGATATGAATTTAACAACAATTTAAAGCCTTTAATACAGGTATTAGGCAAATAAATAGAAAAAAGCCATTCTATGTGTGCCCACTAGATGGCGCCATTAGCGCATTAATGGAAACTAACACATTTAATCTACAGTATAATAAACTGGTACTCTTTAATCGCGAAATAACACTCTAAAACTTTGGCATATTACACTTGTAAATTGAGGATATTACTTCTTCCAAAATGTGATTTTGGTTTACCCTGATTCGCTATAGTAAGCATAAGTGTTTATATTTTAGATCTGACAGGATGATTTTCGGGGGAAATTGCCAACATGTGTCACTGGCTGTATTGGGTAAGTAACGTCTTCTATGGCGGCAAATCAATAGGCTGATGTGTCATAATCAATATGACACAAATCATAGTGTTATAAATATAAAATGTAAAAATGAATTTTGGTAGATTTACAATGCTAATAACCATGGAAATGTGTCATTACAGTCTGTAAATATCTCTTAACAAGAATGCAATCACTAGTACCCCTAAGACTTCCTGTTAATAAAGTATCTGGTAAGAATATTCTATATTAACAATGCATTCAATCACATTACACATTAATAAACCACATGTAGTAATTTGGAAATGTGATATTCCAAAGGAATTATTATTTTTGTTTTAATTCAAGAATAACCCAACGAAATATGTAAGTAGTTAATGTTCCTATGCTCAGGAGTGACTTAAAAAAAAAGAGGTCCTGCGTCACTTACGTAAAATATACCTATATGCACCAATGGTGAAAGAGAGAGAAAAAAATAAAGCTTGCTGCATTGTGTTGAATCAGCCATAACGTCTCTAGCCTGTTTGTTGTTCGAGTGATAAGTTATCACATAATGGCGACGAGGATTCAAGTTTTGGAGTTACTTCGCGGAGGTTTTCGAGGAAACGGGACTGTTTTCCTGGTTTTAAAAATTCACACAAAGTAACGTTGGTCGTCGACCAAGAAAAAAACAGCAATGGCACTCGAAAGAAATGCTTTGTGACAGACTTGTGTGTGGAATTGAGGCCGATGGAATACAGCGTCGGTTGTTGGCAGAACCAAAGCTGACTTTTGAAAAAGCGCTGAAGCTGGCGCAAGCCATAGAGACTGCAAATAAAGACGTGCTGGATTTACAATATCAAAACAAGGCGTCGGTGGACATGCACGCTAAATTATGTTTTATTAACATAGTTCGGGAGGAGCACGTTCAGATAATTAACACGAGTGGAGAGCACTCAGCAATCAACGATAAGAGGTGTATATATATATATTCAACAGTCTCACCTCAATTCATTGACAGTGTAGCAGCATCCCTCCACCACCCCTTCTCCACACTTCTAGTCCTAACCATTTACATACGGGGGGAGTACTCTGGGTTCGGGCCGAACTCCGAGCTCGGAGCCCTCCCCCCGGACAGCACGCCAAATACGCATTAAACTTTACTCCCTCTAATTGTATGTAAGTGTGAACTTGTGAAACAGTCAACGCAGACAGTGCCCAAGTTCGAAGCAAGGAACAAATGGACGCATAAACAGCCACACCCTAACTGCTACAGATGTGGAGGTGATCACAAACAGCATGAGTGTCGTTTTCTGCAAGAGCAGTGCCACAAGTGTGGTAAAAAAGGTCACATTAGGAAAATGTGTAGAATGGGGTTGCCCTCCACCAATTCAAAGCCTAAGGGGGAGGGGGAAAATACAAGCAACATCAGTCTAGCACAGAGAAACATAGATCAGCTCATCACATCAGTGACACAGCGGAAACCACTGCCAGTGACAGGCAAGAAGTCTTCACTATGTATAGTGTGGTAGAAACTCAAATTCCAAAAGTTTCTCCAATTACAATGCTTTTAAAAGTGAATGACACAGAGGTACATTTTTAAGTGGACACGGGCTGCAGTGTCACTATTATGTCAAATACAGAATACGCTAAATTATGGAGTGTGGGCAAAGTCCCAGAGTTGAATGATTGTTCTCTTAACCTGAAAACGTATACAGGTGAGTCTGTAAAGTTACAGGGGGCCACAGATGTGATTGTTCAGCATGGTAATCAGGTCAGAGAGCTTCCTGTGGTGGTGGTATCCACCGAAGGACCAAACCTTCTGGGAAGGGGATGGATTAAAGAGCTGGACATATGCTGAAGTGTGGTGAATCAAGTAAACACAGAAACTTTGCCGGTACCTTATGCTTTGAAAAGAAAAGTGGAAGTGGAGTTAGAGCGGTTACTCAATGAAAAAATTTTGGAACCTGTAAAATGTTCAGAGTGGGCGGCACCAATTGTACCCGTCCTTAAGCCAGATAATTCAGTGAGAATTGGCCATCCAAACTAGAACAGTATCCAATTCCCAAACTTGAGGACCTGTTGGAAAAGTTAGCAGGGGGTGAAAAATACAGTAAGCTGGATCTCAGTCATGCATATCAGCAAGTGGTCTTGGATGAGCAGTCTAAAAGATATGTAACATTGAACACTCACAAGGGATTATTCACAGTCAATAGACTGCCTTTTTGTGTGGCTTCCAGTCCTGCCATTTTTCAGCGAATCATGGAGGGGTTACTGCAGGGTATCCCTTGGGTGGCGATATACCTAGATGACATTCTCATAATGGGCAGGAATGATCAAAAACATCTGCACACGCTGAGTGAGGTTTTGAAGCGGCAGAAGGATGGAGGAATGAGGCTAAAAAGGGAAAAGTGTGCATTCATGCAGCGAGAGACAGAGTTCTTGGGCCACCGAGTGGACTCTACAGGTCTTCGTCCACTATCAAACAAGGTGGAAGCTCTTCACAAAGCACCAACTCCCCGAAATGTGACCGAATTGAAAGCGTATTTGGGGTTGCTTAACTACTATGACAAGTTCCTGCCAAACTTATCAACCTTGCTGCCCTTACATAGCCTTTTGAGAAAAAGCATGAAATGGTATTGGGGTAGTAAACAATGAGAGGTGTTTGAGAAATCAAAACAACTCATTCAGTCTTCTGAGGTGCTTGTTCATTATGATACTCAAAAATACCTCATTATGGCCTGTGATGCGTCTCCCTATGGGGTGAGAGCTGTTTTGTCACATTGAATGGAGGATGGTAAAGAGAGAGCCATGAGTTTCATGTCCAGAACTCTCACTCCAGCAGAACGCAATTACTCACAGCTCGACAAAGAGGGGCTCGCTGTTATTTTTGGAATTCAACGTTTCCACAAGTATCTGTTTGGCAGAAAGTTCACAATTTGCACAGATCACAAACCGCTGTTAGCCCTCTTGGGTGAGATGAAAGCTGTTCCACAATTTGGGTCACCGCAAATTCAGAGGTGGGCAGTTATGTTGCAGGTGTATGAATATACTATTGTTTATATGCCTGGAAAGGAGCATGCAAATGCTGATGCCTTGAGTAGGTGTCCAGTGCCCGACATTTCCCCAGAAACATGTTCAGAGGACCGAATACTAATGATGGAGGACATTCCCTTGGTATCAGCCGAGAAAGTTTGCAGCTGGACTGGTAAGGATCCCATTCTGGCTCGAGTACGACAAGTGGTACTGACGGGCGGGGCATATCAAATGGGAAGCCCTGAATTCAAGCCTTATGCTGCCAGAAACACAGAATTGAGTGTGCAGGATGGCTGTATCTTGTGGGGTGCTCGAGTCATCATACATCCACAGGGTCGCAAGACGGTCTTACAGCAATTACATCAATGCCATCCTGGCATCTCTCGCATGGAAGCACTGGCGAGGAGTTATTTTTGGTGTCCAAAGCTAGATGACGACATTGAGGCTTTGGCAAAAAGTTGTTCAACATGTAAGGAACACAGGAAAGCTCCAGCCACGGCACCAATTCATCCATGGGAGTGGCCAGAGAAACCATGGGAAAGGTTACACAGAGATTATGCAGGTCCATTCCTCGGGCACATGTTTTTGATTCTCATTGATGCACACTCGAAGTGGATGGATGTGTATCCTGTTTCCACTGCAATTATAGAATTATATAAATATTTACCTGGCAACGAAAACTACACACAGCGATCGTGTGGGAAGTCTACCTACAGACTCCTCGAACCTTTTGACAGTTTTCCTTATAAACCCAGATAATTCAATATGCTTACCAAATGGTGGTGTTTGTCTTTATAATTAGATTTTGGTCCCCTATTGAGGGGTTCACAACTGTAGGACCAGAATTTGTAATTGAATGGGTTGTTGATACCTGTAGAAGAATACTTATTTATTTACAGGAGGTAGTTTGAATGGAGGATCTGGGGGATCATATTTTATAACTTCTTTTAGCTTTTCATTATTGCTGGGAGAATGAGACCATTTTACCAGGCACACTGAGACACTTTAAATGATATCAAACATGTATAGTTACTTTTTGTACACACTTAATCAGAGTGTCAAAGAGACTCAAAGAGGGGGAGCAGGGGGAGATGATGAGACTGTAAAAGTGAGGTGTGAGCTGCACTGTGTGCTGCGTCTCGGATGTTGCTGTTACATATGCAAGAGAAAGTTCACATGTTAATTCTCATGAGAGCCTTTTGTTTTCTCGAGGGGTAGCCCAGACTTTCTGGTACCCGCCTTACAGGTGAAACATCAGGACACACAAACAGCTCAGTTACTGAACATCCATTTATTTTTATTCCCCTCCTATACAACTCTCTCTAAAACCTTTACTGAACTGGAGTTCCCTCTAGTGTTGAGTTGGTTACACTACAGATACCACTCGTGTTATTTCGTACCAGGCAGTGCCACCTGAGATATTACAAAGATGTGAAAATAATCATTATGCAAGGCAAATAATTTAAAGATGCAAATTTTTTGTTCAAAATTAACACAATTTAAATAATGATACACCATCAATTCTTCTTACAAAACATGTTTTTGTATTATCCTGATTCACTATTAGCCTGTTTGTAGTGTTTATATTTTAGACCTGGGTCTGGATGGTTTTTGCAGGAAACTGCATACATACGTCACTCGCATGTGTGTGTCTCGTCATATCTGTAAATGGAGAAAATTTGCTCCGGCTACTTTAAACAGTGAATGTAACTACTACTGCGATACAGTTTTTCTCAGACATCACATCACCCATACCCCTTCCCCCTCCCCCTCCAAAAGTGATCTTGAACTGTTGAAAAATGAAACTTTCATTATTTTTTGTCTCCCTCTGCTGGTACAACACAAACATATTCAGGCTCTATATTTACACCAACCTTTTTGAATTTATACTGTGTGTTTCTACAAATAAAATGGTTAATCTATGAATGAGAAACTGTAATTTGCTGCTCTGAAATAAAAGGTGTTTCACTGTCGCCTCATCAGGTCTGGCAAAGTATTGTTAAAATCTAAATTAAGTCTTAATTTATAACAGTGAAGTCCCTGTATCTTCAATCTCTGTTGATTCTGTTTACTGTGAGTCTCTGTAGTGGATCCTTATTCACCATCAGATGATCATCAGAAGATCAGACTGTCATCTAATACTATTCAGTCCTAAAATAAAACACAGAAACAGTCACATATGCAGTATGAGTCATCACATCTGTCACATCTTTTCCTCAGAAAACTTATCACTAACTAGATAAAGTATATTAATTAATTCCCAAGCATGATAATATAGCTTCTATTTGATGCTCAAAGTCACTTTACAAAATAAAAATGACATGAAAAGTCACTTTCACACAACGGACAGCTGATACAGAACCAGCAGAAATGACTATTACACTCCACTACAAATTTAATATCAGTTAATAACAAACAACCCAAATCTCACAGTTATCACAGTTAAAGGGACAGTTAAAGGGGTAAAAGCTGAAAATAACATTTATATTATTTTCACAATCAGTCACAACATTATGAGCAAAATAAACTCATATTAAACAGTTTAAAGTTCAGAGACCTACAGAAACTGAAGCTGTATTTAAGACTTCAAGACTCCTTATTTGAAATATTCACACACACGTGGTGTTACTGAACCTGGTACAATTTCCTTTTATTTCTAGTGAGTAAAACAGCCATTTGAACTTTAAATGAAATGATGATGATGAAAATAGTAAAAAAAAAAAAATTCTTACATTAGTGTCTGCAGTTTATAATCTGGATTATCCACCAGGTTCTCCAGCAGCAGTATTCCTGAGTCTTCTAGATCATTATCAGACAGATTCAGTTCTATCAAGTGTGAGGGGTTTGATCTCAGAGCTGAAGCCAGAGCAGCACAACCTTCATCTGTGACACCACAATCATATAACCTTAAAAAAAAAAGTAAAGATGAACTTGAGTGATTGCATTATTTATTTATTTCAAGATTTCTATAGATATTGTAATATATGAATTCTTTTGGCCACGGATCTTTTGGGGGATAATAATATATTTAGATCAAAATTTTCCTTTTCGGGTCGACTCCTCACCCCTGCCTTCTACCGCCGGCAGGATCTGACGGTTCAGGCAGAAATCTGTTGCTTAACCACCGCCAAAGGATATTTTGTATGCACAATCTATATATGAATCCTTATTTGGTAGAGATTTACTTTATGGTAGAGATGATCTTACCCCAGTCTCTCCAGTTTACAGCGAGGAAACTTCTTCTTCAATGCAGTAGAGAGCAGCTTCACTCCTGAGTCTCCTAGATTATTCCCAGACATATACAGTTCTCTCAGGTGTGAGGGGTTTGATCTCAGAGCTGAAGCCAGCGCAGCACAACCTTCTTCTGTGACACCACAATCATACAACCTGTAGAGAACAATGACACACTCCTCACTCTCTCAGATCAGCTCAACAAGGTCTTTCTCATGATCACAATCAAAATAACAATGTGATGATAAGGTGAGAGAGACAATGAGAAAAAAAAAATTATCATTTAAAAAATATATAAGTGATATGTGAAGTCCAAGTATGGTAACCCATACTCAGAATTTGTCCTCTGCATTTAACCCATCCAAGTTAGTGCACATCACATGAATAAAGTTTCCTCTGAAATCATATTATTATTCTTTTTGCCCCCTGAACATTCTACAACAGATTTATAATAGTGACTTAGAATAATTGATATTACATCTATAGCTCGCCTAGCAACACACTGATAAGAGAATCACCCCCCAAAAAATTCTACATAGATTTACTATACTCCCTCCATTATCCAACCATTAAAAAGTATGGACTTACGAGTTCTTATAATAGCAGAACTCTTGGTCTGAGAAAAATCTTTTTGCGCAAATAATGATCAATAATGCACAATAAGGCATATCTGTTTCCATTAAAAATATAAAGCAATTAAAAATACTATTTGGCCAGTGGAAAAGATTGAGAAAAACTTTCTCTGAAATATATATTTTATACAAGTTTGATTTATTAATTAAAAAACAAGGCAAGGGTAGGCTCCTAAATGATTTTTAGCAATGTAATGTGATGGCACATCTGTATCTCATATTTTCTAATGTCTTGTACCATTAAGCATGGTATCACGAGAATGAATATGCATATGCAAATGACATGCACATGAGGATCTGCATAGTAAAACTAGGCATTTTAAGCTACATATATAGTTATTTCGGGGAGGAGATGGGGTGGAGATGCATGTATGCACAATCTTCCGCTGAGTGTGTTTTATAAATGGAATTTTGCGCAGGTTCTGGCGTACGCACGGTTTTAAAAGTCTGAATATTTTTTGTCATATGCCATTTTTGGCTTTCGGCGCACGTACACTTTTAGTAAGGATCCTACGCAGACTTTTATAAATGAGACCCCATGTCACTTAATGTGTTTTTATTGATTGGATAACTACAGTATCTGATTTGTTAAAACGGTTCCATTTACACTTGGCCACATAAATGTGTCTCCGCAAAATTAATTAAATCTGATCTTCAATTCCTGTGCTATATGCAAATTTAACGGTTCACATCAACGAAAGCAACAGATATGAGCTACATTTTATTTATTATCAGATAATTTCAAGATCAAAGACCACAATAGGATTGAGAACAGCATTTGCACTGGTATTTTTAGTGAAGATGATTGTGTTTTAGATTCCATGATTAGTGTGAATTTAAATGTATTTATTTTTTCTCCATATTGCAATGATTTATTTCTTGGTATTTCTGGGAATTATTATGTTTAACCCTCTGGAGTCTGAGCGGTTTTCTGGGCCCTGGAGGTGTTCTGACATGCTCTGACATTTGTGCTTTTTTCAGTTATTTATAAACATGTTAATGGCAAAGGTGTAAATTCACTCTATATAGCACAAACAGGGCTACCAAAATATGTGATCACCATGCATGTATATTTTTTTATTTTTAAGAGAATAATGTTTATGCGTGGTTATTAAAAAAAAAAAAAAAAGAAAGTTGCTGAAATATGACCACAAAACTCATAATAAATATGTGTCAATAAGACTTTTGACTAATGGATGTTGTTACTTCGAGTTCTGGCTTCAAACTTATGTGAAAATAGTCTTGCTTTATCGTTCACATAAAACTATACATTGATTTAAATTGATGTAAAACAGGTTTTGCTTGGAAAGCCAATATGCGAGGGGGGTGTGAACGAGGAGTGGTTTACACCTGAAAATACAATGTCCCACCCACTCTGCATAATTAGCCATTCATTCAGGTGTGACACTGACTGAGCCACAATGCAAGGACAAAAGATATATTTAGAAGAAGACTTATATTGACCATTTAAGATTTTGCTTACATCTATCTTGTAAATATGTTTTGCTATTTTATTAAAAAGGTTACAATTACAACAATAATTACAATTTCAACAATATTTCAAGTGTACTCTTTCTTTGTTAAAAAAATGATTATAGGCCTACATTTTATCTATGTATTCATTAGTTTTAATATAGCCAACATTGGAACAGCTAACATCTTAGTTGATGACTTTATTTTTGACAAAAATAGTATTTTATATATATAGAAATTGCTAAACAAAAGCTTATTTGATGTGGCAGTATATTCTACAGTAAAAACTGTACCCACATCTAGTCAACAAAATGTTGTCTTTCATATTTCGCCTGACTGTAACGTTGTTTTTATGAAATATTAGGGCATATATTTGTTAATTTGCAGTTTAATACGTTGCTTATACAAATAGCCTACATTTTATTTCAACATATTTCAGTCGATTTTTACTCATCTCAGTATAGCAATACAGTTTGCTAAAACATCATCATTCATTCACACACGCGATTTAAATTCAAACTGTCTTTTTGCGAGCTGTGGTAAACAGCGCGCATCTCTGCCGTTCATTCATTCATAAACAGAAACCCGATTCCGTGAGAAGGAAAAAAACTTACTACAGTATTCCTCAGCTCGCTCCTCGATATACCCGCACTTCTGAGGTACATTTTCCATTATTAATATTCCTCACAGCGCTGCGAGACGGTGTAAACAAGTAATGATCTGAATAAACTTGTGTTTTCTCGAGCTGATATGGGGCGTTCACAGGTTTGCGTGGATTGCCTCAATCATTTGCGTTTGAATAGCGCGCGCTCTCCGTGGGCGTGTCACATTACATTTGAATGAGCTGTAATGAGCTCGACTGGAATCGCTCTCTTTTAATACAGATTTCACAAGATGAGAATATTTGTTTTTTATATAAATTACTGCATTTAAAGAAGAGAATTCAAGCTTCATGCCTGTGTGTCTGTATGCCTGTTTGACTGAGTATTCGCTGAGTTATTGTTCATTTTCGGACGCATTTCAGAATGGACTTCACTGGCAGAGAGAAGGCAGAACTCGCTTCGTGTTTATTTTTCTTTATTTGGCAAAAAGCACAACACTTTGTTTTTATTGTGAGTATACACAAAAATAATACACATTTAACAGAATCGATTGATGTATGAAACTCCTATGGAAAATCAAAGTCAACAGAGTATTTATGAGTTTCTTTTACACTGATAAAAAAAAAAGTGAGCTGGTATCGCCGGCGATACAGCCGACCTCAGGTGGTTAACATCCCACTGTACAGTAGGTGGCAGTATTACACCTTAATTCTGCGATCCCTATCAATCAGTCACGTTCAACGTTAAAATAAAAGCAAGTTAAAATAAAACCCTAAAAATAGCAAGCGGACGGCAAGCGTTGTTTCCTGTCTTCATCTTACAGCCACGATCGCTGCCCCACATGCCTGGGCATAAGCATGCTAAGATGGCATTTGTGGATGGTTCAATGTTCATGAGAAGGATTACAATGGGAGATCTTCCGCCGGGTAAACCCCCGTCGACCTCCCGCTCCTCAAGCGTGCAGTGTTTCATGGAGAGAGAGCACGATTGCGTACAGAGGGCCTTAAAAACTGCTAGATCTGCTTATTTTTCAACACTCTTAGAAGAAAAAAACACAACCCTAGGTATTTATTCGAAACAGTGGCTAAATTAACGAAAAATAAAGCTTCAACACCAGACGTTTCCAAAAAGCACATCAGTAATGACTTTATGAACTTCTTTACTTACAAGACTTATAATATTAGAGAGAAAATTATAACTATGCAACCATCTACTACTGTATCGCATCAGACAGTGCTTTGTAGTCTCCCTGAGGAAAAATTCCATTAATTCATTGCTATAAGAGAGGAAGAATTGTCTAAACTCGTTAAATCATCTAAATCAACTAAATGTATGTTAGACCCTATACCGACTAAGCTATTGAAAGAGATGCTTCCAGAGGTCATAGATCCTCTTCTTAATATCATTAATTCATCTTTATCACTAGGATATGTACCGAAAACTTTTAAGCTGGCTATTATTAAACCTCATATAAAAAAAATGCAACTTGATCCTACAGAATTAGTCAATTACAGGCCGATCTCGAATCTACCTTTTCTGTCAAAAATACTAGAAAAGGCAGTATCCTCACAACTATGTTCCTTTTTAGAAAGAAATTGTATCTGCAAGGATTTCCAGTCAGGATTTAGACCAGGGGTCGGGAACCTTTTTTGACCAAAGAGCCATTTTTTCATTTTTGGTTAATGCATTTTTCCAAAAGAGCCACAGTAAAAAAAAATTTATAAATAAATAAAAACAAGACATGCTTTTTTTTCAATAAAATTTCAGCAGTAGTAATTATTAGGTCCATAGACAACTAAAAACAAACAAATATTCAGCAAATAATAAATAAGTTGCAATATGTAATTCATTGTGCAGGGCTTTCACTGTGAGGTTGAGTTACCAAGTGATGAGCATAAATCCTCTTTCGTGTGCGTGTGTGTGTGTGTGTGTGAGAGAGAGAGAATGCACACTGTGTTTACGTGAATACTCGACTTTTCATTTTGATATATTTCTGTTTATTTGGCCGTTTAGGCCCGTAACCGAAGACAAAGGCTACTATGCTTGTCTGTGTTGCGCTCGGAGCGCGTGCAAGTACAGCATCCTGTCAGTAGAATTCAATTCTCTTTCACGACTTATCGCGCTTTTAATATTTCTTTTCTCATTCATTCATGTTTTGTTATTAATAACTTTAAACAGAATCATCCACTGAAATCTGCACGGATTATCAAAAATACGTATATATAAATATATAAAAATTAAATCTCTGCGGCAAGTGAAAGTACCAGCGGGTGAAATGTTTAGAAATGTCTCTTTGCACAGCAAAGCACCCGTTTCAATAAAATGATATATTAAAGTTTACATAGCCTACTTTTACATTTAGACCGTACCATAGTACTGAGACTGCTCTCATTAGAGTCACAAATTATTTGCTTTTATCATCCAATAAGTGGATGGAACCGAGCGTGGTTGTATCTCTCTATTAGTGTTACTGGATCTTAGTGCTGCATTTGATATCATCGACCACAACATTCTTTTGAATAGACTCGAAAATTATGTTGGCATTAGTGGAATTGCACTAGCATGGTTTAAATCATACTTATCTGACCGTTATCAGTTTGTAGCAGTAAATGAAGAGATGTCATATCGATCAAAAGTTCAGTATGGAGTATCGCAAGGCTCGGTACTAGGGCCGTTGCTGTTCACTCTGTACATGCTACCCTTGGGAGATATCTAGAGGAAGCATGGCATTAGTTTTCACGGTTATGCTGATGATACTCAGCTCTATATTTCTTCATGCCCAGACGAAACTTACCAATTCACAAAATTAACGGAATGCATTGCTGAAATAACAATTTGAATGACTATCAATTTCCTACTACTTAATTAAAAAAAAAAGTTTCTAATTATTGGGCAAAAAACCTCTGCACGTAACCCAAACCCATTAACCCAAAATACTGTCTAACAATTGATGGCTGTTCTGTTAAGTCTTCGTCGTCGGTTAGGAACCTGGGTGTGCTCTTTGATACCAATTTTCATTTGAAAGCCATGTTTGTAGCATCTGTAAAACCACATTCTTCCATCTTAAAAATATATATAAATTACGACATATGCTTTCAATGAAAAATGCGGAACAATTAGTTCATGCGTTCATGACCTCAAGGCTAGATTATTGTAATGCTCTTATGGGTGGTTGCCCTGCACACTTAATAAATAAACTACAGCTGGCCCAAAACGCAACCGCTAGAGTTCTTACTAGAACCAGGAAGTACGACCATATTAGCCCGGTTCTGTAAAAACTGCATTGGCTCCCTATTAAACATTTTATAAATTTTTAAATATTGCTGATTACTTACAAAGCACTAAATGGTTTAGCTCCCCAGTACTTGAACAAGCTCTTAATGCATTGTAGTACTTCATGTCTATTGCGATCTCAAAATTCTGGCCAGTTGATAATACCTAGAATATCAAAATCAACTGCAGGCGGTAGATCCTTTTCCTATTTAGCACCTAAACTTTTGAATAGTCTTCCTAGCATTGTTCGAGAAGCAGACACACTCTGTCAGTTTAAATCTAGACTAAAAACACATCTCTTTAACCTGGCATACTCATAGAACATTATACATTTCTATTATTTAAATCAGTGAAATGGTTATTAGACTGCATAAACTAGGTCAGCCAGAACCGGGAACGATTCCTATTACACCTGATGTACTCGTTACATCATAAAAAGAATGGCATCTACGCTAATGTTAGTCTTTCTGTTTATTCCGAGGTCTACTGTAGTCAGCCGGATCCGGGCCGTATCCAGATCAGATGGTGGACCTGCGCCTAGACACGTCCACAACGCATTCCTGAAGTGTCAGCCTCATCAGCCCTGTGAAGGCCTCATTGATACAACAGCCATCGGCACCAATCCTCAACAAACTCTTCTCCATACCAGCGTGATGATTCCAACTTCCAACCAGATGGAACTGGATAAATATTTGTAATTGTTCATTTTGTATGCAATGGTGTGATTCTTCTTCTTCTTCTTCTTCTTCTTCTTCAAAAAAGTAATGATGAATTTGACTAATAGCATTATTTAATTCTTTATTTTTTCAAGATTTCTATAGGTATCACGATATTGTTATTGTGAATTCTTTTGGCCATGATAATTGTGTACTGAAAAATCTGATATGGTGACACCACCACATCCCCCTTTTCAGTTGCAGCTATACATTTTGAGGCAATGCTCAGGACTGTTTGCACAAGCATTACAAGGTAAGTTGACTTACATCAAAACATTTGTGCTTTAACCTGTCAAGCTTCACCAGTGCGTCGGCGCACTGAAGCGTTTTTTTATTTATTTAGTTCAAAGTTACTATCAGATTAAATGTTTTACCTTGACAAACTATACATCATTAAAAAGATATAAGACTCAAGTTTCAGTATTTGACAACTATTGTATTCTGAGAAACTTATAGTGACAGTTATGTCTTAATTTGTGTCAGGAGTTATGAAATGAAAAAATGCGTTGATACCTTTAATATGAATTATGAGCGTCAGCTGGTCCATTCAGAAAAAAAAACTCTGTGCTGTCGTCATGACAGTGCTTCACAAAACAACGTCCCTCAGGGCTTTTAGCTCAAAAATGTGCAGACTTGGAGAAATATTGATATGTTCTCATAGATTCACATCATATTTCTATAGACAGGAATAATATTTATTGAATTTATACCCAAATGCGTCGATGTAATCATTATGAGCACTTCTTACTGAGATGTGCTGTGTTTTCAATTCATACCAATAGCCTGAGGGCGCTATATGCACAATAATACTCCATATATGGAACATGAAGAAGAGACATAATCATGTGACCTTCAAGGACGTCACTGATAGCAGCTACACACAAAGCTAACACAGAGATCGCTGTAATATGCAGATACAGACGTTTTGAAGACAATAAACTTGATTGCAATGATATTTGATTTGCCTGTGTTCTTCAAGCAATGCCAGGTATTTTTATAATAATAGATTATATTTATAATGTAATGCTAATCGATATAGACTTTATCATCGTGCATACTATAAATAATATATTTTTTGTCCGATTTTTTTTTTATCTGAAGCCAAATTAGATCACAGAAGATTATTTAAAACACTCGACTTGCGTTATAAAGTAAGTTTGGAGCACAAACATGGTTTTAATCTCATAAATGGTCGTGTATTGATGGTGTGCTAAGCTAACATGCTAGCAATCTCAGGTGCACCTGTCACCTAGAAGTTATTCTTTTATGGTTTTTTTTTCTAAATAGTAATGCTTACTGAAATGTTTTAGTGCATTTGATACAGTTTCAAATGTAAGTGAGAACTTTGATTAAATAAATTAGGGATTGAAACCCTATGAATAGCGTGTGAATAGCCAGTCGTTAGTAACTATAATGCAGACAAAAGAAATGCATATTTAGAGCCATAACCAGGCTGGAGAGGTGTGTGAATGTGTGCATGGGGAGACTGAGACTGAATGGGGCTCGTTTGCACCACAAAACAATAGAGACAATAGACTGAATAGATGACTTAGATGATGACTAAACATCAGTAGCATTTTTAGAGTCTAATCAAAATAAAGTAATTTGACATGATCTTGAAAAACATTTAACTAAATACAGAGTTTTAGACTTATCATTTTCAGATTTTAAATATAACATGGTCACACATATGGCTTTAGCTGCAGTGCATTTCTAGATTGCTACAGTGCCAACTTCAATTTTATTTTCATGAAGATGTTTCATAAAAATAAATTTCTAATAACTTTACAAAACTTTGAAGCTATTTAAAAAAAATATTTTCATTATGACAATAATTAATTCTACATTTACAATAAACTACCAGGTGTCAGCTTTCAAATGAGATCATACTTGTGCTTTTAGTGCAAAGGGTTCATGAACTGTATCTGTTTCAGTTTGGGTATGTAATTTTCAAAAGTGGCGTTGCAGCTTAACAGGTTAAAAAAAAAAACTCTTCACTGTAACCTGCTGTTGTCTGGTTTGTAGTTTGTTCAGTTTATTTACCTGTTAGTTTTACTTTCTTTTGGGGGATAATAATATTTTAAGATTTTACTGCAGGATCTGACAGTTCAAGCTGGAATCTGTCGCTGAACAGCCTAATGGGGCTTATGCCAAAAGATCCTTATTCACTCCAAGGGCCCTATTTTAAGCGCATGGTCTAAAGCTCAGGGCGCAATTGCACTTAGGGCGTGTCCGAATCCTCTTTTGCTAGTTTAACGACAGGAAAAATGGTCTGCGCGCCCGGCGCATGGTCTAAAAGGGTTGTCCTTATTCTCTTAATGAGTAATGGGTGTGTTTTGGGCGTAACGTGAAATAAACCAACCAGAGTCTCAGCTCCCATTCCCTTTAAAAGCCAGTTGCGCTCGCGCCATGGCGCATTAACTATTTACATGACGGAATTTGCAAGCAGAAAGATGGAACACGTCTCCAGAGCACAAACGGATCTGCTTGTGCGCGAGGTTAAAGCGTGCAAGCAGACCATACGGGACAAGCCGGATTCCACCATATCTTTATGTACACATTATTAATATTTTACATTGTAATAATTTTATTTTTAATATTTGGCTAGTTTGTGTGCTGCTGGACATCCCTGTGTGTGTAATAAGCAGAGTGTACGCGCGTTGTGGACCCACCTATAGGCACATATTACTAACGCACTCTTTAAATAACAAAACAAATATTGCGCCATTGACTATAGACCAGGATTTTGTTGGTCAATGGCGTTATCTATTTCAGTTGCCTCAAAATAGCAACATGCCAACAATGCACCTGAACACACCTCGTTTTCAGACCAGCACGCCCATGGGCGCATAAATTGGCGCAAATGCATTTGCTATTTAAACAACGTGGCACAGGACGTGAAAAGGACAAGGTTGAAAGGTTGAAACTAGCAAAAAACACTTGCGTTACGCTTGGCGCTGCATTGCCCCAGGTGTAAGATAGGGCCCCAAGTCTTTATGGTAGAGATGATCTTACCACAGTGCCTCCAGTTTACAATGACGATTCTCCAGTACAGTAGAGAGCAGCTTCACTCCTGAATCTCCTAGATTATTTCCACACAGATCCAGTTGTCTCAGGTGAGAGGGGTTTGATCTCAGAGCTGAAGCCAGAGCAGCACAACCTTCATCTGTGACACCACAATTAAACAACCTGTAGAGAACAATGACTCTCTTCACTCTCTCAGATCAACAGAGACTTCATTATCAAAGAGAAACCAATAACATAAGCTTAAATCACCATGTTAGATAGATCTTGGTCAAAGACCACAAAACATAATCAAAACACACCTGCAGTCAAAATCAAGCAGGGATTTTTTTTCTTAATTGTGTTCATAATTTGTGCTATATCTATTTTTTTAAACAATTAATTCAATATGTCAGTTTTACTGTTATAAGATATTATGCCTCTATGCATGAGAGAAAGATTATATAAAACTGATACAACAAATAAAAACTGTACATCTTACAAAATATAGAAAAATAGAAGATGTTAATATAATGAGCATTAAAGAGTCATGAAGGGCAAAGCAGGGGAGAAAAAGGGCGACGAACAACTCATCTGTCAGCGGCCCATATCAGGGCTAAATATCGGGTAAAATATCAGGGGTAAACTGTAGGATTTTTATAGTTGAAAAAGTTAAATTCATAGGAAATCGAATACCATCTATTTTTTCCCTTTAAAAGTCTAAATATACTTTTTTTATATATATATACATACACTATAAATGCATATATTTTTGAATAAATTTCTCATTCAAATGTTATAAAGACAGGTTACATAGATCACAAATCTGTTGATGGCCAACCAACCGCCCGCAGCCAGAGTCTAGCCCTAACAGCATTTGGGAGAAGCTATGCAACACCCTCAAACTCTTACACCATCAGGGTTGCTGCACACTTTTTAAAGTTAAATTTAAGGCTTTTTTAAGACCTGAAGAAATAAAAATTAATACCGTACATTAGGGGTGTGCAATATTGACAAAAATATATCTCAATATTTTCAAAGTTTTGTTGATAATAATAAGATATTTAGATATTTCAGATATTTTACTGATTGTGTTTTTGTACTGGTACCATGGCTGGTTTAGGCCTGTTGTTGACAGCAGACTCACAAAGATATTCATATTTTTCATATTCTATGCAGTGGTCAGTTCACAGCAGTGACAGGAATTAACATTTTTATTAAGGAGCAATATTTGCCACCTTAAATTGATTTCCAGGGGCAATTTCACCTATATATGGAAATTTTTTTCTAAACTTATTTAGAGGTATGCATCACCTTTTATGTCAAATTCTAACATTCAAATTACATTTTATTAGAATAATAACACAGTACCACTGTTACCAGTCAAATTAAATCATTAAATCAAAATCCATCTTTGCAGATTAGAGGTGACACAGTAGCGGCATCAGAACTGGCATTAATATATTTACACTACATTTACAATTGCATAAATAAAGCTATGAGATTTTTATTCAATATTTAAATATGAAATGATTTCTAATTAATTAAAAGGGTACTTTAAAAATGAAACTAAAACCACCAGTAGGTGGCGGCAAGTCACTGTCTTAATAAGTGAGTTGAGGGAGTCATTCATTCAACCGATTTGTTCAAACGGCTGATTCATATTTATTGATATTTATTATTGCAATGGTTAGCATAAGTAGCCTTTAGCATCGCATATAAATATATTTATGCCTCATACAGTGATCAGAATCATCATCGGATTGCAAAGAAGTTTTTTAAACACTCGCTGGTGTCTGAAAGTGAGTCTTCAGAATCAGAATGAGCTTTATTCGCCAAGTGTGCGCAAACACACAAGGAATTTGTTGTGGTTTTTCAGGAGCTCTGGGTACATATATTACATGAATAAGTGCACAGAGCCAACTCAATAACAGCTGAGTAAAACTGAGTCATCTGCACCTGTGGCAGTTGACAAAGAAAGTACAACCTCTGTTGAGCCTTTTTCACAGTCAATTTAATTGTCCCACTTCAGGTCCTGAGAGATGGTGGTACCCAGGAACCTGAATGACTCCATTGCTTCCACAGTGCTGTCCATGATGCTGACTGGGAGAGTGCTGGGGAGTTTCTCTAAAAGTCCACAATCATCTTCATAGTTTAGGTGTGTTCAGCTCCAGGTTATTATAACTGCACCAGACAGCCAGCTGCTCAATCTTTTGTCTGTAAACAGACTCCTCACTGTCTTGGATGACTATGGTGTCATCTGCAAACTTCAGGAGCTTGAAAAAGGGGTCTTTGGAGGTGCAGTCATTTGTGTAGAGGGAGAAGAGCAGTGGGGAGAGAACGCAACCTTGAGGAGAGCCAGTGCTGATAGTAAGGGTCCAAAATATGAGTTTTCCCAGCCTCACTAGCTGTTGCCTATCTGTCAGGAGATTGATGATCCACTGACAGATGGAGGAGGGTACAGAGAGCTGTGTCAGTTTATTCAGGAGGGAATCCGGGAAGATGGTGTTGAAAGCGGAGCTGAATTACACCAAGTCTGCTAAGTGTTTCTGCTAAGATCACTTAGGTCTGCTGACCATTTGCTTTTAGTTGTCCCACGGGTAAAGTTGAAGAGCAGGGGTGACAGAGCATTTGCAGTGGCAAGCTGCCGAAGCTCTGGAATAATTTTCCCCTCTACATTAGACAGGCTCAAACACTTGCTGTTTTTAAATCTAGCCTAAAACCTTATTTTTATAGTCTGGCATTTGACGATATGTGAGAGTTGCTTTTTTATTGTCTTATTGTTTTATTCTGCGCTGTTTTATTCTGTTTTATTCTGTTTTATTCTGACTGTTTGTATCATTGATATGTGATATTCGTGTACAGCACTTTGATAAACACTTGCTGTTTTTAAAAAGTGCTTTATAAATAAACTTTGACTTGACTTGACTTGAATTCCACAAACAGGATCCTTGCATAAGTCCCTGATTTGTCCAGATGTTGCAGGATGTAATGCAGTCCCATGCTGACTGCAACATCCACAGACCTGTTTGCTTGATAAGCAAACTGCAGGTAGTCCAGCAAGGGTTCAGGTATGTCCTTTTAGGTAGGCCAACACCAGTCTTTCAAATGACTTCATGACCACAGACGTGGGAGCGACAGGTCATTTAGTCCTGTGATTTTTGGTTTCTTGGCTAATTAGATTTAACGCGTTGTCTGGAATGGCTCAGTTCAACCATGTTTCTGTGAAGCAAAGAGCAGCAGAGTTTGAAAAGTCCTTGTTTGTGAGGGTGAGGAGTAATAGTTTGTCTGTTTTATTTGCTAGGGAGCGGAGATTCGCCAGGTGAATGCTCGGCAGCGGAGTCCCGAATCTGCGCAGTCGGAATTTCATGAGCGCACCGGCGCACTTCCCTCATTTGTGTCTCTTGGAGTGGGTGTACAGGATCGCAGCTCCGCCAACTAGAATGTCCAATAAATGTCTGAATCCTCAAAAGTCAGCAAAAAGTTGTTTGGTGTGGTGTTCCTGATATCTAGGAGTTCGTTCCTAGTAAAGCTAACTGAAAAAAGTTATATAAAACAGGACAAATAACCAAAAACAGTAAAAGAACTGCAGAGCTCAAAACCAAAGCAGCCATCTACGGCGCTATCTTAGATTTTTTGAGCTGAAATTGAACATTTTAATTTTGACCCTCTCTTGACTGAGGTTAACTCTGCCTTTGTTCATGATCACTCCGCAAGCCCAAGTTGGACCGCTTTGGACCAAGTTATTTGGCGGGCCGAAAACCAATGGCCGTTGGCCCAGAGGAAGCCCCGATGAGGCCCGGAAAAGCCCCGGAAGTGACAGTGGAAATACGATTGGCCCTGGCATGCACTAGCACCCTCGCTTTTGGCCCAACAATGGAAACACGGCTATTGAGTGAGCAAACATTAAGGTGAGATCGCTGTAATAGTAATTGAGCCATGTTTATAAATTAATGAAAACCTACATTAAATCTGTCATGATCAGTGTTGGGAGTAACGCATTACAAACGTAATGCATTACAGTAACTTATTACTTTTTGCTGTATCAATTTTCAGTAATATTTTACTCTGTATATGTTCAGTAACGCTTGCGTTACAACACACTTTTAGCCCAAAATTTAATTGTAAAAAAAAAAAAAAAAAAAAAAACAGCAAGACCGCGAGACATTAATGAATGAAAATTGCAAGTACGTTATTACCTGTTCGTGGTCAGTCAATAGCCGCGTGTGGTGTCCAAGTTTGTAAATAAAGACTAAATGACAGCTTCTGATATATTTGTATACCGATTTATTTCATTCATCTCCCTCTTGCTGATGTACCGTTGTATTGTGTGGCATAGTCCAGTGAAGGTGTATTTAGGGCGGGTTTTACAGGAGTGCCGCGAGGCATGATTTCGGCCTCTGTGCTCGCGCTGGTCAGTGGAAAAGCGGCTAATGGGTGAAGATGGTAGAAGAAGACTGTACATTCGCGAGATGGACATATGCACATTACTCTGTTTGTTCTGTGTTTTCTTTCTAAGCAGTTAGGTTCTGTTTAGGTGTTTTTTTTCATGTTTTTCATCACGCAATCATGTTTTTGATGCGGTGGTGACGCGTTCATGTAACATGTAAGGGTGGCGCTGCCAATAAAGCACCTAAAAGCTGTCACAAAGAACCGGCAAAAGTAATGATTATGAATATGTCAGATATAGCAAGGAGACATTTTAATTGTTTATTAATAAACAAGTGTTTTCTGTCTCAGTGTCGCTGCAAAGATGAAGTTGACGATGCTGTCCTGATTATCTATTGTCTGCGATATTAAATCCAGGCAATTGGTTGATGAAACATTGATTAAAATTAAGATACAATTAATACAAAACAAAATTCACTTTAAAGAAAGGCTTTGTGCTTTCTGTTCGAGGTCTCTGTGAAAGTTTTAAAGCAGTCTTTTAGTGCCTCTTTCAGAGCAGTCATGTCCGTAACGGAGAACTGTCATGTCCGTAACATTGTTTTTTCCTCATAAATGCGAACACTATGTTTTATGTTCTGTGGAGAGCCAAACCTTGTTCATCCGGTGGGTAGTATTATATTTTGGTTTGTGCAGTGTAATTCATACAATTACTAAAAAATATTTTGCCACCTAAAAGTTAACGATTTTTTGTGTCACGCATGCATGCATGTGTCTATTTCTTTTCATTTCATTAAATATAAAACGCATGTGTAGATTGATATTTTTGTAATGTCTGGACTCCTTTATTAAGGGAGTAGCCAATGGATAGGCTATATAAACAGATGTTTCAATATATTGGTATTAAATGCATTTTCTGATAATTTATATTTCAAGTTTTTACTGCAAATGTCACATCCATGACGCTGGAATTGCCCAATTTTAAAGAATTTATCCTCAACTAGTTTTGTGGTGTAGGTCTACGTATTTTACAATGTAGTAATACAGGAGTAATGTAACGCATTTCAATTCTGAGACAGTAATATTGTAAGGTAAAGAATTACTTTTAAATAACAGTAACAAGTAATCTATAATGTATTACAGTTTGAAAGTAACTTGCACAACACTGGTCATGATATAAAGTCATCTCTTCAGAATAAATTATTGATTGCCTAGGTTTTCAATGGATGGACAAAACTTGTATAATATTAAAAATATCTATATGACAATATATACAGCGGTTCTTCCCCATGGTATTTAAAATGTTATTGAATATTGATACTTTTCAAGATATTGTAGGGTGCCACAAATTATTGACAATTTTCAAAGGATGCCGTGACTGAAAAAAGGTTGACAAACACTGCTCTAATCACTGATCTTACAGTTTGAAGCGTCTGTCATAGGAATGCAACACATGCTGTCATGAATAATTAAGAGAAATCTCTTCTCATTGGATAAGTCTCATGAATAATTATGACACCGACATGTCATCGATGTAGGTCCGTGTACTTTTTGATCATTTCATTTCCTGTTTGGAATGGAATAACGAGAAATGAAAACCAGCTTGTTTATTTGTTTTTTAGTTTAGTTTAAAAAAACGAAAAATTTGATTTTGGTTTTTCATTTTTCGTTTGTGGTTTACAAATCGGTTTATGGGTTCGATATTTCATTTGCACATGTGGGCGGTGCTGAAACGCCCCTTTCATCTGATTGGTCAAAACGATATGCCTTCAGTAAGCTACGAGCTTTTCTTTCTTTCAGGCAGAATAAGAGTCAGTACGAGTGCGGCACTGACAAATGCACTTTAATAAAATAATGTCTGAAACCACCACTCACTGTTAACTACGCACAATATTTGAAGCAGAAATATGTTGCTGGTCACGTAATTCGTGCTGCTGCAACTTGCAAGCGACCCCAATAATGTGAGCCACTGTATATGACAGATTATTTTAGCATGATGTATTTCCCATTGATAAATAAAGTGCAAATAGTTCCGTCTCTTTGGATAAAAGGGAAGTGGAAATAAAAATCAATAATAGGCTGAACTGTACCATGGTAATATGTCCGTAACGTACCACTCTCGTCTTTTATTTACATCAAAAGGCAGCTAGGCGTGTGTGACATAGGCTATAAATAATTTTGAAAATTGAATAGAAATAAAGTTTATATTTATGAATGTAAGCATGTGTAGCCTACTCAGTTCACATGAAAAGAAAGAGACAGAAAAGAAAGAAGCTAGAATCAATGAACGTACATTAATACTGACAAAATTACCAGGTTTGGGATTAATTAAAATCATGTCGGTTGAAGAGCACGGCATACCTTTAAAATGTTATTCGTTTTATTACAAAAATTAATACAATTTTATTACATACTGAACTGGTCGATGTTTCTCTGAGTTTTCTTTATTATGTTGGCTTAAGAAAGCCAGCATATTTGAACATTATTATTATTATTTATTATTATTATGAGAAATTGACTCCGCCTTGAACTTTAATGCTTCACCAAACTCAGCTCAGACCTTAAGACCTTATATCTTTTCTAACTGGTCAGACTTACTTTCCCAAAAATTCCATTGACTTGCGTTATTTGAGCAATGAAGGCCGTAATACTTAATGCTGTCCAATAGAGGGGGCGACAGGATAATACGTATTTTCTACTCTCTTTCCCTGTTTGCATCAGTTTAAATGACAAAAAAATGCATGAATTTCATTCATAAACAGGCCATATCTGTGTATCCACTCTCTAGTTTATTTTAAGATATTGTTATTCACACTGGATTTAATGTTTGTCCATCTGGAACTTTTATTTGTCATGAGCTCTATATTTTAAGATGTAGCCTAGCCTACTAGAAAAAAAATATGATTCAACAACACAAACTCTGTTTTTACTCGGCAAATTTGTTTTCCTTTCAAGTAGGCTATAGCCTACAAGTTATCCTGCTTTTTGCCATGGCTTGCCATACTGCCCAGAACAAACAATATTTTCTCCACACGAGATGTTTAAAAACCCTGCATGTAGTTTCTGTGAAGACGAGCGCATATCTTACAAAGGTTCCAGTTCTGTTTAGGCTATTGTTTGTAATGCTTGTTATGTTCCTAAATGTATATAGGCCTAACACATTTAAACTTCTATCTATCTATCTATTTATCTATCTATCTATCTATCTATCTGCTTGTCTCTCTGTCTGTCTGTCTGACTGAGCTTCCATTGATAAAAATAGCAGACCACCTTTTTTAAACTGTTATTTAAAACGGTGGTCTGCTATATTTCACAAAGGAAGCCCATTTGTGCGGTCGTTGGCGTTATATGAGAAGGACATTTTGAATATGAGCCTACTGTAAAATTAGCTGTCTTAAAAATGCGGATTGATCAGTACAGAGTTATTCCAGACGCCTCCCGGTGCTATTCGTATTGGAATTGTGTAATCACAGATTATGAACAGATGTTTTCAGAGGTGGACAAACAAATTCCTTACTTGAGTGAAAGTACAGATACTACTGGTCAAATATTACTCCGTTACAAGTAAAAGTTGTAAAGACCGGTTTTTACTTAAGTAAAAGTACAGAAGTACTCGTTTTTAAAAGTACTTAAGTATCAAAAGTAAATGTCAATGCATTGTTTTATTATTGTTGCATTGTTGTGTGTAATACTTACAGTACCTTATGCCTCTGAATCTATGCCTGCCTACCCTCATATCAATATTACATTTATTTCTAGAACACAGTTCCAGTAGTGGGATTGAATGTGAGATTGAATAAGAGCACTCAATAACGTCCACAATGGTTTCGGACACCCAAATGGCTGTTCCCTAAAATAGTGCCATATTTAAAGTTTTTTGGCTTTTAGTATGAATATGTTAGCCTTATTGTTAAGTGTGCACCAAAACAATGACAAAATTCGCATTTAGAAGACCAAACCCAACGTTGAAAATGAAAATCAGTACTGTACTTGAAAATCAGTTTCAAGTACAGTAAAATCAAGTAAAGTACAGATACTCAAAAAGTGTACTTAAGTACAGTACTCAAGTAAATGTACTTTGTTACTGTCCACCTCTGGATGTTTTACACAACAAAGATATATTCCCATTGGGTTGTTGGGTTTTCATGTTTAATGGGAACTTTAGACATAATGATTTTTATACTGTACAAACTGTGTTATCCCCTAACTCTAATGTAACAGTTATGGGTAGGTCATCTACGGACATCTAATGTTACGGACATATTACCATGGTACAGTTCAGCCTATTATTGATTTTTATTTCCACTTCCCTTTTATCCAAAGAGACTGAACTATTTGCACTTTATTTATCAATGGGAAATACATCATGCTAAAATAATATATCATATACTGTGGCTCACATTAATGGAGTCACACTTGCAAGTTGCAGCAGCACGAATTACGTGACCAGCAACATATTTCTGCTTCAAATATTGTGCGTAGTTAACAGTGAGTGGTGGTTTCAGACATTATTTTACTAACCCTCTGAGGTCGGCAAACGCGCCCCCGCATTTTGCTGGATTTTCTTCACATTGTAGTACAATAAACTTAATTTACTCCGTCATTTATGGTCATACAGAAAAAAGAAATATAAAAAAAGAATCTGTGATATTTCTACTTTTGTATGTGTCCACTTACAATCAAATCAAAACATTGTGCTTTTGTAAAATAAAGAAAATAAACAGGGTGTGCGTTCTGCCTCTCCATCACGGTGAACTTTTTTTTCTTGAGCACGTCTATAAACTGAAACAAAACTCAGCGAATACTTGTCACACATTTATGAGCCATATACCTTTATAAACATTTAAGTGTGTACTTTTAAATTATCGGATTCAAACTGAAAACAAATATTCTCTGTTTAAGTAATTTGTATAAAACCAACAAGATGTCCAGTATCTCAAACGCTTGCTCATTATTTTTAATTTGACCACGCCCACTCGCGCAAAAGAGATTCACATGCAAATCTCCACATGGAACGCGATCGCTCGTTACCTCAAACACAAAGCACCAAAACACTTCATCAGTCTCTGCTTTTCGTCGAGTTTGAAAGACGCGCCGTGAGCTTACATTGGATTTACCTCAAGAAGAAGAACGCGATTTGAAGACAAGAAAGATGTAAGGTAAGAAATTCTTACTTATTAGTTTATGGTATTGTTGCATAAACTTCACATTGCAGTTGAACTGTTGCTAGATATATGGTGAATATTATAATATTTAGACCCGTGTTTACTGTTAAATACTGTTTGTGGATATCTGCTCAAACGTAGATATGTATAATATGGTAACCATAATGTTTATATTTTGGAGCGCGCTCTGCGTTTGAATGTTTCATATTTTGGAGCGCGCTCTGCGTTTGAATGTTTCATATTTTGGAGCGCGATCGCGTTTGAAAAGCAAAATGCACCAAACATTAGGCTTTATGTTTTTACTATTATCTCATTTCATATCATCATAACGAATGGAAACATTTGAAGTAACATATGATAATCAATATATTTTTCTCTAGCATAGTTGTTACTGAAATCTTTTGGAAGATTTATAGGCTGCTATAGGCTATTGTTATTATTATTTTATGCACTGTGCATAGCCTATGCCTACAAGGCACAACAAACCTGGTGTTCATTATATTATATATTGTTGGAAACATTTTGTGTGTGTGTGTGTGTGTATTCTGTGAATTTTAAAAAGCAATTTTAACCAGAAAAATCTCAAATTTATTCCCAAAATCGTGCAGGCCTAGTTTCTCTTGATATCAGTATGTTCACAGTTTTTTCTTTTCTTTCAGGGACCAGATGCTCCACTGAGTCCTGCTGACTTCAACATTCACATGAGTCTCTGTATATGAACATGGTAAAGTGAAAATCAAACACCTTGGAAATGAAAGGTATGTACAATGTTTTTAGGAATGGCACAAAGGTCTCTGTCTTTGGATCATTGTTTTCAATGTGCTCTTTTGTCATTTGTTGTGTATCTTTGGATTATGTTGTGTTGTAAATAAATCCAAACAATCTAAAAGCCATTCTTTTTTAAATCTCCTCATTCTTTGTGCAAGGTTGCTCAGAATGACAGGGCCTGATAGCTCCTAATAGGGCAGTTAGGGGAGTGTCTATGTCTTTCTCAGGTGTTAAAGGCTTTCATATTAATGAGATGATCACGCCTCTTCGCATTAGGCTTTCTCACACAAAACACGTCTTAGAAATTTTATATCAACATATTGTCTTATCTGAATGAGCAGTCAGGGTGATTTTCACATAGTTTTGGAGCAAATATCCTAGGCTACGTGATACAATTTTCAAAAGTCTTGTGAAGAAATAATCAGTATGGGTTTCATGGCCTTATTTCAGTGACAATGTTTTTTTGTATTTTCACAAACCACGCATAAATGTCATTATCTCAAAACTACAAACTTTTACATACATGCTGCTGACATATTATTGTAGCAGAGTTTGTGCTAAATACAGTGTAATAAGACTTTAGCCATGACAATGTCACAAGTAACAGAAATAAGCACAAATGTCAGAGCATGTCAGAACACCTCCAGGGCCAGAAAACAGCTCAGACCCCAGAGGGTTAAAGTGCATTTGTCAGTGCCGCACTCGTACTGACTCTTATTCTGCCTGACAGAAAGAAAAGCTCGTAGCTTACTGAAGGCGGAGTGTTTTGACCAATCAGATGAAAGAGGCGTTTCAGCGCCGCCGCCCACGTGTGCAAATGAAATATCGAACCCATAAACCGATTTGTAAACCACAAACGAAAAATGAAAAATCGAGCCAAAATCTAATTTTTCGTTTTTTAAACTAAACAAAAAAACGAATAAACAAGCTGGTTTTCATTTCTCGTTATTCCATTCCAAACAGGAAATGAAATGTTCAAAAAGTACACAGACCGATGTACTATAATGTTTCTCTATACCAAGTTTTCTCCTACAATTAAAAAAGTTAAAAAGTACAGTTAAAAAATTAACTGTGTTAATTCTGACTGTGCTGAGATGTGTGATTTTGAGATGAGTGTGTTTAAAGTAAAAGATTTTAAATGTTGATGTCAAAGTGTGTTTTTCAGTATGATTATCAGTACTGCATGATCATATCACCTTAAAGGGATACTTCAGGATTTAGCATTAAGCTTTGTATCAGTAGAAAACCTGTAGTATTTTCGAATTACCATGCTTTCCTCCCTCATATCCCCCTGAGACGAGAGATTTATGTATTTTTTTGTCTGGAAAAAATCCTTCGATGACGCAAAAATCGCCATTTTGCGTCATCGAAGGATTTTTTGGCCAGAGGCTAAAGACTACAGTCAGTAGGAGGGGCTGTCCCGCATGTGTTCAACCCGCCCATAGAGGGTGGGATCTCACTCACAGAAAGTACAAACAGTGTCAGCCATCTTTTATTTGGAAGCTAAGCTAACGGGTTCTTATTCTGTGGAGAAAGCTGAGTAGTACTAGTAGGGGTTACCATACATCCTCTTTTTCCCGTACATGTCCGGCCATCGAGATCGTCCAAAATGTCCGGGATTCTGCTTTTGCTTTCTGTGGTCGCTAGGGCTACTCGATTATAGAAAAAATCATAATCACGATTATTTTGGTCAGTACTGAAATCACGATTATGTAACACGATTATTTCACATGACTTTGGGAACGTGTTGCATTTATTGAAAAGACACCTTTCAACAATTCGTAAAAAAAATAAATTTGAACATTTTATTGTACTTTTTGAACTATTAAAATAAATAATATAACAGATAATAATACTTCAACGAGTATTTTAATTTTCCCACAGGTCTACTACTTATAATGCGGGAAATTCCCCCACAAACGTTGATTCACTTTAGCAAGTAGATTGTATGAGTAGCCTAAATTAATCCACACAGATTATAAAATCAAATCTATCATTTTAAAACTTTCGCAAGGACGCAATTTCACAAACCGCGTGAGTGTTCAGCGATGCTGCGTCTTCTCTCTCTCTGTCTCTCAAAATGGGTTGGACAAAGCAAGCGTCGAAACTACACTCTCGCATTTAGGAGTCGGGACATGACAGAATTGTCACTTGCACAATCAGGCCAGTATTGCATCGTAACTAAAGTTGATCATTTTCACTTCTTTAGTCTTATCAGTTTAAACATTCAAGCTGAGAGAGTTTATGGCTTTGGGAGGGGCGGAAATGCGTGTGCGCGTGTCATTCAGAACACAAGACGAAATAAGATTTTTCTTGCAAAACAGAACATGGCAAAATAATCGTTTTTACTCGATTGTACTATTTTAGTGATTGTTTGGAGCCAAAATCGAAATCGAAATTCAATTAATTGCACAGCCCTAGCGGTCGCCATTCATTGTTTACATGCACACATTTTGATTCAATCTAACTCAATTCATTCCGATTGGTGAATCTGAATGTAGTGTTTACATGAACGCTAAACAAGTGATCAGTTGATATGCGTTTTACCATTGCTAAGAAAATACCCGCTCCTCCGTGAGAGATACGAGACTGGTGCGTCTCACAGGTGTCGCTCATCAGTAATCACGCCACTGGCCTCGTGTCGTTCTCCTGCGGCCCTAGCCTCGTCCTGCTCGCCACAGTAAACATGATGAATGGCGACTGTAGAAAGCAAAAGCCGAATCCCGGACATTTTGTGCGATCTCAAAAACCCGGGCAGACTTGTCACGGAGACTCACTAGTAGTTTAGCTTTGTTGTTTAACTGCCCTCTAACCGGTAGGTGTGGCTTGGGAGTCGCATCCTAGGTACAGCGAAGCAAGTGCATTCTGGGAGTTGTTGTCTTTCATCCACATGAGCCAAAAATACATTTTCTGGCTTTTCTCATTCTGGAAGGCTCCAAATTCAAAAATAATTTCACATTTCTACTACATAAATGACCCAATTTAAATACACATTCATCTTTCCAGAGGTGAAGTATCCCTTTAATGAAAATCAGCTCATGTGTTCAATCACTTACAGATCAATCACATGAACTCACAGCAGCAGGAGAAAGAAAGTAAATGTTTCAAACAGAAACATATTAATTATCTTACATTCTATGAACAAATGTGATATTTATGAGTAATGTTAATTTGATCATCAATAGTTTTGCTTGTAATAAATGTAATAATAGTTAGTTTTCCCTGCATTTTATTCCATTTTGATATTACTTTATGAATTTTTGAAATTGCAAAATTCACAGTGATGCAGTTGATGTGTCACATATGATCTTACCGCAGTTTCTTCATTTTACAGTGAGGATTCTCCAGTCCAACAGAGAGCAGCTTCACTCCTGAGCCTCCTAGATTATTCTCAGATGTGTCCAGTCTTCTCAGGTGTGAGGGGTTTGATTTCAGAGCTGAAGCCAGAGCACCACAACCTTCATGTGTGACACCACAATTAATCAACCTGTAGAGAACGATGACACTCTCTTCACTCTCTCTGTAGCCCATATATGTGTTAAAGGTTACTAATAACGCATCTGTGTATGCTGATATTCACCTAATCATATTCACATTAATAGTGTTATATATGGAGACAGACACTAAGAAAAGATTAATCTTCCTAACATAAATCTGAATTATGAGAGAATGTGAGGAATGTGAAATTCCTCTTCAGTTATCAGAAATTATTATTCTTCATTTGGCTTATCTTTCTGCACCTCTTTTTTATCATCATGTTTATTATAAGTATTTGTTTGTGTACTTTCATTACTGTATAAATCAGTCTCCAACAAATGTGAAACAGTGGTGAGGTCTGCAACAGAACACGAGCTGATGGGTCCCAAAAAACGTGCAGGTTTCGGGTCGGGTTCAGGTTAATGTTTTATAAAAAGCTTAGGGACAGGTTCGGGTCTGTAACTAAAGAAAAGCCATATACAGTTTATAAAGGTTTATATATAGCAATGTAGCCAATCACAGAAATGTCTGCTGATTTCTTGAACACTATGGCCAATCAGGAGATGTTAAATGGGGTCCTTGATTAGGATTTCACTTTTTTTTACTTTAGTTAATGTGCAATGTTGCTGTTTGAGAGTAAACAATATCTGCACAGTTATGGTGCTCAAAAATCAATGCAAATGGAGATATTTTCCTTCACAGAAATCACTTTTTAAGGTCTACAACAAACGGTCAGTAGGGACTACAACAAGCTACTTCCCAGGTTGGTGACATCACAAACCATAAAACTTACATAAACATGGTGAGTTGTTGTAGTAGAGTGTTGTTGCCATACCATGGAAACGCTGTCACCCCTTCACGGACTCTGCCATGTTAGCATAGACAAGTTGTCTCGTAAGCAACTCAGGTCTTTATGTACTCACGACATCAGAGCTGCTGAAGTGGATTTGTTTTGTTTTTGAAGAGAATATGCTCCCACATACCTTTCTTTATGTCTGCGCGAATCATTTTACACCAGACTGCTTTGTGAACGAGGGTCAATACAAAGGGACAATACAAAACAGGTTTTGTAAAAAAGTTGTTATACAAAGATAGATCAGTAGCCTACGAACTGATCATGATCCAGCTTATGGTCTCCGAAGCGAGTGTTAATGGACGAGACTTTAACTCTCTGGGGTCGGCGGTCGCGCCAGGGCGATAACCTCGTTTTTTTTCCTATCAGTGTGCAAGAGACTCAAATAACTCAGTCGATTTTTGTCATACAGGCAAGTGTTATACATCATTCAAAACTGTTAAATATCTTCTTTTATTTGTGTAGACTGGCTGAGTGGACCAGTGCCTCCCATGTCTTATGTAGCCTTGCAACTAATTTGATGTGATAAGAGTGAAGATGAATTAAATCAGCTTTAGCTTCAGATATCAAACACATTAACAGTGATCATGTTGAATGTGATTCATGTAAATCATTATGTTAATTACAATCCCAAACACTTTGATTTGGTCTCACTATAAACTATTTAAAAATGTGTCTCTCTGAGTACCAGATCATTTGACTATCGGAGAGATGATCTTACCTCAAATTCTCCAGTTTACAGAGAGGATTCTCTAGTCCAGCAGAGAGCAGCTTCACTCCTGAGTCTCCTAGTTTATTTTCAGACAGTTCCAGTTCTTTCAGGTGTGAGGGGTTTGATCTCAGAGCTGAAGCCAGAGCTGCACAACCTTCATCTGTGACACCACACTTCCTCAACCTGTAGAGAACATTGACACACTCTTTACTCTCTCAGTAGGCCATACATGTTTAAAGAGAACCAATAAAACATCTGTGAATGATATAATGTAGCTAATATTGATCTAAACATCATCCTGGGGATGTATAATGTACATATATGATTTGGGTTGAGTATTTTACCCTGTATAGGTGTTTTTGCCATATGCTTTCTGTCTCTCTCCCTCACTCTGCTTGCCTTGCAGTTAATTAGCAACAGCTGATTCTTGTAAGGATTGTGCTGCAAAGAGCAACCACTATACTGCCCTACAAAGGCAAAAGACCTTAACTCGCCATAGTGTGGAACTGAAAAATTTCTTTACATTTTTTTAGTTGTCCAACCAATAATCTAGTGAGCATGGCATTTATTTTGGGTGATTTTCAATTGCTTTGTTATATGGAGCAGTTTGGCTACCAAACCAATTTTTTTATTGATTACATTCAATGAGGTCCTCTGAAAATAATAAGCTGATGGTTCTTTTCTATAGCTTAATTCCCTGTTTACTGTTTCATCCTGTCACTTTCCATTTTACCCATGTATGTTTGATTGTGTGAATGTGTATATGTTTAGATTAGGTGTGTTCGTGATTTAGTTAATAAACTTGTGCACAATACATATTTGGTTCTGATTCTCTGCTTACAATAAAGTTTAATGTACGATTTTCAGATTTTGACTACCTACTCTGAGTAGGACTGTACAGTAAGAAAGACATTTCCCTCACCCCGGAAATTAACATTAGAATTAATAAACCATTAACACGGTGTTCACAGGACAAACAGGTTAATTTATTGTACTATTCATTTTACTACATTAAGTTAATTCTATTAACTGATCCAAATATTGATAATTAATTATAACAAGTTATGATTGATTGTTAATATTTATTTTGAGCTAATTTTCCACAACACTGTAAAGTAAACATTGTCACAATTAATCAGCATTATTTCATAAGCAAACACTTGACATAAATGTATGTTATTCATTGATTGCAAACTGCTCTGAAGCGCTGTTGCACGAGCCTGTAGAATGCACAACAACGCCACGTTCAGTCTTTGAAACGTGAAGCGCTCACATTTATTTAATGAAATTATAGCCTTTTGAAGCTTAGTACAGTAGGCAGTATCATGATTTGTGTTTTTCCATCCCCAAAATATAAGAAGCCTTGAAATGATGATTAAGGCGCTTGTTATACCATTTCAGCTATTAAAGTGCTTTTATGATCTTTTAAGAAAACTGATCTGCAGGGTTTTTTTCTATTCACACACATGCTCCAAACTACATTTTACAGTTCGCACACATCTATTTTTAGTCGCAAATGCAAGTGAAATGCTTGCACTGTCAAGCCCTGGAATCTCCTCCCCCTTTCCACAAACCTTTAACAATACCCACTGCACGCACTCCTTCTACATTTGTTTGTGAAAACAATGGGCTACTTGTCACGTGATCGAATCCATAGTCAGTTGCAAAGTCTTTGAAGAGAAAGGAACTGTACTGGGGCCCATTGTCCAACACTACTGTTCTGGGATGCAGTGACGGCTGATCACCTCTTTCAGAGCAGATATGACTGTGCACGAGGTAGTTACTTTAAGTCTTGCAACCTCTATGTACCAAGAAAAATAGTCAACGTCAAGCAGATAGTTCTCTTTCTTCCAGAAGAAAAGATCAGTACCAATGTGTTGAGATAGTCTTTCTGGAATGGGCTTTGACAACAAAGGGTCACTCCACGCATTCCTGTGTTGAGTACAGACACTACATCGTTTCACCAGCTGGCTAATATGTACTGACATACCCACCACACCAACTGATGAGCTCTGGTCCTACATTTTACTATCCCTTGGTGTCCCTTAAGAATCTTCAGCTCTTGCCACATGGAACTGGGTATGGCAATCCTTTCAAAAGGAGGTCTCCAGCTATGGAAACATTTCCTTGCTCTTGCCAATATGGCCAGAGCTCTATTTGCAGGTGACTTTTCTCTGGCCACCCAGACTGGCAGTACTGACAGATTTTCTTACAGGCTGAATCAGCTTTTTGTTCTCCAACTATTTGTTTCTGCCTTGATTCTGTAGCTGACAAGCTCTGCACAACCGAATCAACAAACACCTTCAGCTTTGCCTCATGCTCCATCTCTTCTTCAGATAGTCTGCACTTAACAGGTGCTCTCGACAGCACATTTTCTGTGATCAGCTGCTTGGTCCAGGCACATGGATTGTCATTATCAAAGCGTATCATACTTAGACGAAATCTTAAGACATGAGGAGGGAGTTGGTCCAATGTTTTGGTACTCAGCAAAGAGACTAGAAGCTTGTGATTTATTTCAAGGGTAAATTTAAACCCCAGCAGATAGGAAGAAAGGGGTCCGCAAGCCAACATTGCTGATAAAGCTTTCTTCTCTATCTGCACATAAATTTTTTTCAGCATCACCGGGGCCATCCCTCACTCCGGGACCCTGGGCCCAGGTAAGCCTGTGCATTAACGCAGCCCTGAGCACGTAGTGTTTTTCTTTAGTTTAGAGCTCATTGTTTCTACATTAAATTATTACATTGTTTAAATTAATACCTTTTTCGCTAACTGTTATTTTGTATATGTACATTTCTGAAATACATAACTTAGTTACCTCTGATAACAGATCAATTGTAATGTGGACTCATGCATTTTCTGTAAAGCTGCTTTGAAATGATGTGTATTGTGAAAAGCACTATACAAATAAATGTGAATAAAAAAAAATGAATTTAGGCTTCCACAGTCTATTCTCGGGTTGTTTTTTGGGTCAGCACTCCTCCTAACCCAAACGACGAAGCATCTGCTGATAGTCTAGTCTCATATGCTGGGGAGTACTGAGACAGAACTGGTGTTGATCTGAGCTTCTTGCTGAGGTGTATTCCAACACCATTTTTTTTTTCGACAACAGATCTTTCAATGGTCATGTGAGTGAAGCTAGGTGCGGCAAAAATTTGTCCAGATAATTTGCCATGCCAATGACCCTCCTAACATCTGCTATACAACTGGGTTTAGGCATATCCAGCACCACTCTCACCACTGTGTCCAACAAACATTATCTTGTCCTTGGCAAAGATACATTTCTCATTCAGTGTTAGTCATTCACCTTCAAGTCTGATCAGGACCTAGTGCAATCTTTCAATGTGTTGCTGTTGGTTTTCCCCATTCACCAAGATATCAGCTACGTGACAAACTACACCTGCACAGCCCTCCAGCTTCAGTGTCACACAGCGCTGAAAGTGTTCCTGTGCCAACAAAATACTAAACAGTAACCAGTTGAAGGCATACTGACTGAATAGCATGATAAAAGTGGTCAGAAGCTAACTTTCCTTTGTCAAGGGAATTTGCCGACTGCTGTGGTCGACTGCTGGTAGAATGTGCCTCTCTTGACTCACCCACTTGTTCAGGTGAGTAAGATCTATGCACAGTCTTATTTTCTACTGAGCTTTAGATACAACTACCATCCCTGCACAGCATGGAGTCGGATCGGTGACCTTGGATATCACTCCCATGGGTTCCATGCACTGCAGCTCAGCTTTTACTTTGTCTCGCAGAGGAAGTGGAACTCTACATGGAGCCCTTTCAACTTTCACAAGCCTTTGAAGAATCAGATATTTAGCAATAAAACCTTTCACTTTAGTCAGCACAGTGTAGGTGTGTAATTAAATGCAAAGCCTCTATACTTGTATAGCTGGAAGTCTCAAACAGCACTTTGGACAGTCCTTTCACTACATAAAAGTCCTGTTTAGTTAATTTATTTTTAATGTTCAACTCTCCCTGAAACAGTACCTGAACATCAAGGGCCTGGTTCCTGGGCCCATGCAGGACTTTGAAGGGTGGCTAGAGTTTGCCATGAATGGCTGCTGAAAAACTGATTTCTGGGATTGCAGTAACCACTGCACCAGTGTCCAGCTTGAACTCTGTATTTTGACCATTCAATCTACTCATTTGTCTCTATTGAACTCACCTCTCCCAGGAAAGCAGAGTTGTTCACGCTCTGCTGTTCTTGCTCGTGAGTGATGTCATCAACCAAATGTTTTGGTTTTGAACCTAAAGCATGACCGTCCCCTACTATTTCCACCTCACATGAACTTCCACGCAGGATGCGCTCTGTCTCTTCACAGCCTCACTTTGCCTCACTTTAATCTCTAATCTCTTTAATCTTTAAACTCTCAGATAGTCTTGCATCCTGCATGTTGATTTCTTGAACACAATGGCAAATCAGAGGTGTGTAAGTTAGAATCCACTCACCGCTCAAAATCTGAATTTTTGTCCAGTGCTGAGTTCTGCATGCTCGTTATTATAACAAATATTATAAATATTATAAAATAGTGTAGACTCTTTTCCCACAAATAAATTATTTTGTGTCTCATTTGATTGGGTGGAGCAGCCGTCAATCTGAGTGCGCCAGTGCCACCCTGGCCTTATGTAGCCTTGCAACTAATTTGATGTGATAAGAGTGAAGATGAATTAAATCAGCTTTAGCTTCAGATATCAAACACATTAACAGTGATCATGTTGAATGTGATTCATGTAAATCATTATGTTAATTACAATCCCAAATCAATTACCCCACGGGGATTAATAAAGCTTTAAACGTAAACGTAAACACTTTGATTTGCTCTCACTATAAACTATTTAAAAATGTGTCTCTCTGAGTACCAGATCATGTGACTATCAGAGAGATGATCTTACCTCAAATTCTCCAGTTTACAGAGAGGATTCTCTAGTCCAGCAGAGAGCAGCTTCACTCCTGAGCCTCGTAGATTATTATCAGACAGATTCAGTTCTCTCAGGTGTGAGGGGTTTGATCTCAGAGCTGAAGCCAGAGCAACACAACCTTCATCTGTGACACCACACTTACTCAACCTGTAGAAAACAATGACATACTCTTCACTCTCAGTAGCCAATCTATGTTTTAAAGATTACTAATAAAGGATCTCTGAATAATATAATGTGTAATCATGTAAACACGAACAATGTTATAGATGGAGTCAGACACTGAGAAAATATTAATTTGATCAATATAAATGTCAATTGAATGAGATTCCTCTTCAGTAATCAGAAGTTAATATTTTTCAATTAGCTTATCTTTCTGAACCTATTTTTCATCATCATGTGTATTGTTCCCTTTCAGTCGTACACTGAAGCTGAGGGAATCTCGCTAGAGAGCCAATCTACTTTGAGTGAAACTAAATGGGCATTCAGCACGCCGAGGCGGCTTTCGTGGAGGAGACATGTTCTCACTGTGGGAACATGTCCATCTCAGTGTTGAGGTCCAGACTCCAATTCCTCAAGAGTCCCCCTGCCTATCTCTTATAGTGGTGCCCTCCCTGGTCACCGGTGCCAGGAGAGGTCCACTGTGGCAAGTGGCGGGAGTGGCCTCAGGATTATGGTGAGGGATCTACGGAAGCCCCTCCCTCTTCCACACCGCAGCCAGGTGAGCTTCCAACGGAGCATGCTGGTCCATCTAAACAATGTATACCAGTCGTTTCCTTCGGGGCTCCAGCTGATGATCGAATGTCGATCGCAGCATCAGAGGGTGATCATGAAGTTTCTGGGGATGAGGATTCAGCTGCGCTACCCCCTTCTGGCACAGTAGCGTTGTCTAAATCTTAATCAGAAATGATAGCTATGATTTCCCGGGCCGCCAAGGAACCCTCAAGGCTGGATGATTGGTTTATGAGGGCCAGATCATGCTGGTTCTCAGTGCCCTGCACCAGTGCCTTTCTTCCCAGAGGTACATGATGAGATTACCAAGTCATGGACGGCACCTTTCACTCCCCGAAACCAGCTTGGTAAACCCCCCCTCTCTACTCTCGATGGTGGGGCCACTAAGGGGTACACACATGCAGACTGCTCCCATGGAACGGACCGTTGCAATGCAACTGTGCCCTAAGGATACAATCCGTGTCTACCTTCCCGTGCCAGTAAGTACTCGTCGGCTCTGACCGGTAAGGCTTATCAGGCTTGTGGGGAAGCGGCCTCTGCCTTACACGCTGTGGAGTTGTTGCAGGTCCACCAGGCCAAGACACTGAGGGACCTGCATGAGGGTGGTCAGGGCCTAGAAGTTCTCCAAGAACTCCGAACAGCAACAGACCTCGCACTTCTTGCGACAAAAGTTACAACACGGTCTCTGGGCCGTGCGATATCCACACTGGTGGTCCAGGAATGCCACCTTTGGCTGTGCCTGGCTGAAATGCAGACAAGACTCGGTATTTAAATTCCTATCTCCCAGGCCGGCCTCTTCGGCAACACGGTCGAGAGCTGCGCCCAGCAGTACACATAAAACACGTGTTGCACCGGCGGCCAGCTGCTGCCTCCACCCGTCCGCCAGCTGCAGCCCCTCTGCCTGCTCGTCGCCGAGGGCACCCCACTGCGATTGTCTCCAGACCTTCTCACGCACTCTCTGCCCAACCGTGGGATCAGGTAAGTGTGACACAGCAAATTCAGACCCCGCTGCGGTCCGCCTTGAAGAGAGAGCCCCCTGAGCCGGGTCCCTGTGTTCCACCTTGCTGTCCCACTGCGCCTCTCTGTGAGCATGTCAGATGCCCATGTCTTGCGTGCGGAGATCGCAGTCCTACTGGCGAAAGACGCGATAGATCCAGTCCCTCCAGCCGATATGAGGTCGGGGTTTTACAGCTCCTACTTCATTGTCCCAAGAAAGGCAGTGGGTTGCGGCCAATCTTGGACCTGCGAGTCCTGAATCGGAGCATTCACAGGCTATTGTTCGAGATGTTAACGCAGAAGCATATTTTTCAGTGCATCCGTCCCCAAGATTGCTTTGCAGCAATCAACCAAAAGGATGCATTCTTTCATGTCTCGATTCTCCCTCGACACAGGCCGTTTCTGCGCTTTGCGTTCAAGGGTCAAGCATATCAGTACAAGGTCCTGCCCTTCAGCCTGTCCCTGTTCCCAGTGTCTTCACGAAAGTTAAGGAGGCGGCCCTTGTTCCCCTGAGAGAATATGGCATTCGCATTCTCAACTATCTCGAAGTCTGGCTTATTCTAGCACAGTCTTCGGATCAGTTGTGCAAACACAGGGACATGGTGCTCAGTCATCTAAGCCGGTTGGTACTTCGGGTCAACTCGGAAAAGAGCAAACTCGCCCCCGTGCAGAGGATCTCTTTTCTCGGTATGGAGTTAGACTTGGTCACACAGTCGGCACGCCTCACAGAAGAGCGTGTCCAGGCAGTGTTAAACTGCTTGGATTCGTTCAAAGGCAGGACAGCAGCCCCACTGAAGTTATTTCAGAGGCTCCTGGGGCATTGATGCCGCTCGGCTTGCTTCATATGAGGCTGTTCAGCACTGGCTTCATGGCTGAGTCCCAAGATGGGCGTGGCAATGTGGCACTCACCGAGGGGCAATCACTCAGGTCTGCCGTCAAGCCTTCACCCCTTGTTGTGGTCCGGACCCCTCGACCCCCCGTCGGGCCGGAGTGCCCTTAGAACAGATGTCCAGGCACACTGTGGTCACCAAGGATGCCTTCACCATGGGCTGGGGTGCCACGTACAAAGGGCATGCAATTTCATGGATGTGGACGGGTCCATAACTGCATTGGCACTTTAAATGCCTCTAGTTGTTAAAAGTACGTCTTTCTCTGAGCTGCCTAATAAAGCCAGTACAGGGCAAAGATGTAATGGTCCATACGGACAACATCCGACCATTGCGGACATCAACCAGCAAGGTGGTCTCCGCTCCCATCACATGTCGCAACTCGCCCGCCATCTCCTCTGGAATCAGAAGCATCTGAGGTTGCTTCGTGCTGTTCGTATTCCGGGGGTGCTCAATCGTGCAGTCGACGAGCTGTCACGACTGTCTCCACTCCCGGGAGAATGGAGGCTCCATCCCCGGTCGGTCCAGCTGATCTGGCGTTGTTTCGGAGTCGCACAGACCTGTTTTGCCTCTCCAGAAACCACCGATTTCCAGTTGTTTTACTCTCTGACCGAGGAAACACTCTGTTCAGATGCGCTGGCTCACAGCTGGCCCAGGGGCCTACACAAGTATGTATTTCCCCCACTGAGCCTACTAGCACAGACATTGTGCAAGGTCAGAGAGCAGGTCCTGCAGGCCCACCCAGACCTGGTTCCCAGAACTGATGCTCCTCACAACAGCCCCTCCTTAGCCCATTCCTCTGAAGAAGGACCTACTTTCTCAGAGGCAGGGCACCCTGTGGCACCCGCGTCCAGATCTTTGGAGACTACATGTGTTGGCCCTGGACGGGACAAGGAGGTTCTAGGTGACCTACCTCAAGGGGTAGTGAACACCATCACTTCAGTGTGAGCACCGTCTACGAGACAGGTGTACGCCTTGAAGTGGAACCTATTCATCGAATGGTGTGAGAATGGTCTTCTCACTGAGAAGGCCCCTGAACTTGTTCGATCAGAGCCGTGCTTTCCTTCTAGCAGCAGGGGTTGGAGCAAAGGCTGTCTCCCTCCACCCTGAAAGTCTATGCTGCCACCATCTCAGCCCACCACAACTTGGTGGAGGATAAGTCATTTGGGAAGCATGACCTGGTCATCAGTTTGTTTCTGGTCCTCAGAGCACTCCAGAATGCTCCATTTGAGCCTTTGCAAGCAGTAGACTTGAATGTCTCTAAAGATGTTGCTCCTGGTTGCACTGGCCTCCATAAAGAGGTTAGGGGACCTGCAGGCTTTCTCGGTCGACGAATCGTGCCTAGAATTCGGTGATTCTCAGATTACACTGAAACACACACACACACAGATATGTGCCCAAGGTTTCCACCACTCCCTTCAGGGACCAGGTGTTGAACCTGCAAGCGCTGCCCTTGGAGGAGGCAGACCCAGCCCTGGCTTTGCTCTGTCCCGTCCACGCTCTGCGACGGTACGTCGACAGAACTCAAAGCTTCAGGTCCTCAGACCAGCTCTTCGTCTGTTATGGAGGGCAGCAGCTGTGGCACTTTGGTAAGGATTCCCTCAGTCATCATCGACGTACGTCGAGAGTGTACGAGTGAAAGGGAACATCTCGGTTACGTAAGTAACCATTGTTCCCTGAAGGAGGGAACGGAGACGTATGTCCCTCTGCCACACCTGCACCCCGCTGCATGGCTGCAATTGCTCGGCTCCTCAGTGAAAAACTGAAGTGCACGTTTAGTTTCTCTCAAAGTAGATTGGCTCTCTAGCGAGATTCCCTTCGTTCAAGTCATCGTTTTTGCCTTCAGGGAATGAGGGTTATATACTTAACCAAGATGTTACTGTTTATTTGTTTGTGTATTATTTTTTATTTCAGTGGTTTAGTTTTGGTCTGTATCTGTATCTGTATATGTATCTCTAAGCACCAGATCTTGTAACTATTCAGAGAGATGACCTTACATCAAATTCTCCAGTTTACAGTGAGGATTCTCCAATCCAGCAGAGAGCAGCTTCACTCCTGAGTCTCCTAGTTTATTCACAGACAGATCCAGTTTTCTCAGGTGTGAGGGGTTTGATCTCAGAGCTGAAGCCAGAGCAGCACAACCTTTATCTCTGACACCACACTTACTCAACCTGTAGAGAACAATGACACACTCTTCATTCTCTCAAATCAAAACATACAGGACTGCATTTCCCAAAAACATCATAAACCTAAGTAGATCGTAGAAACTATTGTATGATTAATTCCCAAAACCAGTCATGTAAAGTATTTGAGTAAATATAATTAGTTACTGTGCTTTAAAGTCTCCCTGTGGATAGAATCAAGCTTTTAATGTTGTTTATATGTCTATGTGGTGTTTGTTATATGCTTTAAGACCAATCATGTGCAAATTCATAAGTCAACACCATTGTGGAGTATGTTCTCCTTAAAACTGCAGTGAACCAAAAACGCAGTTTGAAATCGTTCATGTTTCTGACGTCACAAACTACTTTTACCCAATCACAAGAACGTGTGATTGTCAACAAGTGAATCTCTGAGCTGGTGTGAGTGAGTGGAGGCAGGGCTAATTTGCATATTCATAGAACCGTGTATGCTAAATGAGGCAAGGGTGTATAGTTACATTGAATCTATTTTAAGGCATGACAAAAAAAATGGCTACTTTGTAGTTTTACTGAGTATCAAAGATATTAGCAACTTTTACTCTCTACTTGACTACATTTTTGAAAAAGTATATTTACTCTTTACTCCAATACATTTGTAATGAGTTTGAATAATACATTTGAATTACTCATATTTTGCATTGCGCCTACCTTTTTCTGCAGCAGTTTATTTCTGATACAAAATAAGCAAGATTGCCATCTAGAGGGCATTGAATGTACTATATCTTGTGTGCTTTGCCTTTACTCACCCAAATATTTTACTTCACGCAAATGCGAGTGCATTTGCAGGTAGTTGCTGAATTTGATGAGCTTAACTGAGACTTGATTGTTTGTAGATGTTTAAGAGGCTGTTGTGTTGACCTTGATTTATTGCAATTTTAAGTTGTTCATTTTTATTTTTATTTTAGAAAATAATCACAATTGCTCTCCTCACAAAAACTGTTTTTTTGTGTGTGTGTTTTTTCACTGGTATGTCACTTAGGGGTTGAGAATTAGTGCATTTTTAAACAATAAGATACTCTAAGACTTTTACTCAGGTTGTTTTGGAATTGTTGACTTGTAACTTGTAATGGAGTCGATTTCACTGTAAGATATCTGTATTTTTACTCAAGTACGGTTTTCAGGTACTCTTTACACCTCTGCCAAAAACCATAGTAACTTAAGTAGCATTTAAAATGGTTGTAGATCTTGAGTGCTCTGAAGTCATCGTAATCTGTTTTTGGAGACAGACTCAAGAAGTCACCTGGAGGAAAACCGCAAAATTACACCTGAACTTAATATATTTGATTTTATGGTGCCTACACGTATGCATTGTATGATGTGACTTTAATAATATATAATTAGATGAAGATGCTATTACCTTGTTATACCTGGTATGTATTTTATTTACTTAAATATAATTGTTGGATTTTGATTTTTCCATGTACTGTTCAGCATATACTTTCTAAATAACACAGATATTGATTAACTGATTATTTCAGAATTTCAGAATTGATTATTTCATAATGTGATTTTTCCCTAACTTTCAATTATTTTACTTCAATGAAAGGTTAGATTTTTGCAAATGTTTTAAATAAAAGGTCAAAAGGATAAACAATGCAGATTTTTTTACAGACATCTTTGATCATATTTACCAAGGGTGCCAATAATTCTGACCACAACTTTATATTTACCTCAGCTAAAACATATGAGCTAAAACATTACATTTTTTTTTCATGTCTCAGTTTGTAAAAATGAACCAACCCATTTACAGTAATGTTCTTACAGTAGAGGCCTAGCAGGTCAGAAAGGTGGAGGGTTTAAAAGCTAAAGTGTGACACTCATATTTTTGTTAAACCATTAATCATTTAAGTAAAAAAAATGTATAATGTTTTAACAGTGTTGATCGTTCTCAGTGTTACTTACTCAGCTGATGTAGTTTCTGTAACAACAGGCAGCAGCTTCTGAAGAACTTCATCTGCAGTATTTTGTGCTTTCAGGGTGACAGATGCATCACTATTTGAATATAAAAAAAGTTCATTAATGCTAATAATAATAATAATAATAATAATAATAATTGATATTATAAGTAAATAATACATTAAATACATTTCTTAAATACCCTCAAATATTTTTCAATTAAATAAACACCGTTTTAAAAAGGACATGTGAAATAGATTTTTTAGTATCTAACTGTAGAAGTTATTAAACGTATTCAGCCAACACAGATTTGTCTTTTCTTTTTCTTGTCAATGTTGCTGTGGCAGGTCTATTAGTCTGCATTTACACTACAACAATTAGTGCACATATCTATATTGACACATATTTATTTATTTTTGTCCTGCCCGTTGCTGTGGTTATCACTGTCAACCATCGCAATTTCAGGAGTGACTCACAGAACCATAATTTAGTGGATTCACTCCCATAATCAGTCATCCCAGCTCTACCGGAAGTTCCGGGAGTCTCCCGCATATTGATATTGGGTGCTTCTCAAATGGAAGGCTGCATCTTAGTGAGGTTGTGTCTTTCCTAGTCCAGTCCTTCTGAGGCTTGTAGGCTCGAGTCCTCAGCATTAAACACTAGAATGAGATGCTCTAGTAGTATTTCTCAACTGGGTCGTTCAGAGAACAACGGGGGGTCATTGGAAGCAAGATTTTTGAAAGGGGGGCGTTCAGGTGTTCTTGGGGGGCGTTCACGAGTTTACACCAAAGATCCAGGCAAGACAAGATTAAACATAATTACTGGCAAAAGAATAGCCTACAACATTCTAAAATCTGCCAGTTTAATGCGACATGTAAGCTATGTATGTATCGTTTCTTTTGCAACGACTATTCTTTTTCCAATCATAGACCAGCGCTGAAACGCTGACTAGAATCCAGCGCTGACAAGAATCAGCATTCACGTGCACAAAAATGTGTTTCACGCTGACAACAATTCAGTGCTGACTAGAATCATGCAGCGGAGGAAAGGAAAGTTGTCAAGCCATTAAAAAAGTTTTGACTTAAGAACCACTTATTTATTTTTAAATATTTTCAATAAATCAGGTTCCCATTCACTCCGGTGAGGAATTTAAAAAATAATTAAACTAAATTCTCTTTATAAGGTAAAACTTTTACATTTTTAGGCATTAACTAATGCCAACGACTAATGCCAAAATGTTTTCTTTGTTTACCAAGTAATTAACTGGTCAGGCATTATTGTTAACTCGCAAGACTATAAGGAGAAAATTACAATTTGATGGATACGATTGGATCGAGTTCAGTCTATAGGTATGCGTATTTGAATATATGTGCGCAGGCTTGTAGTCCTTCCCTACAAACCAACCCTCAACAAACTACTTGTCTGGCCTTAAAATGTATAATACAGAATTTTTATCGCTTCCACGTGAACCGGAATTATCCCGACAACGCTTTATCTGTAGAAAGGTAAAGAGAGGGGAGGGAGGCCTTCACAGGGGAGAGACTAGTTGACATTTCAGGACTGCGCTGTTATTGCGTCCAGGCGCAGGTCACTCATCAGATCTGGATACGGCCTGGATCCGGCGGATTGCAGTAAAAAATTAGTCTAAAAAAGACTAATATTAGCGTAGATGCCATTCTTTTTCTGATGTAACAAGTACATCAAGATTTATGTGGAGTGTTCCCGGTTCCTGCTGATCAAATCTATGCAGCCTAACATTGAATTATAGAAGTCTATAATGTGTTATGTGTATGTTAGGTCAAAGAGATGTGTTTTTAGTCAAGCTTTGAACTGACAGAGTGTGTCTGCTTCCCGGACAATGTTAGGAAGACTGTTCCAAAGTTTTGGTGCTAAATAGGAAAAGGATCTACCGCCAGCAGTCGATTTTGATATTCTGGGTATTATCAACTGGCCGGAATTTTGAGATCGCAATAGACGTGAACCACTATAATGCGTTAAGAGCTTGCTCAAGTACTGAGGAGCTAAACCATTTAGGCTACGTTTACACGGAAACGATCTGAAGAGAAAACGCAAAAGTGATAGTTTTTATTCTGCGTTTAGACGAGCGTTATGGGGGGGAAATCTGCGTGCATACGGTGACGCAAAAGTGTGTGAAATTCAATGTAGTATGCACTCCAGGCGGCTAGGTGGCAATGTGAAGCACTGATCGGTGCCTTCACTGTCTAGCAGACTTTTGCGTTTTTACCGTTTAGACGGAAACGCGATGGTGGAGCGTTTTTAAGATTTCCACTCTGGAGGGTGGTTTCACTTTTTTGCGTTTTTAAGCCCCCAAAACGCCGTCGCCGTCTAAACAAAAGGCACATCTGATCAAATATTTTTACGTTTTCACCCGTGAGCGTTCTCTTGTAAACAGGGCCTTAGTGCTTTGTAAGTAATCAGCAATATTTTAAAATGTATACAATGTTTAATAGGGAGCCAATGCAGTGTTGACAGAACCAGGCTAATATGGTCATTCTTCCTGGTTCTGGTAAGAACTCAAGCTGCTGCGTTTTGGACCAGCTGTAATTTGTTTATTAAGGCGAGACACGGCAGGCAAAAACATCGTTTTTTTTTTTTACTGGTCAATTTTGAGATTTTTGGATATTTGTCTTCAATAACATGTCTTCTTTCAGACTTGTGGTGAAAAAAAGTCCAAAATACACATTTAGGTCTTTATTTTACTACACTTTGTCTGTTTGCGTCTGTAGATTTCTCATAAATTCAACAAAAGTTGGCGTTGTAAATCCTCCCGCTGCTCCGCGATCTCTGTCTGCACCCTTTCATCACATGCACCGTTAGGAAGCTCTCTCTCTCCTGTACAATCCTGTCGGATCCAAATATGGTCATTTCCTTTTTATTAGCAACCAATCGTGAAAGTAAAAGGGCTGAATTCACAATCTCATTGGCTGATGACAAATCTTTAAAGCCTGTTTTCTCAAAATGACTTTTCTCCTATTCTCCAAGTCCGAAATCTCCACTTCAGTAGCACCTATATACACCAAACTTTCCAGTCTTGTACCTAGTTATTTTATGAAGACATTTACAGAGGGATTTGTAAATATATTATTCCTAGCCTGATTTATATAACATTTTATTCCAAAAATCTATTTGAGCTATTGACAGTATTTTCTGATTGACAGGATGTAGAAGAGACTGTAGACGGTTCGCACTCTGAAAAACTAGACAAAGTCTTTAACAAAAATAATCAATTATTTTAATAGAGCAAGAGCAGACGTTTCAGCCATCCAGCTATTCTCAATGCTCATAGTGAATCAACACCAGACATGCAGTCAATTAATATCCAATAGGTAATCAGGAAACAAGTAACAGGTGCAAAGGGAGGGGCTTCAGCCCAGACCCAGAGAACAAATAGAAACACAGTTCTTTATCTCTAAAAAAGAAGAATAAAAGCAATTTACAGAAAACATGAATAGTTTATCTCTTCATTCATCCCTTTCGGGAAAAGGCTGTTGAGTTCAAAAATCCCAAAAGATTCTCTCTGTAGCAGTTTTTTAGCTACATCACCACCTCTCCTTTTAGGCAAAACTCTTTCAATGCCCAGAAATTTCAGGTCAGAAATTACATGCTTAGCTGATTGAAAATGTTGGGAAACAGACGAAGTTGCATCACATCTCCTGATTGCACTCAAGTGTTCCAAAATTCTCGTTCGTAAAGCCCTGATAGTTTTGCCTACATACAACAATGGGCAAGGGCAGATCAAAATGTACACCACGTAAGTAGATTTACATGTAATCAATTGCTTGATTTTATATATCTTACGTGTGTGCGGATGTGTGAAAGATTGGAGTTTAAGGTAATGTGAACAAGAAGTGCAACTTTTGCATGGAAAATTACCCTGGGCATTAGAAAGAGTACCAGAAGGAGACGTGGCAATATCAGCATGGACCAGCCTATCTCTGAGGTTTGAGCTTCCTGATTGACAGGATAACAAAAGTAGATATCCATAAATCCCTCTGTAATTTTTTTCCCATCTAATATGTGAACACAATGAAAAAATAATTTTTAACCTGGCTTTATCCAATACTCAGATATTGCCTAATTTGCATATTTAAACATTAAATTACAGAAACATTTTTTTCTCATCTTAATGTAGGTAATCAACTGGAAAAGTTTCATGGTGATATCTGCTAGTTAAAATTTTTACCCTATTCACCTGTAGTGTCTCACCTTAAGCATGCAGGGCAACCACCCATAAGAGCATTACAATAATCTAGCCTTGATGTCATGAACACATAAAACTAATTGTTCCACATTTGTCAATGAGAGCATATGACGTAATTTAGATATATTTTTAAGATGGAAAAATGCGGTTTTACAGATACTAGACACGTGACTTTCAAATGAAAGATTGGTATCAAAGAGCACACCCAGGTTCCTAACATCTGAGTGCGAAACGCTGCTTGGATAGTTTCAAGATAGATAAAAAATAATTAATACAATAATAATTTAATTGTTCATAGGCCTATGTGTTTATTCTTGCTGCGGTGCCGAATGCCAACTTGAACCAGTCAGGGGGTGTTGACATATCGCGTTTTTTGCTTGTGCAAATTTGTTATTTCACATGTAGGTTTGCGGCAAGCGCGCTCATAATAGAAGCGATGTGGTTGCGATGCGTGCTCGTTTTTCCAGGCGCGCCTATGCTGCAGCGAGATGAAAATTGATAAACTTTTCAGAAGGTTGCAAGTGCACTGCAGGTCATGTGACAAAAATCAACCGATCAGCTTCGTCCATTCCGTAACAACATAGATGGAAAGCTCGGCCGAACAGCTGATCATAGCTGTATAGGACGGGTTTTGATTTCTCATCTCCATAAATATATCTAGTAGTAAAGATAAAGCAAGGGCTAGAAATCAATTAAACCTTTGCTGATATTTCCTCGTCATCATGGAGAGTGCAGTTCATGGCTGCATAGCAACGACAGAGGCCATGGGAGCGCAAGCGCTTGTGGAAAGAAGAAGAGGTGCAGCCACTCTTTCCACGTGTTTTTGCATACATAAATACGCACAGAAGCTTGAAAGCAGTCGTCTATCAGTGGTACCGAATTTAGTCTGTACTTCTGAAAGAACAAACCCCCCCCCCACCACCCCCGCCCCCGCCGCCGCCGCCGCCCACACACACACTGTAATATTCTGGACTACAAATTTCTGAGCTTCTTGTTTCTCTTTGTTCATAATGTTTTAAGACTGTAATGATTGTACTCAGTGTTACTTACTGATAATCTTCTTTTCCAATTAAGCTCTTCAGGTCAAACCTCTGCAGTGTCTCCTCTGAGGACAATAACACAAACACTAAAGCTGACCACTGAGACGAGGAGAGTTTCACATTACGTAATCCTCCAGAGCTCATGCGAGGTTTAGCTTCGTTCTCTAGAGAAAGATCACCCAGTTCATTCAGACAGTGAAACAGATTGATGTATTTATCTGGAGAGAGATTCTCACTGATCTTCTCTTTAATATAGTCAACTGTTTCCTCATTGTTGTGAGAGCTGTTTGCTGTCTGTGTCTTTAGTTCTTGTAAGAGACTCTGATTAGACTCCACTGACAGACCCAGAAGGAAACGAAGGAAAAGGTCCAGATGCCCATTTTTACTGTGTAAAGCCTCATCCACAGCTCTCTGATGGAGATCAGATAGTGGCATTTTGTCTCCATTAGTTGGTCTGGTAATCTGGTCGAATACATTGATGTTATTGTTGATAAAGGAGAGATGCACATATAGAGCTGCTAGATGTTCCTGAATGCTCAGATGAACAAAGGAGAAGACTTTCCCCTGAGACAAACCCAACTCCTCTCTGAAGATCTGAGTGCACAATCCTGAGTAAACTGATGCTTCTGTCTCATCAATGCCACACTCTCTCAGGTCTTCCTCGTAGAAGATCAGGTTGCCTTTCACAAGCTGCTGATAAGCCAGTTTCCCCAGTTTGACAATCATGACTTCATCTTTCACTTTCTTCTCATAGTCCTTCTCATGTTTGATGTTGGTCTGAATGAGCAGGAAGTGTGTGTACATTTGAGTGAGAGTCTTGGGGATCTTTCCTTTCCATGATTTCTGCAACATCTTCTCTAGAACAGTGGCTGAGATCCAGCAGAACACTGGGATTTGACACATAATAAAGAGGCTTCTTGATGACTTCAGGTGTGAGATGATCCTGTCGGCAATATACTCAAAACTGATTCTCTTCCTGAAGTATTCCTCCTTCTGTGTGTCACTGAAGCCTCGTACCTCTGTCACTCGATGGACACACTCAGAGGGGACGAGATCCGCTGCTGCTGGTCTGGAGGTGATCCAGATGAGAGCAGAGGGAAGCAGATTCCCCACAATGAGGTTCGTCAGCAGCATGTCCACTGAGGCTGATTCAGTCACATCACACAACCTCACATCGCTCTGAAAATCCAGAGAGAGACGACACTCATCCAGACCATCAAAGATGAACAACACTTTATACTCATCACTGGATATGTCATTTTTTTTTGTTTCAGGGAAAAATAAATCAAGAAGATCTGAAAGACTGAGTGTTTTGTCCTTCATCAAGTTGAGCTCTCTGAAAGGAAGTGGAAATATGAGCTGGACGTCCTGATTCTCTTTCCCTTCAGCCCAGTCCAGGATGAACTTCTGCACAGAGACTGTTTTTCCAATGCCAGCGACTCCCTTTGTCAGCACAGTTCTGATGGGTTTGTCTTGTCCAGGTAAAGGTCTAAAGATGTCACTGCATTTGATCGGTGTGTCCTCTGTTTCTGCTCTCCTGGACTGTGTCTCAATCTGTCTCACCTCATGCTCATTATTGATCTCTCCACTTTCACTCTCTGTGATGTAGAGCTCTGTGTAGATCTCATTCAGGAGTGTTGGGTTTCCCTGCTTTGATATTCCCTCATACAAACACTCAAACTTCTTTCTCAGATTTGATCTCAGTGTGTTGAGGACTTCAAGTTTATAGTCACGGCTGTAAGATTCAAATACCAGATTAAGTAAATAGCCACAAAATGGATAATTTGTTTTCTGTATTATGGGACACAGAACATCATTAGGTTTCAACAACAAAAGTCCTATATTTTACCTGAAACCAGGATACATGCTTTCATTAAAGTCTTGTGGTTGAATCACAGGCTTGTATGCAGTTTTGTTTTTAACTGGTCTGGATAGAAGATTTGACCTTAAATCAGAATGAAGAGGGTAAAGAATCAGACACACTGATATTGATGTAATTATGTGATTAACTGAGTAACACACCGGCAGCTTTTACAGTGTGTGAATATATTAATACAATACATAGAGCTTTGCACAAGGATGCAATGGTAAATACATAATTAATAGACTGTAACTGCATGATTTTAACTCATTACACTGCTGTATTTTAACAATAATTTCATACAAATCAAATACTTAAGAATAACTTTTATAGAAATTATATACCTGAGATCAGACTGTGTGTTTCCACTCTTAAGCTTTGGTGGGGGATCCATAGAGCAGTCACTCTTCATAGACACACAGCTGGACTCTGGTTTTGATCTCTTCTGCTGGACTGAACTGGTTTTAAAACTAAGTAAAATAAAAAGCATACAGACTTATATCCATGGTGTGGAAAACAACAGCTTTTGTTATTTCATTTGAGTCTATTGCAAATCGTGCTATTTGTACTTCCTTTTCAGCCTAAGCTTTTCCGGGTCAGTGCGTCTACCTTGGGTGGTTTTGCCAAGTGTAAAGTGTAAATGCATATCAGATATGGGCATAGGCAGAAATCGCGGGGGGGTTCAGGACCTACACCATCTAAGGGTTGTCCCCACCTAAAAATATCATAAAAACTATGCTGTGTATTGTAAATAATATAATTATATACACTTAAAATAATTGTGTAAGTAGTAAAACAATACAAACGCATATAGGGCAAAAAAATTATCCGTTTTAATTTTTAGAAAATGTTTGAGTCCGAGTCCCCTCTCCCTTGCCTCACAGTGCTTTGGTCCACTGCCTGCTTTCCCCCTTTACCTACACACTAGTGATGGGAGAAACTAAGCTTTTCAAAGCTTTTAATCAATTGAACCAATTGCTTCGCAAAATGATTCACTGTTTCGCAGCGTTCGAAACGCCACACGCTGGTGACCCCTGCTGGTCAGAACAGTGTAACTGCAACAAAACCTCAGGCCAAATATACATAAAAACACCTTTTACAAAGCCATTGCAAATGTTTTATTAAAAAGAATTACCCAATACAGTTAACTAATCATCTAATATATTAATAATCAAGTGTCTGTATAATATGTGTTATTTTATAAATTTTCAGGGCTTGTTTTTTTATTGAATGGATTGCTCAGCTAAACAGGCCTGAAGAGACTACTATTATTCCTTTTAATTATACTAATGTCTCATTAAAATGTCAACAAATGAATAAAACTGATGAAAGATCAGGTAAAACCATATACACTTATTCACAGAGATCATCGCCCCCCAGCGATGAACCATTGAAATTTCTAAACGTTTCAAAACAGTTTTGGCGTAACGAAGCCTCCTTTACAAAAATCACTTGACTTTGGCAGTTTGATACATGCTCCGAACTACTGATTCGACACAAAAGATTTGTAAAGGTTGCGAAGCTTCATGAAGCAGTGTTTCGAAATCGCCCATCACTACTACACACACAAGTCCGTTGGGAGAGAACAAAGTTCTTCAGTAGTTGTGGAACTGCAGTAAGAAGACTGTCAAGACTATTTAAGTCACATCAAAATTTGGATGAAGTGATTCTTTTCTCTTTAATACAGATGAGGCTGAGTCATTAATACTGAGTAATTTAATAAATTAGTCATGAAAAAAAAATAACAACCAATGCATTTTTTCATGATTTCGCTATGTTAGCGATTATAACGTTACCTAGTTTGTTTGGTAGCTTGTTTAATACCATAGTTTGTTGGATAGTAAGTCACCCACTACAACTAACACTGTGATAAGCCTATGTGTGAACTGATATTAGGCTAATATTGTAGACCTACCATGGCAGATGTGGGCAGATCAGTGGGCTTGCTTTGAATATCTAAGTAAGAGACTCTGTCCCAGACGAAATACTATGTAGATGACGCAAGATCATTTCATAATTACAATATGACCGAGTGGTGAACCTATGAACCTAACTCATATTTAAACAACTATCGCTTTTTGCTGTTGAACAATAATGGCACAGTCTCCATGCTACACTAATAATAGTAGTAAGGCTTTCCTCTGTGTACACATATCCTTACAAGTACAATTTAGGCTGTATTATTTGTGTTCCCTTCAAAAAATGCTCTTGAGAATTTTTTGTTTACTGTTAGATGAAATTTACGCCTGTCATGATTCTCATAGAAGCAGAGACGGTAGTCGGATCTAAATAGTGATGTGACATTTGAACCGAGGCGTCGGAGCTTGTGTCGAGAAAAAATGGGCGTGCCAGATGAAGCCGCGATTCGAGGCTTGTGTTGTTAACCCTCTGAGGTCTGAGCTGTTTTCTGGGCTCTGGAGGTGTTCTGACATGCTCTGACATTTGTGTTTTTTTCTGTTACTTGTGACATTTTCATGGCTAAAGTCTAATTACACTGTATTCAGCACAAACTCTGCTACAATAATATATCAGCAGCATGTATGTAAAAGTTTGTAGTTTTGAGATAATGACATTTATGCGTGGTTTGTGAAAATACAAAAAAAAATTCTCACTGAAATAAGGCCATGAAACCCATACTGATTATTTCTTCACAAGACTTTTGAAAATTGTATGACATAGCCTAGAATATTTGCTCCAAAACTATGTGAAAATCACCCTGACTGCTCATTCAGATAAGACAATATATTGATTTAAAATTTCTAAGACGTGTTTTGTGTGACAAAGCCATATGCGAAGAGGTGTGATCATCTCATGAATATGTAAGGTTTTAACACCTGAGAAAGACAAAGACACTCCCCTAACTGCCCTATTAGGAGCGATCAGGCCCTGTCATTCAGAGCAACCTTGCACAAAGAATGAGGAGATTTAAAAAAGAATGGCTTTTAGATTGTTTGGATTTATTTACAACACAACACAATCCAAAAATACAAATGACAAAAGAGCACATTGAAAACAATGATCCAAAGACAGAGACCTTTGTGCCATTCCTAAAAACATTGTACATACCTTTCATTTCCAAGGTGTTTGATTTTCACTTTACCATGTTCATGTACAGAGACTCATGTGAATGTTGAAGTCAGCAGGACTCAGTTGCATCTGGTCCCTGAAAGAAAAAAAGAAAAGAAAAAACTGTGAACATACTGATATCAAGAGAAACTATAGGGCTGCACGATTTTGGGAATAGATTTTAGATTTTTCTGGTTAAAATTTATTTTTAAAATTCACAGAATACACACACACACACATGTTTCCAACAATATATAATGAACACCAGGTTTGTTGTGCCTTGTAGGCATAGGCTACGCAGTGCTGCATAAAATAATAATAACAATAAATTAAATCCTCCAAAAGATTTCAAGAACAACTACGCTAGAGAAAAATATATTGATTATCATATGTTACTTCAAATGTTTCCATTCGTTATGATGATATGAAATGAGATAATAGTAAAAACATAAAGCCTAATGTTTGGTGCATTTTTCCTTTCAAACGCAATCGCGCTCCAAAATATGATACAGTGTACATTCAAACGCACAGCGCGCTCCAAAATATGATACATTCAAACGCCATCGCGCTCCAAAATATTAAACATTATGGTTATACATATCTATGTTTGAGCAGATATCCACAAACAGTATTTAACAGTAAACACGGGTCTAAATAGTATAATATTCACCATATATCTAGCAACAGTTCAACTGCAATGTGAAGTTTATGCAACAATACCATAAACTAATAAGTAAGAATTTCTTACCTTACATCTTTCTTGTCTTCAAATCGCGTGCTTCTTCTTCTGAGGTAAATCCATGTAAGCTCACAGCGTGTCTTCCAAACTCGACGAAAAGCAGAGACTTGTGAAGTGTTTTGGTGTTTTGTGTTTGAGGTAACGAGGGCGTTCGCGTTCCATGTGGAGATTTGCATGTGAATCTCTTTTGCGCGAGTGGGCGTGTCGAATTAAAAAGTAATTAGCAAGCGTTTGAGATACTGGACATCCTGTTGGTTTTATACAAATTACTTAAACAGAGAATATTTGTTTTCAGTTTGAATCCGATCATTTAAAAGTACACACTTAAATGTGTATAAAGGTATATGGCTCATAAATGTGTGAGAAGTATTCGCTGAGTTTTGTTTCAGTTTATAGACGTGCTCAAGAAAAAAAAGTTCACCGCGACGGAGAGGCAGAACGCACACCCTGTTTATTTTCTTTATTTTACAAAAGCACAATGTTTTGATTTGATTGTAAGTGGACACATACAAAAGTAGAAATATCACAGATTATTTTTTTATATTTCTTTTTTCTGTATAACCATAAATGACGGAGTAATTTAAGTTTATGTTGCTGCTATGTGAAAAAAATCCAGCAAAACGCGTCGGCGCGTTTCTCGACCTCAGAGGGTTAACGTGAAAATCACGTGACTGATGACAAACGAGGCCTCGGTTTGTGTGGATACGTCATCGGTTCGGTCTGAGTGTCGCTTCTGGATAAAAGGCGGTTCGAAACTCGTGCCACCTTGTGGGTGTTGTCAGCAGTAGTAAAAGCAGTTGTAGTAGTGTAAAGAGTCAGAGAGTTAAATAACTATCATTGTCATTGTCATTATTGTGTCATATATGTGTTAGGGCTGTATATTATTACATTATCAGGTTAGAATAGTTATAGTATATTGTTATTATTAATTATAGTAGGCTTAGCTATATTATAGTCTTGTTATATTAATTAGATAAGATTATTTGGATTGCTCTGGATTCTTTTATTTAGATTGTCCTTTTGGATTTGTTTGCTTTTTGTGACTCTTCCTTTTTCCTGGTAATGGAGCCAGCAAGAAAGAGGGAATCCTCCCCTGTCTGGGCTCAACAGAAGCATCAGTATCCTCATTTATACCAGCTGGCACTGGCATTTTTTAAATAAGTGTGTTACCCCAACACACTTGAAATAATTCTGTTTCTCAATAAAAATCGATTGTAATCCTTCCTTCCAGACTATTCTGTTGCAGTTAACTTTATTACACTCCCTCCAACATAAGCACTGCACTCAACACAGTGTCACTGTTGTTGTTCATACTGTCACTATCCAAACAATTAATGAATGTTTAATTAACTGTGTGTGTGACTCTGCACAAGTAAATTCAGACAGAGAAAGATACATATTTTATATTATACACAGTAATGGACAAATGTCTGCTCATGTCTTTTTATTATTGCAAATGAAAGGTTACATACATCAACAGCGAGTACAAAATAAATAAATAAATAAATAAATAAATAAATAAATAAATAAATAAATGCATATTTTTATTTAGACAAATATTTTTCTAAAATATATATTTTTTTCTAAAAAATATATATTGTGTATAAAATTGGGGGGGACACTGGTTCAGAATGAATGAATTTGTCTGCTATTTCTTTGCACAGTAGCTAGGTGTCACTAGTGAGCAATGCTGAATGAAGCTTCGAGTAATGAACCTTTGGCTGAAGCAATGGGCTGCGAGGTATCAGTGGTTCAGGAAGCCTCATTTTGCCATCACTAGATCTAAATGCAGCAGTAGACTTTAATTGACTGAGAACAGGATAAAAACAGGTACACGCACACGAAACCTACATACAATAACTGACCAGGAACAAGAGAGCACACAGGGTTTAAATACACAGAGGGGATCAGGGAACGAGACACAGCTGGGGCAAATGAGAACAATGAGAGGGACCATACAAACTAACAAGACAACACACCTGAAACAAGGGAACTAATGATTAAGCAAGCTAGGGATAATTGAATACAATAAGCACCGGCAGAATCAAGAAGACTGAATGAAATAAAACAAAGTCCAAACACAAACAGAAACATGACAAAAACAGAACCTGGTCGTCACAACGCCCATGGATGGGTCACTTTTAAAAGGTGTAAGCTGGTCATCAAGACCAGGGCCCGTATTCATAAAGATTCTAAGAATCCTCTAAGAAAACTCTTAATTTAGCTTAAAAACTTTTACGTAGGAGTCTTAGCTTAAAAGCGATTCGGGACCGATCTGAGAGCAACTCTGAGTAAGGAAAAGACAAAAACTTTCATCTTAGTAAGGAGGCAGGGTTGACCCCGTTGCTATGTATGACACAATCTTTTGAAGACTGCGATTGGTTGGTTGTCCAAGAAGAAAAAAAAAAAAAAGGGATTTTAAGTATAGGGTCTATTCTAAGCCTTCACTTTGAAATTACATGCGTAATTTTTCCTATTGGACCGTTCTCACACACACACACACACACATTATATATGTGTATATAAATCCTTTTATTTTATTTACCATGCTGTTAATTTCCTATAAGGTATTTGATTGGCTTAGAATGATAATTACTTTCATTTCTGGCGCTATGGCATTTCTGCGCTGGAGATGTTAGCGCGTCTCTAATAAGATCAGTCACAAACATGATCCCTGCACGATCTAATCTATAGCGTCTTATTAACTCACTGTCATCTATTGTCTGCAACACATTTCTTCTCCCTCTTCGTCTTTCTGCCATTTTCTCCTCTGCTAAAGAAACTCTTAAGCCTCTTAAAAGTCCTCGTCCGTGCTCCTAACAATTTTGACCTTAAGACCTCTTTTAAGGGTTAAGATGCTTTCTGAATTACTTTTTTCTTTACTAGGATTTTTTCTTTAATTTTAAGAGTAAACGCCCACATTTCTAAGAATTTTCTTAGACTTTTGTCACTAGGAGCTACTCTTTGCATTAAGATTCTTTATGAATACGGGCCCTGCAGTTTAAATGCAGCTTACTAGTTCAAACTAAACATATTATGACAGCTGTGAAGGAAAGGGAATGGAACGTGTGATAATAATTTTTTTATCTCGATTATCGTGTTTTCATAATCGCTGGAAACCAAAATCGAAATCTAAAATAAAATTTGAGTAATCGTAGAGTCCTGTGTGTGTGTTAGTCACTCTCACAGGTACAACTATAATTTATATTTTCCCATATTGAAAGTAGTGCTACAACACTCCCCATCCGGTCATACATGATATTTCTATTTTTGTTTTTTAAATATGTAGGTATAAAGCTAATGTGGATGTTTATCTATCGAATTAAACAAGATAACATGCTTATTCAGGTCTGTCATTTAACATGCATTGACTTGATTGTCAAGTTGTAGGTATAAAAGCCAGAGTGAGGGGCTTGAGTGCTTGCAGCTTTTCTGAACTGTCTGGTGCCACAAGTAGCATTTGTTTGATTTTAAGCATTTCATTTGTTTTCTCTGGTGACTCAAGAATGGCACTTCTTTGTTTTAATGTATATCGCCTTTAAATCTTTGTGCATCCATGAGATGTACATCAGTAGAGCTGTAATTTGCACCATAAACCACCTTTTCATAACAGTACTCTAGGTGTGAAACATCACTGTTCTGACCAGACACCAAAACAAATCTTCAACAAACAGTCCGACAGTCTTCAACAAATCTGAACCAGCGGTTAGAACAATCTGCTCAATTTTACACGTATTCTATTATATAAAGGTGAAAAAAACTCAGCTTACATTTACTTGATGTCATTGCTAGTATTAAACTGATTGATTGATACATTTTGATTCTAATTCAAAAATGTCATACTATAAGAATAATTTTTCTAGAAATGACATACCTGAGATTAGGCCGTTTGTCTCCACTCTTAAACTTTATTGGTGGGTCCATAGACTGGTTACTCTTCATAGACACACAGCTGGACTCTGGGTTTGAGCTCTTCTGCTGGACTGAACTGGAACAGGGAACAGATTCAGTTTAATCCTTATCCAATATGATCAGAGCATCAGATCATTTTCGGCCAGATTTACTAACAGTTTGTGCTAGCGCAAACCCTCTTTTGGCGTTAAAAAACTACTGTCAGGATTTACTAAAGACACGCAGTGAAAAATTAGCGCTGAAAAGGCGTGGACAGAGTTATTTTTGCGGCTGACTTTATTGCATATGCATTTGTAGGAGTTTCCCTTTCAGGCGAAAAATGTATGGGAGAATAGTATTTAAATGAATCATGCAAGGTGATTGTGGCAAGAAGGATGAGGCCGAGGGCCGTGAGAGAGCGGCACGAGGCCGGTGGCGTGATTACTGAAGAGCGACTCCTGCGCGACGCACCGGTCTCGTATCTCTCACGGAGGAGCGGAAGCATAAAGGAGGAGCGACGACAATGAAGAGCGAGAGAGGAACAGGCCTGAGTTTGTGGTATGTTTTGTTTCTGTTTTATTGTGACAGGAGTCGTCCATGAGGGGCTGCTGTCTTTTACTTTGGTTTTGTATTTGTTTTACTTTTTATCATTAAATATATTTGAATGTTCGCTGGTTCCCGCCTCCTTCTTCCCATAACAACGAACCTCGTTACAGTGATTTACTAAGGTTTGCGCTTGTCAATGTACTGGTGTTTGCGCCATTATTTACTGCCCAAAAAAAGCATGTCTTACACCAGACGCTACCTGGTAAATTGCGTTATGGAAATGATCCGGCTGTGTCTGTGTTCTTTAATTTGTGCGTCATCAGTAGATCATGCACAGAACTTTCCACTTCCATTGGCGCTGTTTTGGAATTGCGCTCTCATGCTAATTTGCCCTGTTTAGTAAAAGTCTCTTGTGTGGAGTTTACACTATGTTAATACATGTTCATTTTAGTTTTAAAACAAATTAATATTAAAAAGCATACAGACTAACTAACTTATATAGCTAGAGTATGTTGTGCAGTTTTACAGGAAACTTCTGTCTCACTCTATTACATAAAGGTGGAGAAAAATCTCCATTACCATCAACCTCCATGACATTTCCTAATATCACTAACTGACTGTTTGATAAATTTTCCACTAAATATTCATTTTCCACTGAATTTTTAATTATGCGATCAGATGAGCTTGTTTTCTTCCAGGTGCACGATATTCTGTTCACTTCCTTGTTCTGAGTTTCGTACATAACTGAGAGAAACGTTTCTACGGATGAAACATGAATCCCATGATTATGACGATATATGTTCTGTATACGAATCTGGGTATTTTTTATAACAATAAAGGATGTTTACATGAGAAATACTAAGCAGTTGTAGCATTCAGTTCATTATAAAACACTAATATTGCATTTCTGCCCATTATATCATCAAAATCCATTTTAGATCGCAATCAGAAGTTAAAAGCATTCAATGGTTTAAAGTGGGTTTTGAGCAAAAACAGTAATAATCTCATAAATTGTGTTGTGGAGCTTGATGCTAATTGTAGCTCTAATCTTCTATTTTATGATGTATTTGGTAAAAATAAATCTCATAAGGTCTCGTAAGCATTATAGATAGTTTGGGTTTCTGGTGTAGTACCAAACTTTATTTATCTTAATTTACTGTAGTACGTTGTGCAGAAGACAAGGTTAAAACCAAATGGAAAAACCTACGAGATACATACACGAGCAAAAGTGCATTCTCGGTCAGCGCCACCAATTGTGCAGGCATGAATTAGCCAAAGGTGATCAATAGTTTCATGTTCAGTGTGAAAACTGTTTGTTGGTGATTCGCTTCGCTTTATTGTGCAGCACTGGGTGGGCTTTAAGAATAAACCAGAGCGAAGTGACAGAACCCTGACATCTGCACATGTAATGTTCTCTTGTTATAGTCTATGAAATGTGTGGGTATAACTTTTGATAATGTGATTGGGTTTGACTCATGTTTCTTTTTTCTTTCCTGTAAAATTAGTTGAATAATTTGTATATCAAGTAGGCCATGTTTTGTACCAAATTAATTGTTTTAATTTCCTGAATGTTGAAATATAGTGTATTAGAGTAATCAGCATAGTATTGTTGTTATAAAGGATGAGTTCTAAAATTGACCCACAATTCATGATTCAGTCCTGAAGATAAAGAACCACTTTTGCACCTAAAATTGTAGTGTCAGGATTGGCTCTGAGACTCTCAATGAGTGCCAATCTGAGTGACCCACTACGTGACCCCACCGCTGCTCACCTTTCATTAAAGACCCAAAGACTAATGTGTTGTATTTCCTTTTAGTGTGTCGTAGAGTAGTCAGTAAAGTTTTGTTTGTATTCACATGATGATGTTTGTTGGTTTTATGTTCATAAATTGAAACCTAAGTCACTGGTTCGATCAGATTCCTGCTACCATGCCCAGAATATTAATCTAATTTATATTAAATTGTTACTGTTTATGGACAAAACAGTATAATTTTATAGAACTGACAGATATTTGTAGGAGAGATTCAGTGGACGAATACATTGATTCATTATTTTTTAATTATCTATAAATTGATTTCTTCAAGGTTCCTTCAATTTATAAATATTCCCAAATTAATCAAGTAATTATGATTAATACTAATTAACAAATTTTAAACCTTTGAGCTTAACTTTCTCTATATTATAAATCAAAAATCTAATACTAAAAGCACATCTTTTATAGAAATGTTATTCAGAGTACCTGAGATCAGGCCATGTGCCTCCACTCTTAAACTCTGGCGGGTCATTCATAGAGCAGTTACTCTTCATAGACACACTCTGGGTTTGAGCTCTTCTGCTGGATTGAACTGGAACAGAGAACAGATTCAGTTTAATCCTTTAGATTACTGTGTTCATTCTTTATGATAGGAACAAAAATAATATAAACACTTTCATCAAAAAGCACTTTGAAGAAAATGTATGATCTTTTTATTTCATATTTTACATTAGTATTAAAAGACACAATATTCACCGCTAGAAGTTGCTTATTCAAAACAAATGTATAGCTTGATGATGCTGTGAATGAGTGTGGAATCATGGGAGTTGTTGTCTTCAACCTCCACAGCCAATGGAAAGCAATCTGACGGGACTGTTCATGGATGAGCAAATGAATTAAAGATTTATTAAATTTACTGTGGTATGAAGCAGGCGGGCCGAGAGCCAGAGATATTTTAGGTTTCTGTTTTTATTATGCTTATATGCCAAAGTCGGCCACTGCCACTCCTGACGTTTTGTTTTTTTAAATGTATTTTTACAATTAAAGTTAAGTTTAACGTCTGCCTCCTTCCCTGAACTTAAACTTTGTAAACACTTAAAATCATATTATTTTATTTCATTCTAATGAAACAGCATTAGACAAGTGCTGAATTATTTGTGTTGCTAAATGGCATGTAATTAATTGTAAAATATATTGTACGGTAGAGAAAATACTGTATTAATGTTACTACAAATAAAGCTCTTTCTGATTATGCTATGTTAGCCACTTGACAGAATAGTGTTGTCTCTGAGCCAAACATGTAACTCGCAGTAAATCAAGAAAACAAGAGATTCAAACAATAAGACTAACCGTGTTGAGCTATTTAACAATGATTCGTTTCTGTCTGTAAATGTATCCAAACAGTTGCTCACCTGTCTAATAAAACACATAATATATTAAAGCGTCTTTGGTGTTTCCATGATTTCTATGGAGGTTAAACCGGAAATCGAGGGTAACACGGATATGATGTCATTGACACGGTCCGTTACACTGGTTAAAACTGCTGATTTCAACATTTAAACATTGTTGGAAACATTTGGGATAATGTAAGCACACAAGTCAACAAAATACATAACACTGTTCTAGTGGTTTTTGGATATTTTAATAATACTAAAAAAACATTATATATTGGCCTTGTTTACGGAAAAGGCTTAGTTTAAGCTAGGATTAGACCCTAGTTCAATTAGAACATTTAGGTAGCTTTTATAAATGTGCCTTAGAAAAAACCATTACTGGTGTGATCTTGAGAAAACCAATGGCACTGATATATTTTCAGATATGTCAGTGCAAGTTGCACTGATCAAAACTGATCTTTTTCTGTGATGTAATACAACATTTAACAGTGTTTGTTGAAATGACCTGCGTCCAGTTGAAAACTCTTCATCTCTGGATCCTTGTGAATCAGCCATGATGAAGCTGCAGGAAAATCTGATGAGTTTGATCTCCTCCACTGACTCTGAATGAAGAAACATTCACACACAAAATTAAATTAATTTAATTAATAACAAATTTCACATTTTAGCTTATTACACGGCTCTGTGGAATACTTGATTCTGATTGGTCAATCGCGCCATCCAACGGTATGTTATTCCCAGATAACAACCGCTGAAAACAGAAACACAGGCTCATCCAGGTTACTGAAGTCAGCAGCACTAAACACTTGCTAGGAACATTTTTTCTTCGTGGAAGTTTTGCTTTTGGTGAGGTAATAAAATATTAAAACTCGAATTTTGTGACTATTGTTTTGTACACTGTTGGATTATAAGATTCAAACAAGTATGATTTCAAAACAGTTTAATCTCAAATCAAGATCTCCTAACCCCATAATTATTTATGTGGAAAATGCTGTGTAATAAGTGGTATGACTGTACCGTATCCCTTAAATGTCAGTCTAGTTTGAACTTGCAGCGCTAGCAACTGCTCTCTCCGTGGAAGCTTTGTGTTTGAAGACCTAATAAAATATTTCAATATTTCGTGGCAAGTAACCGTGTAATAAGCGGGATAATGTACATCCAGCCGGTTGTCATCTCAGAAGAAACCCCTTCAGGCTGATGCAAGACCTGATCCTGATCACCCTGTTGGGGTTTTATTCTGAGAAAACAACCGGCTGGATGTACATCATCCCTTACAGAAAATATCTGGAATGTGGGAGAAAAAGGATCATGTGACTGCATTAACTCAAGCTCAGTCATACATAATAATAATAATAATAATAATAATACATTTTATTTATAATGCGCTTTTCTCAGACCCAAAGCGCATACAGTAAAATAAACAAATACAGCAAGTGCAATAAAAACAATTAAGAAAAAGCAGCCTTGAACAAATGTGTCTTAATCAACCCTTTGAATTGTCCCAACGTTGGCGCACTTTTGATTGTAGAAGTAGATTCCATAGCTTGGGGGCTTTGCAAGAAAAAGCTTTCCCCCATGGTCTTGAGCTTACACAAAGGCTGATGTAATAAGAGGGAATTTGCAGAACGGAGAGAACGTGATGGAGTATAAGGGCTAATAAGATCACATAGGTACTCTGGAGCGATTCCATGTAGTGCCTTGTATGTTAGAATGAGAATTTTAAAATCAATTCTCGCCTTTACGGGAAGCCAGTGCAGCTGTGAAAGGACCGGTGTGATGTGCTCACGAGGAGAGGTACGAGTGAGCACATGAGCAGCAGAGTTCTGTATATACTGTAGCCTGTTTAATGATTTTGCTGGAAGGCCAGAGAACAGGGCATTACAATAGTCTAGCCTAGTTGTGATGAAGGCATGTATGAGCCTTTCTGTGTCTACAAAGGAGAGAAATGGTCTAAGTCGAGCAATATTTCTCAGATGGTAAAAAGCCGTTTTAGAGACCTGTTTTATATGTGCTTCAAAACTCAACTGTGGGTCAAAAATTACACCAAGATTCCGCACCTGTGGAGAGGGGGTTACCCTGCTAGAGTCAACAATCAGACTAACCTGATCAGCCTTACGAATAGCCACCACTGTACCAATCAGCATCAGTTCCGACATACATGTTTACACACATATGCTGTTAAACTTCTGAAGAATCGCAGACATGAATAAAAAGGCAAGGCCCTCCTTTTCTTTAGAAACTGTCTGTATGTCAATGAGTCCCATTGGAAATCTGTTCTTCAAAAAAGTCTAATTTAAAACCGAAAACTGGAAAACTAAAGGATTTTGACAAATGTAAAACAAATTTTATGAAAAATTGCTTAAGAAATATTTAAGGTTCTGCACTATTTCTATGTTAGCCATTGCGAATATTTAAAATATTATAAAATACTTAAAAATGGCACTTCATGACAAAAAATCATAAATTTCTATAATTCATCTCAATTATATCATCAGCAGCAGTCTGTGAGCCACTCTTGTCCATCACCATCAGTATCATTCACACATCCAGCATTGACACTGTTATTACCATAGACATATAGTCTCTATATAATATCTATGGTTATTACCACTCACCTCCTCTGTGAATCCATCTTGTTCCACACTCCTCTGCTCTGCTTCATCATTAATATGTTCAACAGTTTCCGCTCTAGATGTGGACGGCCGTTGATCATCTCTATGTGGACACGCAAAACATTTATGGCCCAAATCACCGCACTCAAAACACTTCAAACTCTCGGTGCTCGCATAAACCATGTACGAGTTTTCTCCGTAATTCACACGGAAGGAAACTTCAAGAGCACGCGTGGGTGAAGTCAGAAACATATAGACCTGGCGGCTAAAGGAAAGTACATGTGTAAGTACCGCGTTTTTACACCCGAGGGGAATCATTTTTACAGGGCTCGCTATCGTCCCAAACTTCTGTAACTCTTTTGTAATCGCATCATTCGATACAAATGGAGGAACATTAGTGATCGTAATTTTTGTTGCCGAATCGGATAACACGTTAACAGCAACAAACGTTTCTTTAACCCATAACCCGCTCACAGTCAACTGATTTATCAGCGATTCAGACTTCAAAAATACCACAATTGCTTTATCCACACGTGATGCCGACACTATATTATCAAATCCGATCTCCTCCCCGATAACCAGGAGCAGATCTTCCACCGTCACTCCAGGCTCTGGCGCGCACCTGCAACCATTCCGGAGGGACAGAGACTCCATACCGGCGTTTGTAAACCGCGACTTTCCCCTTCTCTGTCCTCTCTGCCAAAATGTTATAATGAACTGCCGAGGGGAAAACAAAGAAAAACGATAAAGCACGAAAAACAAACACTCGAGCTCCGTCGCACACTCCCATGCACCGGAGAGAGATCTATCGAGCTATCGTATTCGTATTTTACGCGCTTAAAATTGCGCGGGAACTCTAACTTACTTTCACTTTATGTTTGTGGAGAGAGAGAGAGAGAGAGAGAGAGAGAGAGAGAGAGAGAGATTTCATTAAAGGGATAGTTCACCCAAAAATTACAATTCTCTCATTAAGTAGCCTACCCCTTGTCAAAAAATCCTAAAGGATTCCAATAAGAAAATTGTACAGGATTCTAATTAGAATTTCTCATATTTTGGAACCATTCCTATAGGATTTCTAATAGGAATTGTCTTATAGGACTATACATAAATATCCTATAGGATTCCGATATAAATTGTCTTATAGGACAATGCATAAATATCTTGTAGGATTTTCTACAGGATTTTAATGGGATCCAATTGGGTCACTACTCCGGTTTATATGGGATTTCCTTTTTTTTCTTGAGAATTTTTAAGAATCCTAAAGGTGCACTTTTCCAATGTTTTTAATAGTAGTTTTTTTATTGTGTCTTGCAGTTTGCTTAAACTCACCTCAATGTAGACATTGTTCACTGTTTAATGTATGTTGTGCAACCTGCAGTCACATTATAAACAGCATGGCAGGTGATTTGGGCACACAGTATTAGTGCACACATTTCTAAGGCACTGATAATGGATTGATGAAATAAAACAAACAAATCAACAAATGCATTTTCTGTTATTTTAATTTCATTAGTAATTTATTTATTTATTTCTTCTTAACTAATGAATTTATTACTTTTTACAGATTATATTACAGACTTACACACACATACACTCAAACACACTCTCTCAGACACACATCTCCCCCATACACACACACACACACACACACACACCAACTGTGAGATACAATATTAAACATCCTGAACAAATCAGTCTGATTTACACAAACTCACACACACACACACACACACACACACACACACACACACACACACACACACACACACACACCAACTGTGAGATACAATATTAAAACATCCTGAACAAATCAGTCTGATTCACAAACTCACACACACACACACACACACACACACACACACACCAACTGTGAGATACAATATTAAACATCCTGAACAAATCAGTTTGATTCAAACACTCACACACAATCATTGTGGCGCCTTTTTGACATCTTGCATTCATCTGCACATTTCTGGGAGATGGCCTTCTTAATTATACTTGCTTCAATATTGAATTTATTTTTGATGTAGCCTGTAAGGAAAGAAATAAACAGAACATACGTTTACAAACCATAATGATTAATGAGGAATGGTATTGGGCATCTATGTTCACAATAGAACTCCTCAAGGGAAGCCTGTGCCTATATTCTTATAGGGATTACTATATTCTTACTAGGGATTAGGGTTGAGAGAAAAAAAATCGATTCACCTAGCTATCGCAAAACATTTTTTTACGATTCTAAAATAAAATAAAATATTCCAGAATCAATATTAATTCAAATTCAATTGCTTTTTTTTTTGTCCTTGCTTGTAGATGAGGTCGACAGAAGTTAACCACTTTTGTTCCAGAGGATGGAATGTGTCGTTATCTATGTGTGAAAATAATACATATTATCTTGTATTTGAGTGACATAATATCCCAAGTGGACACGTGAAAGAGACGTGAGACTGAACGCACTGAAAAGCCCTCGCGCTGCTCATATGCTGAGAGAGAGATAAGACAGTAGAGCTGCACGATTCATCATTAATAGACTGTGATCTCCATTCAAACACCCACACGATCTTCTTTCAATTTGTCTATCTATTAAACTTTGACAAAATCATATCGCAACATTCAAATCTGTGTTGGCGCTGCTGCTGACCCAGCGAGAGTTGTCATGAAACAGCTTCACAAAAGGTCTTTTAAACCTCATAATGGTATCATTATTTCTGTGATGCAATAGTTAAAATGATCATAGAAGTACTTGGATAAAAGTTTAAAGTTCAAATATGAACACTGATGTCTACGATAGCGATCAAAATCAGCTTTTGATAGAAACTTGGTGCTTCAAATAACGCATTTATCGATTACATTGTTTACAAGTGACTGTTAAAAATGTATTTGTTATTGAATCATTTATTCAAGAGAATGTAGTAGTGAATGATGCTTCTGAAGTAAAAGTCAGAAATTATCTGTTTTTGTAAATATGACTCATCTTATACATCATGTACAGCAGTGGTTCCCAACCTTTTTTTGTCTGAGACCCCCTTTTTCCCAAGAAAATATTTTAGGGCCCCCCTTCACATTTAATGATATTTTCGCTCTTGTAAGCTTGCAGCAAGGATGACAAAATATGTTGTTTTCAAACAAACGGTATGTTTACTATAAACAGATATGTTTATGCACAAATAATAGCCTATAATATTGAAAATACAATAACAAAAACATTAGTAGGCCCTTTGTAATTTAAAAACGTAAGCCTAGGAGTAGCCTATAAATTTGCCCTATTTTAAATGCAATAACAAAAATATCAGTATTCACACTTGTGTGTAGGTAAAAAAAGAAAATATAGGCTATTACTAAATTACTTCTGTCTGGGGCTTCAATACTTGCATGTTATTTGTGAGGCTTTATCAATGTGAGGCTTTATTTTTGAGGCTTTTGGCGCTATAGCGAGCGATAATAAACTTGCGTTTATTAACAGAATAATGCGTCTTTCGGAAGAACATTGTAGCCGGAACTACTTCTCTCTCTGTGTGCGTCTATGACGAGTCAAGCAGGTACAGGGCTACTCCGCAGCGGCAGCGAACCCGAACCAGGGTAAAATAGTCCCAATGTAATCACTTATTATAGGTGTACCATAGTGATTCAGGATAAGACAAAAACACGGTTTGGAAAATGGATTCATGATGAACTCGCTCATTATATACATTTTTAACAGAAAAAAAGTGAAGGAGTTTTATTTAATGCAAATTGCTCAAAACTTTTCAAAATATGACGCGACCCCCCACAGAGCTCGCTGAGGCCCCCTTGTGGGCCGCGACCCCCCTGTTGGGAACCGATGATGTACAGTCTGTATAAGTGTATGATTTAACTTTTCCGATGGTCTAGTGTTAAAAAAATTGCAATATATTGCAATATCGAATCGCAATACTTGTAGAATCGCAATACTTAAAAAAAAATACACAATACATATCGTATCGGCACACAAGTATCGTGATAGTATCGAATCGGGAGATAGGTGTATCGTCCCAGCCCTACTAGGGAGAGGCATTTTTGTCAATTTCTTTTTTCGATAATTGACAGGTCCCAAGAAAACGAATACTCGAGTACTTAATGATCTCCATTAAAATTAAGCCTGTTTTATGACACATCCGGTATGACATATTTGGTCCGGCACAGGGCCGCGGGAAGAGGTTTTAGGTTGGGGGTGCTGATTTTTTTTGGGGGGGAATAGGGGCGTCACCACTTTTGAATAAGAAACAATATCAAGACTATAAAACTCCTCAAAAAACGCGCACACACTCAAACCTGACTGCACATCACATTTTTGACTTTATTGATTCTGCTTTTATTCCGGAGTCCCTTTTATTTTATTGCTCCGGAGTCGCATATCAGTCACAAAATGCGCCACGGGGAAGAAAAAAACATCTATAGCCTAAATCGCACTGGACTAAGTCGCATTTTTTTAGAAATTTATTTCACAAAAAATAAATAAAAAAATGTTACAGACAGTTCGCCGTTACGGACGTGAGCGCTCTAAAGCGGCACTAAAATAATGTTTTAAAACTTTCACAGAGACCTCAAACTGAAAGCACAAAGCCTGTCTTTAAATTTAATTTCGTTTTGTATTAATTGTATCTTAATTTTAATCGATGTTTCATCAACAAATTGTCTGGATTTAATAAGAAGTAGCCTAAATATAGGCTATTAGAAAATAAATAATCAGGATACGGAGGCGCTGGCGAACCTGGAGCTCGTCTCATAAATGAAACTCAGCGTAGGCCTATAGCCTATTGCCTCACAGACCTGAGACATATAGATAGCTTGAAATGTCTACTTTTAAGCAGAACAATTCAAAACGAAAGAAAACAGACTGCGCTGCTTATGCAATTCGTATGAAATGTGCATTTCTCTCTGGCGCTGCGAAGATCGCGAGTCGTCAACTTCATCTGTCTAGCCGACACTGACATAAAAAATAACTGTTTTATTAGTAAACAATTAAAATGTCTCCTGCTATATTTTACATATTTGCCTTTTCCTTACAAAACACTGATAGTGGGGTTTTTGACGTTTTTTTTTTTTTTTTGAGCAGCTGCGGACAAATTCTTTCGACACACACACACACACACACACACAATATTAACACTCTGCGTTTATGTTTTAAAAAGATAATTTAACATATAAATAACAATTTTTAAATAGCCCACTTAAAGTGTTTAATACAAATAAATGACTAAATGCTAAAAATGTATACATTTTAATGAACAAACATATGCGTTGCATTTACAATTCTGTGAAAACAGGGGGTGCTGCAGCACCCCCACTTCCCGCGGCCCTGGTCCGGCAAGCTTTAAATGGTAGCATACCACCTCTGCTGAGGTTCCAAGCGCACTGTACCGATACTAAAATGTGACGTGAAAACACTACAGATCACTGATTGGTCAGAGGATTTACAACACGAGACACCAAACTGCTAGATTTAAACAGTCAGCAACAGCCACTGCAGTTTTATTTGTTCGCACAATTTTTATTAAACGACTTGCTTTTAAAAAAATAAAAAAATAAATTACATCTATTTTTAGTCGCAAATGGGAGTGAAATGCTTGCACTGTCGAGCCCTGTTGCTCTAAAGTATATTGCTCTAAAAAGTAGATACTTTTCCAAATTCCTGAGTATAATTATATCCTGTTGTTTTATATATCAAATAATATGACAATCCTGCCAAAACTTGTTTTCAGGAAAATAAATTACTCACCAATTATGTCAGACACTTTTTGAGCCTCCAGTTGTGGCTTTGCTTCTTTGTCTTTGAAGGCATTGGGACTTTTTCCTGTGTAGCAGTGTGTTGCCAGTGTTGCTCTTTCAAAGACAGCCACCAGAAGGTCTTTTGCTGCTTTTTTTGCATCTGTCCATTTCATGTGGCCAAACTGTTCGGCACCGATGGACGTGTTGGGGCCAATTCTAACCTGAAAACAGTGATCGAACAATGAAACAGTAACAGAGTTAAAAAGTGAACTTAATATTTTGTTTGTTATGATGAAACCTATCATAAAAGAGCGTAGATTCAGATTCATCCAATTTTTTTCCAGCCATGATTCATTAATTCTGTGAGTTGACGCAATTACAACAAGACACCCCAGGTGAATAGGGTAAAAAAAAAAAAAAATCGCTAATAAATAGAGGGAATATCACACTCCCTCAGCCGGATTGAGTGGCAGACGAGCTGCTGTGTGACTGGATTTAATAGGAGAAATCTATGCTGCCGCTTTTTGACACTCAGTTGGCATGACCACAGTCAATCCAGCCGACGGTGACGTCACACGCATACCCTATACTTCTCCAAATGATTGATTACATTACTTGCAAACATTTTTGTAATACAAGTTTTCTGAAATGTTATGTTTAAATATGCGCTAATTTGCATATATCTCTAGAAAAATGTAAAAATAAAACAAACATTGGAGGAAGTTCTCAGGATTATGTTGTGTTTACTTGTATTTTTGTTCCTTTAAAGTGTCAGATTTACAATTCTGTCCATTTTACATACCGTAATCTGTATCATGTCTCATGTAAAATGCCATTTTCGGTTTTTGGCCGAAAGAGAAAAAAGGCTGAAAATATGAACCAAACATAATCTAACTTTTAATATTATCGGTACGGTGCGCTTGGAACCTACCTCACCATATAAACTCCTGTGGGAAACTCTGAATCATTATATACATTTTTTATACATTTTTGACCAAATCATGCAGCCCTAGTAAGAAGGCATTGTTACTTAAAAACAATACCTTTTTGCAGTCATTATTACTCCTAGTCTCATTTACACGAAGAGGCAGTAGAGAGGAAGGGGCAGGTACCACAGGCGAAGACTCTGGGGCTGGCAAATCCGAAGTGGGTCCAGGGAGAGTTTGGACTGGTGCAGTCATTAATGGAGTGCATCCTAGAACAAAATAGGTTTTTATATCTTTTGACGCAAAATTAAAAACTTTTCATAGGGTTACCATTTTTTAAAAGTGTTAGAGTTTCCACAAAAACCACACTCTTAATCTCTTTTAATTCAGCCAAAATTTGTTGATTGACTCCACTGTCATTGCTTGTCCTTGTGGATGTTGTTGCCTCCCTGCTTGATTCCTAGAATTGTAAAACATTTGTTAATACAGTTTGTATGTAGTTATTAAAGGGGTAGTTCAGTCAAAAATTAAAACCTGCTGAAAATGTACTCAACACCAAACCATCCAAGAAGTAGATGCACTATAACCCTTTACTGTAAATTTACAGCGAATTTCTTACCGAATTGTACTGTATTTCCATAATACAGTATTAGGCTGTATCTTTTACAGAACAGCTGTAAATATACAGCACATTTCTGTTTTCATCCCGATAAATTCGTAATACAGTATCATACTGTAAAAGGCATTGCATTGTGGGATTGATTTCTTTCGCGCTCAATTCAGTTCAAATGTGACGCGAGCAGACAGTAGCTACTACAGGCAAACTTGATTTGTCAGCGGGATTCAACTGAACAGAATTCTCATTCCTGTTATCAAGATAAACAGTGTCTGCGAATCTGTGAGCAATTTTTAAGCTTTTGTGAGCTTCGGTTCGTGTTTCAAACATTTGCCTGTGACGCAGCAGAAGACGGATGGAAGAATTTGTCATCTGAATAATCTAACCTGCGCGTGACAATAAGTGGGATTTAGAGTTTGAGAAGATGGAGAATTGTTCAACTGAGTGATACGGTAAGCCAATATATTTTTTTGCGTTCGCATTTCTACATTGTTTCCACGTATTTGGTTTGATTTTGCGAACGCGGTTTACTACCGCGGCCGTGCAAACAATTCACTCTGTTCCACCTGTTTACCAAGTAACGTTAACTTCGACATTTCACATAATAGGCAATATTTACCATGTTATTTGCATGACGTGCTTTTGATATATATTTTTTTCGTTTCAGGCTTTGTAATCTGATCCAGTGCTAATGTAAGTGCTTTTAAGTAGTGTTACGTTACAGTTATAACGTTAGTCTATCTATGTGGTAAAAAAAAAAAAAAAAATGCTATCAAATGCTGTCAGTTCTGTGATCGTGCTTTTGAATAGTTGTCCGAATTTTGCTAGCACATGAAAATCCATGTTCCTAATGCTGTTTTCAAATGTAGAATTCCTGATTGCCATGCCATGGTCCTACAACTAAGTTACTCCCACAATTCAAAGAGAAGTTAGACGGTGTTATCCTTCAAGCAGATAAGTAGAGACTATTCAACAAATCTCATTAATCTGTAATATGTTTTATGTTTTGGTTCTGTTGATCATGGTTGTGCTGTCCTTTTTAAAAATTGTTTCAGGAATTTGCAACGCTGATGTCCAGCAATCTGCATTTGCCAGAGACTCCACGCCTTATTTCCTGGTATGTAAACATTAAAGGGGTAGTTTAAACCTAAAATGAAAAGCCATCATTTACTCACCCCACTACAAAATATGTTTTTCTTAATTAGTGTTTTTTTTTTTTTCTTGTTTCCAGTCCAGATATCTAAAATTCTTACATGAAGAAGCATTTAATAGACAAGTAAAAATTGTCTTGTTTTCTGAAAGAATAAGTAAAAATTAAGTGAGTTTATGCTTAAAACAAGCAAAAATAATATTGCCAGTGCATTTTAGCGTTCTAACCCTAATCAATTAAAATTTTTAGGTGAGAAATTGAATTCATAGAACTATGAATAGACAACTACATCGAACCACAGTGGAAACCACAATAGTTATTTTAATTATTAATATTATTTATTAATTCTTTTTTTATTTTTGTTATTTTTTATTACAGGTCAATCTCTAAGCAACCAGTGCTGGATATTAAGTTTGGAAGGTCAAGGTGTGTGTGGAAAGGATCAAAGCCTAACTTCATCACTGGCCTGGCAGCGCTGTTTGCCTCCTCCTATAACTTCAGCTTGCAGTACCAGCATGCATGCACCCTTGAGTTTGTTCAGAGGTTAGTCATTAGCATATTTGCCATTCATATAAATATTAGACTGAATTGTGACTTGTCTTGACAGTATTTATTAAGCTGACTACTGGTATGAACAATATGGCCCTGGTTTCCATACTGGGCTTAGCTTAAGCCAGTTCTAGGCCTTAATAAAATTAGGGTATTTAAGCAGCTTTTATAAAAATGTCTAATTAAAAAAACATTACTGGTGTGCATCTTGAGACAAAACAGTGGCAGTCACATATTTTAAGATATGTCAGTTCAAGTTGTTTTCAGTTAAATGATTAGTGAAAATTCTGTCATTAATTACTCACCCTCATGTTGTTCCAAACCTGTAAGACCTTCGTTCATCTTCAGAACACAAATTAAGATATTTTTGATGAAATCTGAGAGGTTTCTGAACCACCCATAGACAGCAACGTCTTTGCAACTTTCAAGGCCCAGAAAAGTAGTAAAAACATTGTTTAAATAATCCATGTAACTACAGTGGTGCAACCTTAATATTATGAAGCGACAAGAATCCTTTTTGTGACAAAACCCCCCCAAAATAACGACATTATTCAACAATCTCTTCTCTTCCACGTCTTTCTCCTACGCTGTTGATGTAGTATAAACATGATGCGAGTTCTGCTTTCTCTCTGTCAGTGTAGTCCATTCTGAAACGCGTCCGAAAATGAACTGTAACTCAGCGAATACTCAGTCAAACAGGCATACAGACACACAGGCATGAAGCTTGAATTCTCTTCTTTTAAACGAAGTAATTTTTATAAAAAAAAATATTCACAGTTTATGTAATATGTATGAAAAGAGAGAGATGTCAGTCGTTCTTATCTCAGCTCATTAAATTTAATATAATGTGACCCCGCCCACGGAGAGCGCGCTATTCAAACGCAAATGTGAGGCGATCCATACAAACCTGTGAACGCCCACATCAGCTGGATAACACACACCGCGAGTAATCAGTCATGTACTTTACGACGCTGTGAGGAATAATACTATCTTGATAATAATGGAAAATTTACCTCAGAAGTTCTGGAAGTTTCATTTCGAGGAGCAAACGGATCCGGCTGAGGAATAGGTCAGTTCTTTTTGCTTTGTTCTAATCGCAAGTGTCTGTACGCAAAAAGACTGTTTAAATATGAATCGCGTTTCTGTGTGTGAATGAATGAACGCACAGATGCGTGCTGTTGTGTAGCTACTACAGCTGGCAAAAAGACTGTTTAAATATGAATCGCGTTTTTGTGTGTGTGTGAATGAATGAACAGCTTTTACCAAACTCTATTGCTATACTGAGATGAGTAAAAATCGACTACAAAATCGGATAGATTATAAAGTTTTTACTGTAAAATACTGCCACATCAAATAAGCTTATAATGTTGCCAATTTCTGCTCATATGAATTGAATTACGTATGGTAAAATGTATACTTTAGTTTTTACAAAGAAAGATTACACTGGAAATATTGTTACAATTTTAAATGTTGTTGTAATTGTATAACCTTTTTAATAAAAAATAAAATAAAATAAAAAATAAAAATATATATATATACTGTTACGGTTGTGATGCTTTTGTTGTTGTTCCTACTGTCTCCTTCTCCTCCTTTAGGATTGGTCCTGGACTTAATGAGAAGCCGTTGGTGGTTGGACCAGAGAAAGAGGCCTGGACTATAAAATCCCCTGGAATTCCTCTAGAGGGAGCTCTCTCTTTTTTTTTGCCTGCACTTTGTTGTACTGTGTGTTTGACCTGTGAAAGTGTAAACAATGTCTGCTGTGCTCTTTCTGTGTAGAGTTAACAGAGTGCTGTTAGCCACCTAACCTTTGGTGATATGTTTTTTTTAGAAACCTCAATGCTTTTGATTACATCTGTTACATACAAAGCTACATGACTTTGAGAAGCCGTAGGGGGTGAGTGCCTCGTGTTTTTTTTGTAGGCCAAAAGGCCTTCACTTTTCTCCTGTTTACTGGATAGTTAAGGAGATAGGGTACTTTTTTGTATATTTTGTTTCTTTTATTTGTGATCAATAGGGAAGTTAGCTTTCTTGTGGGAAAGTTAGTTTCTGTTTGTTTGTTATTTTGGCATTAGCTCACCCCTGAAGATTTTGCTTCATATATTGCTTTGTTTGATTTATTCAAGACACTTTGTAAACTCTGAGATACCATATTCTGAAAACAATTAAAAAAACGAGCAAGAAAAGTCAAATAAAAAGACTAACTGAGAAGCATTGTGTTGTTGTTTATGTTACTTCCCTGACCTAGACCAGGGGCCTGTACCATGAAGGTAGCTGAACAAACTCGGGGTTACAGGATTAGTTTTGAGTTGACAAAACCAAACCGATGCAATCAGGCTTTATTGGTACCATGATGCAGCTCATCAACTTTCTCTGTCAACTCAGGCTTTGATCCTAAAGCTATGATTACTCCACGCGCGCGTGCACATAAAAGAGTGACGTCGACACTGAACAACCAATCGCGGGTAGAGCGAGAGCGATATATTTTCCCGTGGAGGAGCAAGAGATAATCATTCAGAATTACGATGAATTTAAATATGTATTTCAAGCTCGAAACAATACGGTCTCTGCTGCCAAAGCAAGAGAAGACTGTTGGAGAAAGACTGCTGATTGTTAATGTGTAAGTTAAACAAATACGTTCTATATTTATGTAAAATTATGTATGCATGTGTAGCCTATATGTGTAATATAGCCTATAGCCTATTTTTATAATATATAAAAAAATTATACATGCACATTTTTTATATATTATAAAAATAGGCTATAGGCTATATTACACATAGGCTACACATACATACATAATTTTACATAAATATAGAATGTATTTGTACTACTAAGAAAGCAAGGGAATCCTATCATAAGATTAACAGAATAATTTAAAATAATTCTTAACATGTATTATATTGTATAGTACATTTGTGCAATTTGCTTTTTGAAAAAATAAAATAAAATGTGTTCATGTGATGTCACCCTATCAATATATCTTACCGGCAATTTTATAAAAGCCCTCTTTTATGGACATGGCCGATAAATGTCCGGGGAACACTATTAATGAAACTATTCATGTACTCCTGCAGAGCGAGGACCACCTTACGAATGGTTCGACAAACCGTGTTTTCCCCTATAGCTTCTGTGCGTCACCCACCGTGCAGGAATGTACCACTTGCAACAAAAAAAAAAAAAAAAACGCAACGCAATATTTGCGGTACAGTAAGTGCATGAATTCGACGTGTTAAATTCTTTATGTGCGGCTCAAGAAGTTCGCAAAGATAAGACATTCCTTCCGCGGAAAATCTGTATCTTTCATACAAGTAACTATCAGGAAAGGCAAGGGGATTTTGTCTGGCTAAAAAGTGCTCGTCAAACAATTTGCGCTGAGATGTCCACAGGATTTGGAAGAAAAGGTGAAGTCATTGTAACAGACACTGGGAATAAGTTACGTCACCTATATGTTTCTTTGCTCTCAGCTGATTGGTCAAACTTCAGTCTGAGATCTTGAATCCAGAACATAACCTGCCCCGGAGCAGGTTAGCCGTGCAGCGTAAGATACCATGGCGACGAACACCGATTCAAGCCAAGCTACTTTCATAGTACCTAAAACCCAGGGTTGGCGGAAACTAAACTGAAACATAGCTGGCTAGCCACCTAAACCGGCTTCATGGTACAGGCCCCAGGGGCCTGTACCATGAAGGTAGCTGAACAAACTCGGGGTTACAGGATTAGTTTTGAGTTGACAAAACCAAACCGATGCAATCAGGCTTTATTGGTACCATGATGCAGCTCATCAACTTTCTCTGTCAACTCAGGCTTTGATCCTCAAGCTATGATTACTCCACGCGCGCGTGCACATAAAAGAGTGACGTCGACACTGAACAACCAATCGCGGGTAGAGCGAGAGCGTTATATTTTTCCGCGGAGGAGCAAGAGATAATCATTCAGAATTACGATGAATTTAAATATGTATTTCAAGCTCGAAACGATACGGTCTCTGCTGCCAAAGCAAGAGAAGACTGTTGGAGAAAGATTGCTGATTGTTAATGTGTAAGTTAAACAAATATGTTCTATATTTATGTAAAATTATGTATGTATGTGTAGCCTATGTGTAATATAGCCTATAGCCTATTTTTATAATATATAAAAAATGTGCATGTATGTACTAAGAGAGATTAAAATTCATTGATTTTTAGATGCAACCCCAACTCCAAATGTTCTTGGCAGCAGATAAAGACAAAATATAAAAATATAATTCAAAGTGGTGAGTATTTACCACAACCTTTTATTACTTTTGTAAACATTTTATCACAAACACTTGTTTGCAGCAAACAGAAATAAAGAGTTAAATTCAGAAAACCACATTACACTGTGGTGGAGGAGTTGGCTCTGAGTAGGCGATAAGGGACGGCCGATTATGGATGGGATTACAGGTGCTGTACAATCTGACCCTGGTGCTGGATCCTCTAAGCAAGTAACACTGGGTACGTGTGCAATACATTACTACTTTTTTAAGTTTTAAATATGGCTGACTGTATGTTCTGCAGTAGAGGGAAATACAGTGTCCCTGTTGAAGCCAGCACACACAGTCTCCCACACAGAGGTCAGTATGCAGCAGACAGAACACCAAACATAACCTGCTTTACAACAGTTATGCTTTATATTGGCCTATTTTTATTTATTAGGGTGGAGGAAATGAAGACTCTGTCTGTGTGTTCTCAGACAGTTGCTGATGTGAATGCACTGGGCTTTTTTATTATGGCAAACATTTGAATGTGTGGCATAAAAAAGGGACCGGCCCTTACACATCTCTTTTATTGTAGGATTTTTCACAACCTGCCCCAGAAACTGAGGCCTCTACCTCAATGGGCTTCAGAAGAAATGTGAACAAGGTAAGGATTTAAAACCCTTGACATAAATTACTGTCAGTCCTGTGTTTGTAGGAAGTCAAGGAACTTTTTGTGATTTGATGAGCCTCCAGAAAACTTGTAATGATCATGTTTGTGGTGGAATTATGTTTCAGGTGGAAACAGACTCAGTCAGGGCCCTGTACAAAAGGAGACTTGAACTAGACTGTTCACTAAAGGAGTTGGACTGTAATCTGAGGAGGCTCCAAAAAAAAAAAAAAAATTGGAGATCAAACAGCTGGATAAAACTTATTTAACCAAGTAATACTTTAGTATGAATATTTATTAATGCAACTTTCTCTTGCTCTCTTTCTACCTCCCATCCCACAAAACCAATAAAACAGTTTGAGACCTATCTGCAGTTTCAATGTGCTTTTATTAAGTGTAATATTGTATGGTGATTGCATCTACATCTGCACCAGCTGGGTGGTCAAGTGTGATCGGGTCAGTTTCATCGGGGAGAAGCTGGTTTTGTGGTGTTTCTCGCTCCTTTCTACTGGTGGCTATATTGTGCAGAATGGCACATGCAGCCACTATCTGTGATGCCCGCTCTGGTGACTCTTAAGGGCCGAACACAGGTGAAACGTGCCTTTAGGAGGCCAAAGGTCATCTCTATCTTCACTCTGGTTTTACTGAGGGCCACATTGAAGCGGTGCTGTGGCCCTGTCTGAGGGTCATGATAGGGGGTTATTGTGTAGGTTTTTCTAGCTCAGTTCAAATTAAGTGTTTTGTACTGTACTAAATTTAACTTGCTTTCCTCAAAGCGCTGACACAACGAAGACTCATGGAAAATGTGTGAGTCAAGCACTGGAGCCAGGCCATTTGGCATCCAAACTTGATCATACGTTCATGACCACAAGTCGTCAGCAGATGAAATGTTTAATAGATCATTGTTATATCTGTTAATGTTACAATTAATTTAAAGATTCATATCACAGAAAATAAGATTAACAGAATAATAATAAAAAAAGATTCAAAATAATTCTTAACATGTATTGTTGTCACGGATTGGCCAGGTTCATCCACCACAATCACCCAGCGATCACAGTCACCTGAATATTAATTAGTCACACCTGCACCCCTTCAATCACCACTGCTTCATAAGCACACCTCACGCACTCTTCACTGTCCGGGCTCGTTTATCCGAAGCGGACTCTAGTGCTTCTCTCTGCGAGTTTCACTACTAAACTTACCTGTGTTTACTTACCAGTTCTCTACGACGTATCCTGTCTGTTCCAGTCAATCCAGAAATCAACTCGAGTGGTGTACGAGCCGTAAGCCCTTCAGAATCATCCTGTGGTGCGTGAGTGTGTGCTGTCACCTGTCTTCGTCTACACCTCAAGTTCATCTCCGCTCTGAAGTCTCATCCTGCCGTCCCTGCAAAGAAACAATCATCAGTCATCTCGAGTTACATTCCAGAACTCCCTTCCTCTGAACTCTGATACTCACCAATATCCAGCTCGTTGATCCATCTTGTCATTCTGTTGTTTCAAATAAACATTACAGCTTCACTTACCTTGTTGTCCGTCTGCTTCCGTAACAGTAAGCCCGGACCATAACAGACTGCGGCAGCATGAGTGTTCAAGATCCCTTTCAAGAGCTGGTGGATTCGTTGAAGCGGGTATTATCATTAAATCCAACCATTCAGCCTACTTCAACCTTCACGTCTTCCGCACCACCAGCATCACCACCAGCGAGCACTTCTTCGACCACCGCATCCAGTCCCATGGCCCGACCAGCGCCCTACTCTGGCGGGGCGGGGGAGTGCAACGGTTTCCTACTTCAATGTTCTCTCATCTTCACCATGCAGCCCACATTATATCCCACTGATCAGTCGAAAATTGCTTTTATTACGTCCTTACTCACCGGTCCAGCTCTCCAATGGGCGGAAACAATCTGGAAGCAAGCCGGGCCTGCCATCAGTTCTATACAAGCCTTTGTCACTCACTTCAAAGAAGTATTCGGCCGAACGGATGGAGAGATATCAGCCGGTGAGCAACTCTATCATTTATCTCAAGGAAAGATGTCTACTCATGAATATGCCCTTCGCTTTCGTACTCTAGCGGCAGCCAGTGGATGGAACGAGCGGTCTTTATTGACCACCTACCGGCTTGGTCTCACACCTCAACTCCGTCTACAGTTAGCCGCCTTGGACGATAATATGGGGCTTGAAAAATTCATCCAACAATCCATCCGGTGCTCAGACCGTATACTATCTTATCTGTCCCATTCTGATTCCACTGCACTCCTCCGCCCATCTGAGACCGCCAGCCCTCCAGAACCAGAACCCATGATCTTAGAATCTGGTAAACTTACCGCCGCTGAGCGACAGAGGAGGCTGACCCGGGGTCTCTGCCTGTATTGCGGAGTTAGTGGACATGTTCGGTTGAACTGTCCAACTCGTCCCATACGTACATCGGTGAGTTTATTCCATATTGATGAAGAAAAGATGCAACCACTCACTTCTTGTGTTCAGTTAACCACCCAAACATCCTCTGTTTCAGTTCACGCCCTCATCGACTCCGGGTCAGCTGGAAATTTCATCTCGGGGACCCTCTGTCGCCAGCTCCAGCTCCGTACCGAAGCCTCGTCCATCGTTTACCAGATCCAACCCATAACCAAATTCATCAATGTACGTCCACGTATTCACCGGAAATGTGAACCCATTTTACTTCAAGTCGGAGCCCTTCACCAAGAGGAGATCCAGCTACTGGTTCTGGAGGGAGCAAATGCAGACATCATCCTGGGCCGTCCGTGGCTGGTGAAGCATGATCCCATCATCTCTTGGGGCTCCGGGGAAGTGATGAAATGGGGAAAAGATTGTAGTCCAAGATGTTTTCCAGTCCTTCCACGTCCTGTTCTGAATCCTGTTCCAGTTTATGTCACGTCAGTCGAAAGTCCAGTCGAGAAACAGTCCACGAAGATTCCTGATATCTACTCATCTTTCCAAGACATCTTCTGCCCCAAGAGAGCTTCCCAGCTACCACCTCATCGGCCATGGGACTGTGCCATAGACCTGTTCCCTGATGCTTCTTTGCCCAGAGGTAAGATCTACCCGTTGTCACTTCCAGAGACCAAGGCCATGGAGGAGTACATCCAGGAAGCTCTCGATCAGGGATACATCCGGCATTCGACATCTCCCGCAGCATCCAGCTTCTTCTTTGTGGCTAAAAAGGATGGAGGGCTGCGGCCATGTATTGATTACCGGACACTTAACCAAGGCACCGTCAAGTTCAAATATCCCCTTCCTCTCGTCCCTGCGGCCCTTGAACAACTCCGTACAGCTACCATCTTCACGAAGTTGGACCTCCGCAGCGCCTATAACCTGGTGAGAATACGAGAAGGGGATGAATGGAAAACCGCTTTTGTGACCCCTACAGGCCACTACGAATATCTGGTTATGCCCTATGGTCTGGTCAACGCCCCTTCCGTGTTTCAAAACTTCATTCATGAGGTCCTCCGGGAGTTCCTGCATCGCTTCGTGGTCGTTTATATAGATGATATCCTCATCTACTCCCGGAGCGAAGCCGAACACCGTCACCACGTTGCGGAGGTCCTTCGTACACTCAGAGCTCATCATCTCTTCCTGAAGGCCGAGAAATGTTCCTTCCATCTCCCATCAGTCCAGTTCCTAGGATACCTCATTGACAGCCAGGGGGTTCGCATGGACGAGAGGAAAGTCACTGCAGTTACCACCTGGCCAGAACCCACCTCAATCAAAGAGCTCCAGAGATTCCTTGGATTTGCCAACTTTTACAGACGATTCATACGAGGTTACAGCATCATCACCACTCCACTTACCAACTTGCTCAAAGGAAAACCCAAAAGTCTCCTCTGGGATCCTGAAGCGGCCGCAGCCTTCCAATCCCTCAAGTCTGCCTTCACTCAAGCACCTCTCCTGACTCATCCTGATCCTGAGCTTCCTTTTGTCGTGGAGGTGGATGCCTCAACCTCCGGAGTTGGAGCTGTCCTTTCACAACTTCATGGGACACCGAAATTACTCCATCCATGTGCCTACTTCTCTCGGAAGCTCAGCCCGGCGGAGAGGAACTATGACATCGGCAACCGTGAACTCCTGGCCATTAAGCTCGCCCTGGAAGAGTGGCGACATTGGCTGGAGGGCGCCATCCACCCATTCCAAGTCATAACAGACCATAAAAATCTTCAGTACCTCCGTGATGCGAAACGTCTCTGTCCCCGTCAGGCCCGATGGTCACTATTCTTTTCAAGATTCCACTTCTCCATTACCTACCGTCCTGGTCCAAAGAATGTCCGAGCCGATGCCTTGTCCAGACTACATGATACTCCTGAGACTCCCGAGACAACCACTAGCATTCTACCCAAAGAGATCATCATCAGTCCCATCGAATGGTCTGCCCCTCCAGCCGTCGCCACTCCTGACCCTCGTCCTCCGCCGGGCTGTCCACCAGATCGCCGATTCATCCCCAGGACACAACGGGTAGATCTCATCCACACCACACATACCTCACTGGGCACTGGACATCCTGGGGCCAACAACACTCTCTCGCTGCTATCAGAACGCTTCTGGTGGCCAGGAATGGCAAGGGATGTGAAAAGGTATGTCCAAGGATGTAAGGAGTGTGCCATGTCCAAGAGTCCCAGACATCTCCCTGCAGGAAAGCTCCATCCCTTGCCAATTCCTAACCGCCCCTGGTCACACCTAGGAGTTGACTTCATGACCGACTTACCATCATCGGATGGAAACACCTGCATCTTCGTCATAGTCGATCGATTCTCCAAGTTCTGTAGATTACTACCACTAAAAGGTCTTCCCACTGCCCTGGAATCTGCTGAACTCCTCTTCAATCATGTCTTTCGCTATTATGGGATCCCAGAAGACATTGTGTCCGACAGGGGACCCCAGTTCATTTCCCGAGTATGGAGATCGTTTTTTAAGCTCCTAGGTGTGACCGTCAGCCTCTCCTCTGGCTATCACCCTCAGACCAACGGCCAGACGGAGAGGAAGATCCAGGAAGTGGGGCGGTTCCTCAGGACCTTCTGCAGCGGCCACCAGAACTCCTGGAACCAGTTCCTGGGTTGGGCGGAGTATGCCCAAAATTCACTGCGGCAACCCACTACAGGCCTCACACCATTCCAGTGCGTTCTCGGATTCCAGCCTCCTCTGTTTCCCTGGGATGGTGAACCATCTGAGGTCCCCGCAGTGGATTACTGGTTCCGGGAGAGCGAGAGAGTCTGGGACGAAGCTCACCATCACCTGCAGAGGGCAGTTCGCAGATCCAAGTCAGTCGCTGATCGGAGGAGGATTTCGGGTCCAGTCTACGTCCCAGGAGACAAGGTTTGGCTCTCCACTCGCGATATTCGTCTGCGACTGCCCTCCAAAAAACTGAGTCCCAGGTTTGTTGGCCCCTTCACCATCTTGGAACAGGTCAATCCCGTCACGTACAAACTCCAGTTGCCACCTCAGTATCGGATCCATCCCACATTTCACGTCTCACTACTCAAACCCTTTCACGAACCTCTTGTTCCCTCCACAGAACCTGGCCATGAAGAGGAACCTCCTCCCCCCTTGATGATGGAAGAAGGGTCCATCTACTCCGTCCGAGAAATCCTGCAGTCCCGACGTCGTGGTGGTCAGTTGGAATATCTGGTCGATTGGGAAGGATACGGACCAGAGGAGAGATCATGGGTCCCAAGAGTCGACATCCTTGATCCCACGCTCATGGAAGAGTTCCATTCCAGTCATCCGCAGTACCCTGGACCTCGTGGACGAGGAAGACCACCACGGCGTCGGAGATCTCGGCCCTCAGGAGCGGGCCCTGGGGAGGGGGGTAATGTCACGGATTGGCCAGGTTCATCCACCACAATCACCCAGCGATCACAGTCACCTGAATATTAATTAGTCACACCTGCACCCCTTCAATCACCACTGCTTCATAAGCACACCTCACGCACTCTTCACTGTCCGGGCTCGTTTATCCGAAGCGGACTCTAGTGCTTCTCTCTGCGAGTTTCACTACTAAACTTACCTGTGTTTACTTACCAGTTCTCTACGACGTATCCTGTCTGTTCCAGTCAATCCAGAAATCAACTCGAGTGGTGTACGAGCCGTAAGCCCTTCAGAATCATCCTGTGGTGCGTGAGTGTGTGCTGTCACCTGTCTTCGTCTACACCTCAAGTTCATCTCCGCTCTGAAGTCTCATCCTGCCGTCCCTGCAAAGAAACAATCATCAGTCATCTCGAGTTACATTCCAGAACTCCCTTCCTCTGAACTCTGATACTCACCAATATCCAGCTCGTTGATCCATCTTGTCATTCTGTTGTTTCAAATAAACATTACAGCTTCACTTACCTTGTTGTCCGTCTGCTTCCGTAACAATTGTATAGTACATTTGTGAAATTTGCTTCTTTTTTTTTTTATGTGTTCATGTGATGTCACTCTATCAATATATCTTACCGGCAATTTATATAAAAGCCCTCTTTTATGGACATGGTCGATAAATGTCCGGGGAACACTATTAATGAAACTATTCATGTACTCCTGCAGAGCGAGGACCACCTTGCGAATGGTTCGACAAACCGTGTTTTCCCCTATAGCTTCTGTGCGTCACCCACCGTGCAAGTATGTACCACTTGCAAAAAAACGCAACGCAACGCAATACCATTTGCGGTACAGTAAGTGCATGAATTCGACGTGTTAATTTCTTTATGTGCGGCTCAAGAAGTTCGCAAAGATAAGACATTCCTTCCGCGGAAAATCTGTATCTTTCATACAAGTAACTATCAGGAAAGGCAAGGGGATTTTGTCTGGCTAAAAACTCTTTCTCTACGAAGTGCTCGTCAAACAATTTGCGCTGAGATGTCCACCAGATTTGGAAGAAAAGGTGAAGTCATTGCAACAGACACTGGGAATAAGTTACGTCACCTATATGTTTCTTTGCTCTCAGCTGATTGGTCAAACTTCAGTCTGAGATCTCGAATCCAGAACATAACCTGCCCCGGAGCAGGTTAGCCGTGCAGCGTAAGATACCATGGCAACGAACACCGATTAAAGCCGAGCTACTTTCATAGTACCTAAAACCCAGGGTTGGCGGAAACTAAACTGAAACATAGCTGGCTAGCCACCTAAACCGGCTTCATGGTACAGGCCCCTGGGTCCGTAACAATACACACACACAAGGATAGATGTAAACAAAATCTTAAAAGGTCAATATAAGCCTTCTCTTTAACTGCACAATTACTAGACATGGAAAAATAAAAATAAAATGAGATGCTTCCAACTGTGAACAAATTTGGTAGAATACATATATATATATACATATTGCTCTTGCATTCTTTCTTGTGGCTCAGTGACACACCTGAATGAATGGCTCATTAAGTATGCGGGCCCCATTGTCTCCTCAGGTGTGAACCACTAAATATGCATGATGGTGTTGGAACGTTGACGCCCACTCGCATATTGCCTTTCCAAACAGAAAGTGTCTTGCAAAATTTAAATCAATGTATTGTTTTATGTGAATGATAAGGGCAGGATGATTTTCAGATCATTTTGAAGAAAAAACTCTAGGCGACAAAATGCATTATTCAGAAGTCTTGTGGACACATATTTAGTATGTGTTTTGTGGCCTTATTTCAGAAACTTTAGTTTTTTGTTTTTTCAATAACCATGCATAAACATTATTCTCTCAAAAATACAAACATGTACATACATGTTGCTCCATGGGCGTCGGAACCATTGTATATGGGTGGGACAAGACCCACCCACTTTTTAAGACCAATGATATTGGACCCACTTACTTTTACCGTCTCTGATTCAGCGCATTTGTCTGTTCGCTTTTCAGAGCACCGTCAGTCAAATCCATTCCACTTGAGGAATTCCCTAATAAATTAAAAAACTCAATTTCCGCTGAATCGCTACATTATATTTCTCAACGAGCCGCAACTGACGAAAGTAACCGCCCGTTGTACCCTTCCAGTCAAATATTGCGTTGCAAACATCAATAACAGCTTTAAGTTGTTATTGCTGGCAAATGACCATGGTATTAGCGGGATAATCCACGGATAGCTGTGCATTTAATGCACGACGTGGAGGCAAAGAACCGCCCGACGTGAAGTGGAGTGTAGTTTACTTGTTTTAATTAAAAGGCACCCGAATACATGAAATGGTATTTACTCCAGTAACATTTTTCTGGGGGAGGACCCACCCACTTTTTTTTTTCTTCCGACGCCCATGTGTTGCTCACATATTATGGTAGCCCTCTTTGTGCTAAATAGAGTGTAATTACACCTTTGCCATTAATATGTTTATAAGCAACTGAAAAAAGCACAAATGTCCGGGCATGTCAGAACATCTCAAGGACCCCAAAAAACCCTTAGACCCCAGAGGGTTAAACTGATTCATTCAGAATGCAGATACATTCAATAATGAATCACTGCTGGGTGTTGCTCAGAGACTCGGTTCTGCTGTAGTTTCATTTTGAAATTTTCATTTGGAAAATAGGAATAGAGAATGAGGAGTTACGTCACAATGTTTTCACTCCGCGCTTCATTTCGGGAAGAAGCCGCCATCTTAGAAGAATACGCTTTCCGTTGCCATGGTCACTTCAACAGTGAGACCGAGAGAAATAGCGACAGAGAGGGAGAGCAGCTTGATTTTTTGCTTGCATTTTGCAATACGCCACAGTTTCTTGGTAATAAATGGAGAAGAAGGAAGCAAAATGAAAGGGGCTCTATTGGGAGAGACTAAATAACAACGACAGGCAGCCAATAAAGAATGGGCTTACGGTCTTATGACCAGATCATGTGACTCTCAGAGAGATGGAAGCATAAGTGATAGTTCTATCCGAAGACTCGCTGTAGGTCATTTCATCATTCATTCAGTCTCAGCCAATCACAATGCAGCAACTACTTTAAAAGCTCTTCACTAATCTTTCATTCATTGTTTCAATTTGCAGCACTGTATACATGTTCACTCGCAGCCTAATTAGAGAAGGGGTATAATTTTTCTTTTGGCAAATCAATCTTTTGGCCTGCATGGTGATCCATGACTTCTATATGCATCTGCCTTGTGACCAGTCACCATGTGCCTGTTATTAAACCTGTCACCACGTTGTGCCTGCCTCACGACCTGTCACAATGTACCTGGCTCGCATTTACCTACCAAGAGTCCTTTATACACTGCCCGGCCAAAAAAGTTGCTGTTTGGATTTAAATAGGAGTACTCATCTCTTGTATTGTCAATACAAGATCTTGACGAAAAATGTATGCACCTCTTGATGGAAATAAATGTTATAATGTTATTTCCATCAAGAGGTGCATACATTTTTCGTCAAGATCTTGAAGAAACACATTAATCACAACAATATTGACCCAGTAATTTGCATATTCATAGAAGCACATATTCTAAATGAGGCAAGGATTTAGAGTTACATTCAAGCTATTTTAAGGCATGAATAACTTTTTTAATGGAAAAAACGTTCAAATATGCAATTTTGGTGATCAAAGATGAGTTTTAAGGGATAAAATTACTGACAACAGGGGGACTTTAAGACAGTACCTTGCCGCACCCTCTGGCCGTCACTTTCATATTTAATATATCATTTCTTTTGGGGGACAATAATATATTTAAATCAAAACTTTATTTTTCAGGTAGACTCCTCACCCCTGTCTTCTACTACCGGCAGGATCTGACGGGTCAAGCAGGAAGCAGTTGTTGAACCGCTGGATGGGCCAAATGATATTTTCTATGCACCGTCTACATATTAATCCTTATTCACTCCGAGTCTTTATGGTAGAGATGATCTTACCACAGTTGCTCCAGTTTACAGTGAGGATTCTCCAGTCCAACAGAGAGCAGCTTCACTCCTGAGTCTCCTAGATTGTTCTCAGCCAGATCTAGTTCTCTCAGGTGTGAGGCGTTTGATTTCAGAGCTGAAGCCAGAGCAGCACAACCTTCATCTGTGACACAACAATCCCTCAACCTGTAGAGAACAATGACACACTCTTTACTCTCTCAGTAGCTCATATAGGTTTTAAAGGTTACAAATGAAGGATCTCTGTAAGATATAATGTAACTGATATCCATCTAATCATGTTCACACTAACAGTGTTATAGACTGAGACAGACAGTAAGAAAAGTATTTTTATCAATTAAAAAGTGAATTAAATGAGGTTCCTTTTCAGTTATAAGAAATTAATAATATTTCTGAATCTCTTTTTCATTATCATGTTTATTGATAGTGTTTAATTGTTTGTGAACTATTTTTTGTTTCATTAGTTTAGTTTTGGAGACTGATTTACACACAACAAATGTGTCATATAATGCAGTGGCGAGGCCAGAAATGTTAAAGTGAGTGGACCTTGGTGAAAAAGGGCCGACCTCAATGCCTACTCTCATATTACATCATTCTGCAATATATGGAATAAAAATAATGACAGTTAAGATTAGTTAAATTTTATTTGTCAGTAGTTTCATGAAAACAACAAAATCCATTCATAAACAAAATAACTAATGAACAAAATAAGAACAATAAACGAAGATAAATAATCATGGGTGGAGTGTCAAAGGTTTCTAATTACAACGTGTTTTGCAGCATTGAGCAATGTAGCCAATCACAGACATGTCTGTTGATTTCTTGAAAGCAATGGCCAGTCAGAGGTGTTTAAGTTAAAATCCACTCACTGCTCAAAGTCAGAGTTTTTGTCGCGTGCTGAGCTCTGCACACTCGTAAATCCTCTGATTATAACAAAGTGTAGATATTATGTAAATAAAAGATTAATTTTGCAGTGTGGACAGCTTCATTGATTGTAACAGAACTTTGTGAGATCATCGCAATGAGCTAAGATGAGTGATAGTTTTTTAGTGATTATAAAGAGATTATAAAGTAACATCTGCTAAATTTAGGTATTTGAGCCATTACTGTTGTCATTTATTTTTGATTTTATTCAAATGTGTCTCATTTGATTGTTTGGACCAGAAACCAATCTGAGTGGGCCATCAGTGCCATCCTGGCCTTATGATCTAAATATGTGACCATCAGAGAGACAATCTTACCTCCGTCTCTCCAACTTACAGTGAGGATTCTCCAGTACAGTTTTCCAGTTCTCCATTGGGCTTATGCCAAATTATATTTTCTATGCACTATCTACATATTAATCCTTATTCACTCCGAGTCTTTATGGTAGAGATGATCTTACCACAGTTGCTTCAGTTTACAGTGAGGATTCTCCAGTCCAACAGAGAGCAGCTTCACTCCTGAGTCTCCTAGATTGTTCTCAGCCAGATCTAGTTCTCTCAGGTGTGAGGCGTTTGATTTCAGAGCTGAAGCCAGAGCAGCACAACCTTCATCTGTGACACAACAATCCCTCAACCTGTAGAGAACAATGACACACTCTTTACTCTCTCAGTAGCTCATATAGGTTTTAAAGGTTACAAATGAAGGATCTCTGTAAGATATAATGTAACTGATATCCATCTAATCATGTTCACACTAACAGTGTTATAGACTGAGACAGACAGTAAGAAAAGTATTTTTATCAATTAAAAAGTGAATTAAATGAGGTTCCTTTTCAGTTATAAGAAATTAATAATATTTCTGAATCTCTTTTTCATTATCATGTTTATTGATAGTGTTTAATTGTTTGTGAACTATTTTTTGTTTCATTAGTTTAGTTTTGGAGACTGATTTACACACAACAAATGTGTCATATAATGCAGTGGCGAGGCCAGAAATGTTAAAGTGAGTGGACCTTGGTGAAAAAGGGCCGACCTCAATGCCTACTCTCATATTACATCATTCTGCAATATATGGAATAAAAATAATGACAGTTAAGATTAGTTAAATTTTATTTGTCAGTAGTTTCATGAAAACAACAAAATCCATTCATAAACAAAATAACTAATGAACAAAATAAGAACAATAAACGAAGATAAATAATCATGGGTGGAGTGTCAAAGGTTTCTAATTACAACGTGTTTTGCAGCATTGAGCAATGTAGCCAATCACAGACATGTCTGTTGATTTCTTGAAAGCAATGGCCAGTCAGAGGTGTTTAAGTTAAAATCCACTCACTGCTCAAAGTCAGAGTTTTTGTCGCGTGCTGAGCTCTGCACACTCGTAAATCCTCTGATTATAACAAAGTGTAGATATTATGTAAATAAAAGATTAATTTTGCAGTGTGGACAGCTTCATTGATTGTAACAGAACTTTGTGAGATCATCGCAATGAGCTAAGATGAGTGATAGTTTTTTAGTGATTATAAAGAGATTATAAAGTAACATCTGCTAAATTTAGGTATTTGAGCCATTACTGTTGTCATTTATTTTTGATTTTATTCAAATGTGTCTCATTTGATTGTTTGGACCAGAAACCAATCTGAGTGGGCCATCAGTGCCATCCTGGCCTTATGATCTAAATATGTGACCATCAGAGAGACAATCTTACCTCCGTCTCTCCAACTTACAGTGAGGATTCTCCAGTACAGTTTTCCAGTTCTCCATTGGGCTTATGCCAAATTATATTTTCTATGCACTATCTACATATTAATCCTTATTCACTCCGAGTCTTTATGGTAGAGATGATCTTACCACAGTTGCTTCAGTTTACAGTGAGGATTCTCCAGTCCAACAGAGAGCAGCTTCACTCCTGAGTCTCCTAGATTATTACATGACAGATTCAGAAATTCCAGGGATGAGGGGTTTGACCTCAGAGCTGAAGCCAGAGCAGCACAACCTTCATCTCTGACACCACACTTACTCAACCTGTAGAGAACAATGAGACACTCTTCACTCTCTCAGTAGCTCATATATGTTCTAAAGGTTACTAATGAAGGATCTCTGTATGATATAATGTAGCTGATATTCATCTAATAATGTTCACACTAACAAGTTACAGTTATATAGCTCTTTTCTCTGCACTCAAAGCGCTGTACAACCTTTGGCATAGATTGGCATGGAGTACTTTCCATAAGATCATCTCTCAATGCAAATCAAACCAGCTATTAGGCTAACTAAAATAAAACCATGCCAATCTCTAGGTATGGTGAAGGCTATGTGATGATGTGGGGCTATTTTAATTCCAAAGGCCAAGGGAATTTTATCAGGATGCATAGTATCCTGGATCCATGAAGTAACTGGTCTTTAAAAACAAAAATCTGCCTGCCTCTATGGGAATTTAACATAGGGGTGTCCAGACTTATGCACCCCGTATTTTAAGGAAGAACATTTATTTATTTACGATACATTATTCATTCACAAAGAAAATTGGTGTCCTTAAAGGTTGGATTTTTCCTAATTTTTTTTAATTAAGGCATTAAGTTCAATTTCCAAAAGATGATTTTTTTATTCCTCTTTTTAGTCAACTTTAGCATGGGTGTCTAAACTTATGCATAGCACTGTATATACACACTTTCTGAATAACACAGAGAGAAAGAGTGCAGCTGTGTGCTGCCTTTGTGCAACCGTTACCACTGAACTAGAAAACAAAAGAGCTCAAACCATATATGATTGTAACCATATGAAATGTGTTAGAATATAAATGTATAATTTAACCATAAAATTTAAATGCCTGGACATCTAGAGCTCAATAGAGCTGGTTTGAAAATATTGATTTCCCAATTTTAATCTATGTTTAATTTAATGAACCGATATCAGTCCATAAGTCCAGAAAATGAACCGGCAATCTTTTCCTCTTTACTACTAGTTATATCATGAAATAAACATGAACGAATATTAGGATCACTCAATTGCCGCATTTCACAGCAGAGAACATACAATTACCTCAGCTAAAACATATTAACTAAAACATAACACAAAGTAAATTTAATGATGTCTCAGTTTGTAAAAATGAACAGGAACACATTTACAGTAATGCTCTTACAATAGAAGCCTGGACGGTCAGATAGCTGGAGGGTTTAAAAGCTGAAGTGTGACACTCATATTTTTGTTAAACGATTAATTTATCATGTTTAAGTAAGAAATGTTATAATATTTTAACAATGATGATTGTTCTCAGTGTTACTTACTCAGCGTATCTAGTTGCTGTAACCACAGGCATCAGCTTCTGAAGAACTTCATCTGCTGTATTTTGTGCTTTTAGGGTGATAGATGCATCACTATTTAAAAATAAATAATAAAGTTGAACTTTATATATAAAGTAATATATATATATATATATATATATAAGCAAAGAATACATTAAATACCTTCTTTAAATACACAATTTTTTTTAAAAGCAGTAGTCTCTCTGCTGTACAAAATTGAGTCTGTACTACTGAAAGACCTCCCACCCCCCATTTTCAAAATCTCATACACAAATCACACAAATGACCAAATCAAAACAGACAAGTATGCATCCCTGTGGTTTATTTCTGTACTGAGGAGTGATTTTTGGGAGTGTTTGTGTGAGAGAGAAATAAAATAACACTGTGCGACACCTGCTGGATTTCTGATGTTTTAGACTGTTTGATTGTACTAAATGTTACTTACTGATAATATTCTTCTCCAATTAAGCTGCTCAGGGTAAACTGATGCATTGCCCGCTCTGAGGTCAACAACACAAAAACTAAAGCTGACCACTGAGATGAGGAGAGTTTCACATTACGTAATCCTCCATAGCTCATATGAGATTGAACTTCTTTCACTAGAGAAAGATCACCCAGTTCATTCAGACAGTGAAACAGATTGATGTATTTATCTGGAGAGGGATTCTCACTGATCTTTCCTTTAATATAGTCAACTGTTTTCTCATTGTTGTGAGAGCTGTTTCCTGTCTGTGTCTTTAGTTCTTGTAAGAGACTCTGATTAGACTCCACAGACAGACCCAGAAAGAAACGAAGGAAAAGGTCCAGATGCCCATTTCTACTGTGTAAAGCCTCATCCACAGCTCTCTGATGGAGATCAGATAGGGAAACTTTGGCCCCGTTTACACTGCCAGTGAAATGTGACCCAATTCCGATTTTTTGCTCACATGTGACACAGATCGGATGTGTTCTATGACAGTGTAAACAAGAAAAAAACGCATGCATTCGGATATTTCCAGATCGGTTTCAGGCCTCATTCATATGTGGAAATAAATCGGATATGTGCCAATGCGACTGTCATGTAAACAGGAAGATCGGATTTTCTGAGGCATTAGGCAACGTCTCCGCGGTTTAATGACGAGAGAAACCCCGACGCAGATCTGCAAAGGGACGGATGGCCCGACGAAACGTTGTCATCGTAGGAGAGGAATGTAGAGAGGGTCACGGGAAGTGTTTTCATATGACTGTAAATTTAACGAAAATTTTTGTTAATTTACATTTATTCATTTCAAGCAATTAGTAATTTATTTGTAATAAACGCTTTAAGTGGGCTATTTAAATTTAAAAAGTGCTAGGACTATTTACATATTCAATTATATTTTTAAAACATACGCGCAGATTGTGATGTAATATTGTGTGTGCATAGAAAGAATTTGTCCGCAGCCGCTCAAAAAAGAAAAAAGAAAATTGTTCACAGCTGCTCGACTCCTGAGCGCAACTCCTGTCAGTGTTGTGTAAGTACAGGCTCTAGGCAGTTTTTTTTTGTGTTAATTTCTATTTCTTGTCGCTGTGCAGGCTCTTTATTGTATAACAGTGAACAGCCCTTAATGTATGTGCCGTAGATCGGTCCGTTGCATTACGAATGAAAGCAGTATCAATAATGTCAAATATGTGATGTGCAGTCAAGTTCGGCTGTGTGTATGTTGTTTTAACGAGTGTTCTCACCGACACGCTTGTGATTCGTGGAGTTTTAACGAGTTTTATAGACATTGTTTCTTATTCAAAAGTGGTGTTTGGCAACTTTGCATATCGCAGAGCATGAAACATATTTTGTGTTCGTCTATTTGTGCAAGAGAATTTAACCCTTTAAGCATGCGCGATATGTTTCAGATAGTAGCCTATATGGCAAGTGTAAACACATGAATCGGATATGGGTCACAATTTAAAGAATGTGTAAACAGACAGTCAAAAAAATCAGATATAGGCAACAAATCAGAATTGGGCATCAAGACCTGCAGTGTAAACGAGGCCTTTGTCTCCATTAGTTGGTTTGGTAATCTGGTCAAACACATTGATGTTATTGTTGATAAAGGAGAGATGCACATATAGAGCTGCTAGATGTTCCTGAATGCTCAGATGAACAAAGCAGAAGACTTTCCCCTGATACAAGCCCAACTCCTCTCTGAAGATCTGAGTGCACAATCCTGAGTAAACTGATGCTTCTGTCTCATCAATGCCACACTCTCTCAGGTCTTCCTCATAGAAGATCAGGTTGCCTTTCACAAGCTGCCGATAAGCCAGTTTCCCCAGTTTGACAATCATGTCTTCATCTTTCACTTTCTTCTCATAGTCCTTCTCATGTTTGATGTTGGTCTGAATGAGCAGGAAGTGAGTGTACATTTGAGTGAGAGTCTTGGGAATCTCTCCTCTCTCTGCTTCACTCAACATCTTCTCTAGAACAGTGGCTGAGATCCAGCAGAACACTGGGATGTGACACATAATAAAGAGGCTCCTTGATGACTTCAGGTGTTTGATGATTGTATTAGCCAGACTCTGATCACTGATTCTCTTCCTGAAGTATTCCTCTTTCTGTGGGTCACTGAAGCCTCGTACCTCTGTCACTCGATGGACACACTCAGAGGGGACAAGATCCGCTGCTACTGGTCTGGAGGTGATCCAGATGAGAGCAGAGGGAAACAGATTCCCCACAATGAGGTTCGTCAGCAGCTCGTCCACTGAGGCTAATTCAGTCACATCACACAACCTCACATCGCTCTGAAAATCCAGAGACAGACGACACTCGTCCAGACCATCAAAGATGAAATGAAACTTTATACTTATCACTGGATATGTCCATTTCTTTGGTTTCAGGGAAAAAGACATGAAGAAGATCTGAAAGACTGAGGGCCCTATTTTAACGATCTGAAACGCAAGTGTCAAAGCGCAAAGCGCAAGTAACTTTGTGGGCGGGTCTCGGCGCTGTTGCTATTTTCCCGGCGGGATAAATGACTCTTGCGCCAGGCGCAAATCTAAAATGGGTTGGTCTGAAGTAGCTTCATTATTCATAGGTGTGGTTTGGGCGTAACGTGAAATAAACCAATCAGAGCGTCATCTCACATTCCCTTTAAGAGCAGATGCGCTTTTTCCATAGCGGATTGCTATTGTAACGGCGGATTTGCCAGGCGCGCGCCAGCAGCGGTTCACAGCCAAGGAGAGCAACGCTCTCGTCACGGCCGTAAAAGAGAGAAGTTACATTGAAATGGAGAAACCCACCCAAATTAACTTCGGTTAATTTGGGTAAATGTGTAAGCTAGATGTATGCTTTTATAATAAATTGTTTATCTATCTATCTATCTATCTATCGTAATAATGTATGATTTGCAAAAATGAAAACTGCTGCTTCTGTGTAGATGAGAGAATCAAAGTGCGCGTTGTGCACACGCTACATTGATTATGGCCAAGCATGCGCCCTTAAAATAGCCTATGAATAACATGCGCAACGCGCCACTGACTTTAAACTATTTTTTCCTGGTTAGTGGCGCAATTGTTTTCTAAACCTGCAAAATAGCAAGAAGGAACGTTTGCGCCGGAACACGCCTCCTCTTTGCGCTGAACCGCCCCCGGGAGCGCAAGTGTATTTCTTAGTTAACCGACGTGCTTCTGTGGAGGGAAAAGTCCGCTTTGCGCGGGTGCAAAATAGGAATGATACATGCGTCGGTGTACAAAGTCACTTGCGCTGGGTGCAAGATAGGGCCCTGAGTGTTTTGTCCTTCATCAAGTTGAGCTCTCTGAAAGCAAGTGGAAATATGAGCTGGACGTCCTGATTCTCTTTCCCTTCAGCCCAGTCCAGGATGAACTTCTGCACAGAGACTGTTTTTCCAATGCCAGCGACTCCCTTTGTCAGCACAGTTCTGATGGGTTTGTCTTGTCCAGGTAAAGGTCTAAAGATGTCACTGCATTTGATCGGTGTATCCTCTGTTTCTGCTCTCCTGGACTGTGTCTCTATCTGTCTCACCTCATGCTCATTATTGATCTCTCCACTTCCACTCTCTGTGATGTAGAGCTCTGTGTAGATCTCATTCAGGAGTGTTGGGTTTCCCTGCTTTGATATTCCCTCATACAAACACTCAAACTTCTGTCTAAGATTTGATCTCAATGTGTTGAGGACTTCAGCAGGTTTAGAGTCATGGCTGTAAGATTAAAATACCACATTATTACACAAGTCAGAGAAGTAAATGGCAATAAATAAATAAATAAAATGATTATTTGTTTGCTGTATTATGGGACACAGAACATCATTAGGTTTGGTATGGCAAAAATATGGCAAAAATATCATATCACGATTTTTTTCAGAAAAATCACGATTCATGATTTTAATCACAATTTGTTTCTTGTTGGTTTTACTATTTTGCAAGTGACTGAGCATTACAGCCAAATTAATGTCCCTATTTTAAAAACAAAGCCTTACAAGGTAACAAAATATAAGATATAAAAAAATGGCAGATATTTAGGTCAAAGTGGCGAAGATAAAAATCTTTGTTCTTATATTTTAATAACAAAGAAAATAATGACAAAGATAGACATTACATATACACAACATAATATACAAATGAAATAAACAGTGCTTTATTTTTTCAGCTACAGTAGGTGTATTTAACAGCAGCATTCAAGAAAGAAATTAAATGAACAATTATAAAAATGAAACACTACATAGACTTCATTGTATAAATTAAACATTGATGCTTATTAATGCTACTATTAAAGTTCTCAGAGCAGTGAGTGATTTTCTCTTTGTTTTTTTGTTGTTTTATTAACATTGAAGGGATAGTTTCCCCCAAATTGAAAATTGTCATCATTTACTCTCTCAAGTTCTGCAAGTTTCTTTCTTCTGTTGAAAATAAAAGTTATCTTGAAGAATGTGAGTAACCAAACAGTTGCTGGTCGCCAGTGACTTCCATGGTATATATTTTCCTACTATGGAAGTCAACGGGGACCAGCAACTGTTTGGATAGCCACATTCTTCAAAATATCTTCTTTTGTATTCAGCACAAGAAAGAAATTAATACAGGTTTGGAACAACATTAGAGTGAGTAAATAATTACAGAATTTTCACTTTTGGGTGAACTATCCCTTTAAGGACAAGCGACAGCATGTTTCCTATTAGGCCACTGTCCCTTTTAAGACCGGGACGCATCTAGCATACACGGATATGCGCATGATTTTCTCTCAAATGTTTGCTTTCACTTTAGACAGAACCAACTGTGTTTATGTAAACCTTGTGTGTATTTGACAGTTTTAGCTCAATAAGACTCGAAAGATAAGTCCAGTAAACAGGCGCTGTTTGACAGGCTTTTAGTGCCAGTTGTTTAATGTTTAACTGGCAAGGCTTAAAAGCACATGTAAATAATGAACTTTTGTGATCCGCAGTATCCCGTGAGTGTAACTCGACCTCTGCGTTAACATGTGATGTGAATGTACGTCGCGTTGTACAGTACGTTGAGATGGAGGCGCCAGAACTGCAACTGATTTTAGATGATCAAAAATCATGATATCGCACAACCCTAGTTTGAGTGGTGTATGATGTGGATTGCAGAATCTAAAATTAAACAACAACAACAACAAAAATCCTACATTTTACCTGAAACCAGGAAACATGCTTTCATTAAAGTCTTGTGGTTGAATCACAGGCTTGTACACAGTTTTCTTGTTCTTCTTCTCCTTGTTCTTGTGCTTTTTCTTTTTTTTAACTGGTCTAGATAGAAGATTTGACCTTAAATCAGAATGAAGAGGGTAAAGAATCAGACACACTGATATTGATGTAATTGAATCATTAACTGAGTAACAGACCAACAGCTTTTACAGTGTGTGAATGTATTAATACAATACTTCAATAATTAAAATCCAGATCATTAAACTGCTGTATATTTATAACAATTTCATAAAAAATCAAATACTAGAAGTATAACTTTTATAGAAATGATATACCTGAGATCAGGCTGTGTGTTTCCACTCTTAGACAATGGTGGCTTATCCATAGACCAGTTACTCTTCATAGACACACAGCTGGACTCTGGGTTTGAGCTCTTCTGCTGGAATGAACTGGTTTTCAAACTAAGTAAAATAAAAAGCATACAGACTTATAAATGTTGTGCACTTTCACAGGAATCTGGGGAAAGACCAGGAAGTGTTGTTACACTTTTGCTTTAACGTCTGTAACTCAGTGGTGTTTTGCACTGTGTCTCAAACTTTGATTATAATTATTTTGAGAAATGAATTTACTGGTTTGAAAATGTTAAGCATGTTTAAAAAAGCAACTGAGAAAAACAGTAATATTAGGAATTAGGAATACAAAACAAACAAATTGAAAACAACTAGTGGGCCCTTTCATATAGCCGGCGCAACGCAACGCCAGGTGCGACGCAAGTGTTTTTTGCTAGTTTCAACCCGACACAGTTATAATTTTCATGTCCTGCATCACGTTGTTTAAATAGCAAATGCATTTGCGCCCATGGGCGTGCTGGTCTGAAAACAAGGAACAGAAATAGACTGCGCCATTGAGCAACTGAAACCTGCTCTAAAGTCAATTGTGCAATATTATTTACATTTACATTTAGTCATTTAGCAGACGCCTTTGTCCAAAGCGACTTACAAATTAGGACTAAATTCAGCGAGTCATCATAAAGAGGCAAAAGCAACAACAACGCAAGAAGTGCTCAAAATACGAAGTTCAGGTATTATTCAGAGTAGCATAAGCCTGATAAGTGATGTTTCAAAGGGAAAGAAAACTTTTTTTTTTTTTTTTCTATAAGGTTAAGTGCTCACGGAAGAGATTGGTCTTCAGCTGTCTTTTGAATGTTGTCAGGGATTCTGCATTCCGGATGAGGGTGGGGAGAGGGTTTTTTGTCATTTAAAGGGCGCGTTAGTAATATGTGCCTATAAGCGGGTACACAACACGCATATACTCTGCTTATTACACACACAGGTATGCACAGCAGCACACAAACATGCACAATATTAAAAAGAAAAGGATTACAATGTAAAAGATTAATATTGTGTACATAAAGATATGGTGGAATCCGGCTGGTCCCGTAGATGGTCTGCTTGCGTGCTTTAACCTCACTCACTCTCACACACACACACACACACACACACACACACACACACACCTTTAACCTCGTGCACAAGCAGATCCGTTTGCGCTCTGGAGACGCGTTCAGTCTTTCCGTGTAAATAGCAAATCCGCCGTGGCGCAAGCACAATTACTCATTAAAAGAATAGGAACTGTCGGTACACGATCCGTTCCACCTGCACGATCCGTTCACGCATGCGCGTAATTACGTAGTAGAAAACGTCACGGTTTTCCTACACTATCGGAACCACGCATGCGATGGCACAACTTGCGGCATATTTGTGTAACGTTATCCCCCATTTAGCATGTTATGTTTTGAGGTTAATTTTTAATTAGTCAGATGTTAGATAATTATAGCCTATACTTTTTAAATATTGTGTATCCTTATTAAAGTAAATTAGAAACAAAACACCTGCAAGTGTACACCTAGAAGAGTAAAAATGACAGAAGGCTACGTTAATTAAACTTTATTAAAACTGCATATGGCAATCAATTTGCACTTCCAAAAGTCATACATTTGTGGAAAAAAACGAAATAAACGAATATACAAATTTATTTTAAGTATAATAAAATAAAACATAAAAAACAAAGGCAGATCAGAACATTTAATTAACAAAACCGGGTTCTGTACATGGCAGACAGTAGAGCGAAAGCCGGGCGATAAAGGTCGGTAAATGGAATCAGTCAGGATACATCCACAAATCCAGAGGAGCAAAGAAACTAAATAGCAGAAAAATCAAAGGAAAAACTAAACAGGTGTGCAAGCGGTTACCAAAAAAATATGTTTCTCAGTGAGTTTCCAAAAAAGGAAAAAACATTAACGTACAACAAGTCTATGCGCTTAAGTCGCTGTCTGTTTGGTTTCCATGGTGACGCGTCATTGCTTGTTACGTGACACACACACCACAGCCACAACAGCGCTGAATGAATGATGATCTGCTTTTATGTCATTTTTCCTTTTTTACATTTGTTAGCTATGGCATGAAATATCTGGTATTCCGATTGTCAAATACATGCAACGCAATATATACTGTATATAGCTAAAAGTATTGCAAGAAAAAGGCTAAATGAATGCGATCTTAAGACGATTTTTTAAATACTCGACGGGCCGGATTAAACAGCCCAACGTCAATGTTGTTTACAGAAGACAATAAGGAACATAATATGCATTTCTTTTTTTAAAATAATATGCATGGAACAGATCGTGCAGTGTCGTAAATCGTCGCAAAACAGAATTATCATTTGCGCATGTGCGTTTTCTACTGCGTCTACTACGCATGCGTGAAACGGATCGTGCAGGTGGAACGGATCCTGTACCGACAGGAACAACCCTTTTAGACCATGCGCTGGGCGCGTCAATCTTTTTTCCCGTCGTTAAACTAGAAAAAGTGGATTCGGACACGCCCTTAGTGCACTTGCACCGTGCGCTTTAGACCATGCCCTTAGATCGTTAAAGTAGGGCCCACAGAATTATAGAATAATTCAACTCAGATGAACATCAACTATGATCACATGACTCTTTTCAAAGGCACAATGAAGGACGAAACCAACTTAAGAGACCAATGTTTTGCTGACCTTTAAAGATAATCCACCTTACTGTACTCTAGTAACGGTAGCCTACTCTTGCTGTGAAACATCACTGTTCTGACCAGACACTGTGAAGCTTTCAACAAATCTGAACCAGCAGTTAGAAAAATCTGCTCAATTTTAAAAATTGTAAAACTAAATATACATATACATTTTTTGGCCTCACAATTTTGATTTTTAATTTTAAAAAGATGTCATATAGTTGGGGGCCTTAAGCACATTTTCGCGCAAATTCATCTAAAAGCGCCAAATTTGGCACAGATGTAGCTCAGGTCATACCGAAATGATTTAGCTAGGGCGCCGGAGCCAGCGACCCTCGGGGCCAAGATGGCGGCCAAATCCAATATGGCCGCCGCCCGAAAAGGGTTCCGGCTTTAACTTTTGAACCACATGAGTTACAAATACAAACTTGATATGTTTTTCAGCTTAATTGATCATGAGAAACACATAGGAATGTTTATATTTATGACCCAGTATATCTGGACCCCTCGATCCTCCAATTCCAATATGGCTGCTGTCCAAAAAAGCAGTTTGGGCTGTAGTATGGGGCCTTACACACCATTGTTCGCGCAAATTCATCTACAAGCACCAAATTTGGCACAGATGTAGCTGAGGGGATACTGAAATGATTTAGCCAGGGCGCCCGAGCCAATGGTCCCTGAGACCAAGATGGCGGCCAAATCCAATATGGCCGCCGCCTGAAAGGGTTTCAGCTATAGCTTTTGAGCCAGATGAGATACAAATACAAACTTGATGTCTATTTTACCTTCTTTGACCATGGGAAACCCATAGGAATACTTACATTTATAATTGGGTATATCAGGACCCCCCAAATTCCCTAAATTTAATATGGCCGCTGTCCGAAAAACGGTTTTGACTACAAATTTTGAACCAAATGCGCTACAAATGAGGATGTGGTGTCTATGTTATGTTTATTGACCACAGGAAGTCCATTGGCATATTTATATTTATGCTTGTGTAAGTCTGGAACCTGTATTCTTTTCAAGACTGTGGTTGAAAATCCTTTTTTTTACCACAACTTTGAAGGTTATTCTCAATGTTGATTCATTTCCTTATAAAAGTGAAATGGTTTTCAGTGTACCACAGGTGAATACATTTCAAAGTGTAATCATATAAGAAAGAATAAGACACAATTATTATTGCAAGGCAATATTTATATTATGTTAAATTGTTAAAATAATAATATAGTCAATTTTTCCAAAACTCTTAAAGGTTTGCTTAGCATAACAAAAAAACAGCAATAACATAAAAAACAACAGTGAATTCTTATGGTCTCTCACATGAATTATCATTATCACTCACAATCACCGGATCTCTCATTGTCTTCACCATCATTGTTTGTACAAGCACCCTCACATGCACATATAGAAGTGCAACGAACTCCGGCTTTACAGCACTTACAGTGCCCTCTACATGCTGTCTTGCAGCCACAGTGGAGGAGAATGGTGCAGGCTTTACTGGCGTCTCTGAGATTAGTCCAGTAAGGTTCCCAAGTCTTGCTCGTAGAGTCCCGAAACCATCCCCATGCATTAAACTCTGGGATATCTTGCTGGACAGCGGTTGCCTGATTCCAGTAGAAGCTGGCCTGCAGAAGTGCTCTTTTGATGTGCTGAATCAATGCAGCTTGGGTGGGTGGCAGGTTCTCGAGAGACTTGGTACCATTCGAGAAAAGGTGATGTCTAGCTTCATCTACACGGCTGGAACCACAGCTCTTGCTGTACATGATGACGACCATACGCTCCAGTCTTTGGACATGGACGTCATTGTTGATCTGTTCAGGCTCCAAGGTGAGGGTAACCAGAGATTCTGTGAGATCTGGTGTTGCCTCCCAAGCTGCCCATGCACTCTTTTTCCCATGGCACAGGAAGGCTGAGGTTGTGTCACAGCCTGTTAAAGCGTGGAAGAGTGGTAAGGCTAGTGACTTCTGGGGACCAAGATCCTTGCTGATTTCATGAGCAGGAATGTCCCTATAGTTTTTTCCACCTGCAAAGCCGATCCAGAGCTCTGTGAGGCCGAGTGTGTTGAAGAAGCGGATGGCAAGGATGACAACATCGCTGTCGACAGTCCGGACAAATGCCTTTTTATGGCCATTGGCCCCAGCATGTGCAAGATGCAGGATTATTCTTGTATCTGCTTCTGGATGATTACAAGGCTGAAGGGCAGACATGTCATACCCTGGTCTGTTGGAGAGTAGAGCATCTTTCTTGGTGGAAAGGAGGAGTTTACCTGACATGCCATGCTTGGTTATCTCTTCACTGATATATCCAAATAGTTAGATATATAACAATATATCCAGTATATATATAATAGATATATCCAGTTACGTTTTGGAATTGGAGTTCTCCCATCTACTTTAGTTCTTGATCTGGTTCCTCTGCGTTGGTGAGTTTGTGTTTTGAGGTTCTCCTCTGGATATGTATCAAACACAATATCCAATCACGTGACAGATTCATAGCTCATGTGTGACCTCACAAACCCAGCAATATTGGTGTTAACGTAGTCATGTAATGTTTTTTCAGTAGTTGGCCGGACCATTTGGACCATGAGCTATGAATCTGTCACATGAGCTCATCATGTACAGCAAGAGCTGTGGTTCCAGCCGTGTAGATGAAGCTAGACATCACCTTTTCTCGAATGGTACCAAGTCTCTCGAGAACCTGCCACCCACCCAAGCTGCATTGATTCAGCACATCAAAAGAGCACTTCTGCAGGCCAGCTTCTACTGGAATCAGGCAACCGCTGTCCAGCAAGATATCCCAGAGTTTAATGCATGGGGATGGTTTCGGGACTCTACGAGCAAGACTTGGGAACCTTACAGGACTAATCTCAGAGACGCCAGTAAAGCCTGCACCATTCTCCTCCACTGTGGCTGCAAGACAGCATGTAGAGGGCACTGTAAGTGCTGTAAAGCCGGAGTTCGTTGCACTTCTATATGTGCATGTGAGGGTGCTTGTACAAACAATGATGGTGAAGACAATGAGAGATCCGGTGATTGTGAGTGATAATGATAATTCATGTGAGAGACCATGAGAATTCACTGTTGTTTTTTATGTTATTGCTGTTTTTTTGTTATGCTAAGCAAACCTTTAAGAGTTTTGGAAAAATTGACTATATTATAATTTTAACAATTTGACATAATATAAATATTGCCTTGCAATATTAATTGTGTCTTATTTTTTCTTATATGATTACACTTTGAAATGTATTCACCTGTGGTAAACTGAAAACCATTTCACTTCTATAAGGAAATGAATCAACATTGAGAATAACCTTCAAAGTTGTGGTAAAAAAAAAAAGGATTTTCAACCACAGTCTTGAAAAGAATACAGGTTCCAGACTTACACAAGCATAAATATAAATATGCCAATGGACTTCCTGTGGTCAATAAACATAACATAGACACCACATCCTCATTTGTAGCGCATTTGGTTCAAAATTTGTAGTCAAAACCGTTTTTTGGACAGCAGCCATATTGAATTTAGGGAATTTGGGGGGTCCTGATATACCCAATCATAAATGTAAGTATTCCTATGGGTTTCCCATGGTCAAAGAAGGTAAAATAGACATCAAGTTTGTATTTGTATCTCATCTGGCTCAAAAGCTATAGCCGAAACCCTTTCAGGCGGCGGCCATATTGGATTTGGCCGCCATCTTGGTCTCAGGGACCATTGGCTCGGGCGCCCTGGCTAAATCATTTCAGTATCCCCTCAGCTACATCTGTGCCAAATTTGGTGCTTGTAGATGAATTTGCGCGAACAATGGTGTGTAAGGCCCCATACTACAGCCCAAACTGCTTTTTTGGACAGCGGCCATATTGGAATTGGAGGATCGAGGGGTCCAGATATACTGGGTCATAAATATAAACATTCCTATGTGTTTCTCATGATCAATTAAGCTGAAAAACATATCAAGTTTGTATTTGTAACTCATGTGGTTCAAAAGTTAAAGCCGGAACCCTTTTCGGGCGGCGGCCATATTGGATTTGGCCGCCATCTTGGCCCCGAGGGTCGCTGGCTCCGGCGCCCTAGCTAAATCATTTCGGTATGACCTGAGCTACATCTGTGCCAAATTTGGCGCTTTTAGATGAATTTGCGCGAAATTACCTATTTATGTGCTTAAGGCCCCCAACTAATACTAAAAGCATAATGTATAAATGATATACCTGAGATTAGGCCGTTCATCTCCACTCTTAAACTTTATTGGCTGATCCATAGACTGGTTACTCTTCATAGACACACAGCTGGACTCTGGGTTTGAGCTCTTCTGCTGGACCCAACTGTACAGAGAACAGATTCAGTTTAATCCTTTAGATTACTGTGTTCATTCTTTGTGATAGGAACCATATTAATAAAGGCATTCATCTTTCATCAAAAAGCACTTTGAGGAAACTTTATGATCTTTTTATTTAACATTTCATGTTAGTATTAAAACAAAAACAGACAAATAGGCTACACATTTTTTCTGTAAACTGTTTCTGTGAACAGTGCGAGGAATCATGTTAAATTTAAGACATTAAAAGTGTGTTTATGCACATGTTTACCGAATGGAAAAAGGGGACTCTTATTATGAAGTTCCCGGAAGTGCGGTTGTTGTTGGTTGAGCACAAACGGTGTTGAGTGAACTATGGTGATGGTGTACATAAATAAACAGATGATAGGTTAACTTCTGAAGTCTGTCTTAAGTGTAACATCACAATCTGTGATATTTTTCTGTGACGTAATACAATATTTAACAGTGTTTGTTGAAAGTACCTGCTTCCCTCAAGCTTTATTGGCTTGGAAACTGATCTAAAAGCACAACCTTTCTCTGCAACACTGTTTTATTTGGAATAACTGTTGTATTTTGTAATAAACAAAAGTGGGTTTTTTTTGTAAAGGCTGGTTTGATAAGGATATCGTTTTAGTTTGACATTTGTTTAACACTCAGGGATACGTTATGATGTATGAAGAGTTTCTTATGCACTTTAATTTTCCCGTAACTCCCGAGGAATTTTCTCTTGGCTTTTCTGCAGTCAATTATGGTATAATTTCATTATGTAGATATGTGTTGTCATTGGTCGATATGCACAAAACTGTAATACACAAATTCTACCCTGTCAAACATTTCCTTAGTAAGTTTAAGAAAGACATTGATGTTAGTTGCTCTTTTTGGAACAGTCCCCCACATTTTCTGGCATTGTAGTCATGTGAAAAAGCTATGGTATGATGTGTCTAAAGTTTATTAAGGAAAAGATGCTCTTTCATTTTGATTTGCATTTTGAAAATGTAATTTTGGGATATTTTGTGAATAAAGCTTTTGTAATTAATCTGTTAATTTTATTGGTCAAACTTCACATTCACAAGTGTAAGTTTTCTAACAAAAAGACCCTTTTCTAAGTAGTCCTCCTTAAAGAATTTCAAAATTAATTTTCTACTATTCGAACTAGTACTAATAGACAAGCTATTAAGAGTGTGTAGAGTATTTGGTGTGTTCTCTTTATTTTGTGTGTGTGTGTACTTTGCTCCCCTGGCTCCAAAGTGTAAGTTGTATCATTTTGTTGTTGTTTAAAGCATAAAAAATATTTGTAAAAAGGGAAAAAGCTCAAAAAAAAAAAAAAAAAAAAAGTACCTGCTTCCTGTAGAAAAATCTTCATCTCTGGATGCTTGTGAATCAGCCATGATGAAGAATCTGATGAGTTTGATCTCCTCCACTGACTCTGAATGAAGAAACATTCACACACTAAATTAAATGATTAAATGATAAAGCAATCTTCATAATTTAGCTGAACATACAGTCAAACCAAAAATTATTCAGACACCAGATTTAATTTTTGATCTTTTTTTATATCTACACTATAGTTCATTTATGTAAGTGATGATAGCAAAATAAAGTAAACTGTGACATTTTACATCCAAAAATTCTTCATACAGTGACTACCAGTAAAACTGATATAAATTTGGGACCAAAAATTATTCAGACACTTTGACCTGACCATGTGTTTTTTTTTTGTGTGTTTTTTTTGTGTGTTTTTTATTGCTAATGCGACCTTTTTACACACATACTGAACAAAATGTCTTGCTAATTGGCTGAGCTAAACTGGTTTTATCTAATTGTGTAGTTAAATTTAACACCTGACATTTATTCAACATAATTCATCTGTGAGACAGTCTAACAGAGTGGTTCTCAACCTTTTTTGGGCCAGCGCCCCCTATCCAATATCCAGGTCTCTGAACGCCCCCCACCCCCAAACTAATGAGCGAGCAGGAACGAGTGAGAGTTAACAGATGAAATAAGTGCAAAATTGTCATTTATTAATACAATTGAACTCCACAGTGATTAATCAAAAAAAAAAAAAAAACCTATAAACTGCATTGGCATAGCAATACCAGTGTTTTTCACTGGATTTTTGTTAAATCTGTGGTGGGTGGACCTCGGCCTTCTAGGGGGGTTCGGGGGCATGCTATGATGCCCACCTGTAAGAAAATGTTGTGCATTTTAATGTTAAATTCATCAATCTGGTGCACTTTGAGAGTTCAAAATTAAAAGCTCCAACCCATATTCAGTGTGCAAATTAAACGAAGAAAAATTCAAACCTCTTTTAGTTGTGTCTGTCTACATTACACTACTACATAATAATAGTTATAATATTAATCCCATGACAGTAATAGCCATATATTGTAAAACAAATGCACTGAAAAATAAAGGATGGTCATTAAAGCGGTAATGTTTGCACTCAGGTTTTATTACGCATTTAGGAGAGTATTGCAAGAAGCTGCTTACATTAACCTTACTTTCGAAAAATATATAAATACAATCATGATATTTCATGAAAAATTATGTTAGAATTGTAGGCCTAAAATACCTTGGTATCAGCTTGTTTTCATCAATGGTATAATTAATACAATTACAATTAATTTGGTTTGTTGTGATTAATTTGTATTCATAATCAGTAAAAAAATAAAATAAAAATCTTCTAACAAGAATAAACACATATGAACAATTAAATTATTATTGTATTATTAATTATTTTTATATCTTGAAAGTACCCAAACAGCGTTTCGCGCTCGGAATGAATACATTACCAAAATGTGATTGCACAATATATTTAAACTAGATGTGAAAGTTCGTCGAGACAAACTTTAAGTTGGCTTGGAAAAGTTTGAGCGAGAAGTTTAAAGTAGTTTGAAGTATTACATTATTACTTGATTTTATCTTTCTCGGCCCTTTTATAACAATAAAATATTGTGTTGCCGTCACATGAAAAACTATCAAATTGTCATATAATTGTTCTGGGTGGTTGCTAGGTGGTTGCCATTGTGTTCTGGGTGGTTGTTATGAGATAGATAAATTAGAAATATTAGATAGAATGGAAAATTAGTCTGGATGGATTAAAGAAACCAGGAAAGAAAGAAAGAAAGAAAGAAAGAAAGAAAGAAAGAAAGAAAGAAAGAAAGAAAGAAAGAAAGAAAGAAAGAAAGAAAGAAAGAAAGAAAGAAAGAAGGATTAAAAAGACATAGATTGATAAGTTAGAAAGAAAGATAATTTAAGAAGAAAGAAAGAAAGAAAGAAAGAAAGAAAGAAAGAAAGAAAGAAAGAAAGAAAGAAAGATTAGTTAAAAAGACAGATAGATAGATTGATAAGTTAGAACGAAAGAAAGAATGATTAGTTAAAAAGACAGATAGATAGATAGATAAGTTAGAAAGAAAGAAAGAAATAGAAAGAAAGAAAGAAAGAAAGAAAGAAAGTTTTAAAAGCTTAAGTTTAAAGTAGTGTATAGATAGATACATAGATAAGTTAGAAAGAAAGAAAGAGTGAAAGACAGAAAGAAAGATAGTTTGTACCAAAGTTTGAAGAAGTTTTAAAAGCATGAAGTTTGAATGTTTTCAGTTTAGAAATATTAGATAGAATGGCAGCTAATGGAGTCGAATGAGCCTCTCCAACTGTCAAAATTTGAATTTAGGCAGTTGAAGTTTGAATAGTCTTGGCTCAATTTGAACATTCCACAATGAAAGTCTATGGGATTTGTCCCAGTTTGTTTCAGCAATTTTAGGAAAACAGTAAGTCAGATCAGTCTAAATAGATAAGGCAACGCGAGTCAGAACAGTTTGAAGGTTTAGTCTGAGTTTAGTGGTTGTAGCTTGAACAGTTTCGGAGGAGTAGCGTGGAGAAATTGTGGCTAAGAATAATAATAATAATCTTAAGTACAATATCAGTATGTTGGCTTTTCCAAGCCAACTTTATTATCCATCAAATTCTCATTTTATCCTTACTGTCTTGCGAGTTAACAATAATGCCTGACCAGTAAATTACTTTGTGAACAAAGAAAACATTTTGGCATTAGGGATTGGAATTAGTTAATGCCTAAAAATGTAAAAGTTTTACTTTATAAATAGAATTCATTTGAAAATTCGTCGCCGGAGTGAATCGGAACATGATTTATTGAAAATATTTGAAAAAATATAAGTGTTTCTTAAGTCAATACTTTTTAATGGCTTGTCAACTTTCCGCTGCGTGATTCTAGTCAGCGCTGGATTTTAGGCACCACCGGATTGTTGTCAGCGCCAAACACATTTTTGAGCGCGTGAATGCTGATTCTTGTCAGCGCTGGATTCTAGTCAGTGCTTGAGCGCTGATCAATGACTGGAAAAATAATAGTCGTTGCAAAAGTAACGATACATAGCTTAGGCTACATGTCGGTGAGAACACTCGTTTAAACAGCATACACACACCCGAACTTGACTGCACATCATATTTTTGACATTATTGATACTGCTTTCAATCGTAATGCAATAGAAATGAACACAAAAAAACCTGCCTAGTGCCTACAAGGTCAGGAGTAGAGCGGCTTCTGAGGTATTCTTTCACGCGCACCAGACGCTCGTGCACTATATAGTCCTAACACTTTTTTAAATAGCCCACTTAAATTGTTTATTACAAATAAATTACTAAATGCTTAAAATGAATAAAAGTAGGCTAAATGAACAAACATTTGCGTTATATAAAAACTCGTGAACACCTGAACGCCCCCCTTTCAAAAATCTTGCTTCCAACGCCCCCCGTTGTTCTCTGAACGCCCCCGTTGAGAACCACTAACAGAAGGATGGGACAAAACCAGTGATATATCAACTGATTTGATAACTCTGAGTTCTTGTCATGTCTCGAAACACAAAAAAAACCTCGAAGTGAAATAAACTCTTTATTATAGATTTCGTAACAAACAATCACGTAAAATGTCCTCCAGAGATTCATATTAATATGAGGAAGTCACCACACATGAACACTCACCTTGATCAAACTTTTACAAGATACAGGATCTCAAATTCTCCAGTTTTAACATCATAAAGATGCACGGAAATTCCTGCGTAAACGTTGTTAAACACATGCTCTGTTCTCTTACGAGAGGTACTCTCGTACTGCGTAAATCTTACGCTAGGGGAAAATCTCTTTTCCGCGAGATACTGAAGCCAAAAAATTATCCTTAATTTTGAAATAATGTAAAACGCGTTGCGGCAGCATGCAGACATAGGCGAGACAGCTTGCGCGCCTATTGGCTGCCCTGCGGCAACTGCAGCAGCCTATCGATAAGGCCCTATCGTGACGTCAGTACCAATGGGGGCGCTTCGCGCCCAATACGTCACGTCCCGCCGAAACGGGCGTGGCCTGGGGCTATAAATATAGCATCGAAAGGCTAGCTTACCGATTTTTCATCTCTTCAGCGGAGCTCACGCATCGCTGGATCCAGAGAGAAGAAGCCGCGCCGTGGAAAAAGCCTTTCAGCGGGACGAGTACGGTACCTGGAGTCGCTGGCCGCGCCGCCTTCAACCGCCGTTCCTGCTACGCTATCCGGCGTCATATCCTTTTCATTGCTAGTGTGTGTTCGCCGCCGCGACTCACACTCCTTCACTAAAAGAGCAGAGCGTCTTTTTTAAGATGTCTCGTCCATCCTGTGGCTCGTGCCGAGCCCCACTCAGCGACGGGGACCGCCATGTCATCTGCGTTTCCTGCCTGGGTGAAGGACATGCAGCTCTAGCGCTCGCCGACGGCGGATGCCCTCACTGCGAGCTTATGCCGATGGCGACTCTGAGGACTCGCATGGCAACCTTCCACGAGCCTGCATTTCCCGCTGTGACGCCGCGCCGTAAGAAGCGCCGTGCTCAGCGGATCCCTGAGCCTCCTCCCACCGCGAAAAGCTCGCCGGTTCGCCCGCCAGCTTCGCCGTCTGCTTCACTTGAGTCTCTCACTCCCGGACAGTGGCCGCCGTTGGCCGCCGCTTCCGCCGGAGATGACGAAGAAGAAGCGGCAGTTTTCGAGGAGGACAACTGCTCTATCCTGGCTTCAGGCAGCGAAGATTGGGCGAGCTCTGTGGACCTCCCCCCTTCTTCTGCCCGCGAGTCGTCAGGAAAACGGGCCAGTATTGAAGCTGAGCTGATGCGTCTGCTCACACAGGCCACAGAGAGCCTCGGCCTCGAGTGGTCCGCGCCCGCCGAGCCTACACGCAACCGTCTGGACGGTTGTTTCCTGCAAGGGGACCGCGTTTCTACGCCCTCAAGACCCGCCCCGTTTCTTCCTGAGCTTCACGAAGAACTGGCAAAGTCTTGGAGCGCCCCTTTCTCAGCCAGGCTGCGCTCCTCTGCTTCAGCGGCATTCTCCGTGGTGGACGGTGCCAAAGACAGAGGATACCTCGCTCTTCCTCTGGTGGAGGAGGCAGTAGCAGCCCATCTTTGCCCGCCCTCTGCTGGACGGCGGACTAAGACGGCGCTACCATCAAAAGCCTGCCGCGCTACTTCTACCCTGCACAGTCGCGCTTACACCGCCGCTGGGCAGGCTGCATCAGCGCTACACACTATGGCCACTCTCCAAATCTTCCAAGCTAACCTTCTCCGAAAGCTGGACGAGGAAGGCACGGAAGCAGTCAACGTGGCGGATTTAAGGAGCGCTACGGACCTCGCTCTCCGCGCTACAAAATCCGCTGCACAGGCCATAGGGCGGAACATGGCCTCTCTCACCGTTGCTGAGAGACACCTCTGGCTGACGCTTTCAGAAATGCCGGACTCGGAGCGCTCTGTGTTCCTCGACGCCCCCGTTTCTGCTACTGGCCTCTTCGGATCGTCCGTCAAAGATTTCGCGGACCGATTCGCCGAGGTACAAAAGACGTCGCAGGCCATGAAGCACTTTCTGCCAAAGCGCTCTAGCTCCGCATCAGGCCGCTCAAAACAGCCGTCTGCCCGCAGCTCGCAGCCGCCGCCCCCCGCCGCCGCCTCACAGCGTCGACAGGCCCGGGACCAGAGACCACGCTCTCGCTCTGCCGGCCGCCGCCCCCCACCGCGTGGGACTCGGCCGAAGATTGAGATAAAGCCCGAGGCCTCAAAGTCTTCCTAGCCAGCTTAGGAAAACGACGGTGTTCAAGCCCCGCTGCGGCCGGGCTTCCACCAAAATTTCTCGCTCGTCCAGTTCCGTTACATGCGACTGTTCCAGTGTACTCTACAGTAAACAAGTCGGTTACATTACCCGCTTGCCTGTACACAAACGCCGTTTTCACGGCGACCCAGATAAATCCTGTAAAGAGTGTATTTTCTGGTATTCCGGCCACGGCCGACGGTGTTATGAGTGTAGTAAAAATGCCCACTGCCCAGTGCCCATTCCTACACCCAGACACAGCCCGCCCCACAGGGCTCGCGCACATAAAATCGACTCATGTCGATTGCGCACAGAATGTAGTGAGCGTGCCCACATCCCAGTGCCCACAAACACTACACACTGCATGTCTCTCGGTTTCTGTAAAAACGAAACCAACACACATACAGCCGACTCAGGCCGATGGTGTGTTCAGTGCAAATGTGCCCGCTGTCCTGCGCCCACATTCACTCACAGACATGACGAATCCCTCGGTTTCCCCCACGCTCGCCGTCTCTCAGCTACCTGCCGTAAGAGAGCCGAGCGCGGGCGAACCGCCCGCTGTGATCAACACACTCCCCGCCTCGAGCGCTGCAAATGCGGTGTCTATAATACAGCATACCGAAGCTCCCCGGCCGCCACTATGTCACGGCCAGAGCTCCGATCTCATTCAACCCTTAGCTATGCATGCAAATGCGTGGGCAAAGCTTCCCGGTGTATCAGAATGGGTGCTGAACATTATAGAAAGAGGCTATTCGCTACAGTTCGCTCGACGTCCCCGCCGTTGTGCGGCGCGAATCGAAACCACGGTAGAAAAGGAAGTAGCAAATGTACTTCGTACCGAAATTGCGAAACTGTTGAGCAAAGGGGCAATAGAGCCTTTATCTCAAGCTCAGAGCGAAGGGGGGCTATACAGCAGATATTTTCTGGTTCCGAAAAAAGACGGGGGTCTCAGACCCATTCTAGATCTAAGACAACTGAACGAAGCGCTTTCAAAACGCCGGTTCAGAATGCTCACAACCAAGAAAATCCTCGCGCAAATTCGCCACGGGGACTGGTTTGTGTCAATAGATCTGAAAGACGCGTATTTCCAAATACAAATAGCGTCACGTCACAGGCGATTTTTGAGATTCGCCTTCGAGGGCCAGGCTTATCAATACACAGTCCTACCGTTTGGCCTGTCCCTAGCACCCCGTACATTCACGATGTGCATGGACGCAGCCCTCGCTCCCCTGAAACTTCGGGGAATGTGAGTTTTGAACTACTTGGACGATTGGCTGGTTCTAGCTCAGTCACATACAGAGCTCATAGAACACAGAACCATTTTACTCGAACATCTCGAGAATCTGGGTCTCAAAGTCAACTGGGCAAAAAGTTCACTGTCTCCCAGTCAGAGAATATCTTTTCTGGGCACAGAACTGGACTCGCTGTCAATGACAGCTCAAATATCGCTACAGCGCAGATTGACTATTCAGCGCATGACAGAAACCTTCCGCCGCGGCACTATAGTCCCGCTAAAGAAGTTTCAACGGATGCTCGGTCTCATGGCAGCAGCATCTACAGTTCTCCAGCTGGGTCTGCTTCGCATGCGCCCACTGCAGTTCTGGCTACAAGCGCGAGTACCGCGTCGAGCGTGGACTTCAGGTCTCTTTCGCCTCAAGGTCGATCAAAAATGCGTCTCAGCACTGATACCCTGGAGAGCGACCGACTGGTACCAGTCAGGTGTAAGCCTGGGGACTTCCTCGAGTGTGAAGGTGGTGTCCACGGACGCCTCCACCTCGGGATGGGGAGCACTGCTCGAGGGCAGACCGTTTTTCGGCCAGTGGTCAGAACGGGAAAAGCTTCTGCACATAAACTGCCTGGAAATGATGGCAGTCGACAACGCGCTGAGGCGCTTTCGTCCCCAAATAGCAGGACACCACGTCTTGGTCCGCTCGGACAACATGTCAGTGGTAGCCTACATAAATCGCCAGGGAGGCATCACATCCCGAAACCTGTACAGGTTAGCGAAACGCCTCCTGGTATGGGCTCAGCACAATTTGCGCTCGCTCAGAGCAGCGCATGTGCCTGGCCACCTGAATGTGGGACCAGACAGACTGTCCAGGAACAATGTTCCAGCAGGAGAATGGTCACTGCATCCGCAGACAGTCCAACTGCTGTGGCAGACATTCGGCAGGGCAAAGATAGACCTGTTTGCGTCTCAAGAAAACGCTCACTGCCCGGAATTTTTCTCCAAGAGCAAGGATGCGCTGGCCCACGTCTGGCCCCGCTGCCCGCTCTATGCTTTTCCCCCCATCGCGCTCCTACCTCAGGTATTAGAGCGGATCAGGGAAAGCAGATGCTCAGTGCTACTAGTGGCTCCGTTCTGGAAGAACCAGGCTTGGTTCCCAGTTCTTATGCAGCTGACGAGTGCTGCCCCATGGCCAATACCAGTGAGGAGGGACCTCCTCTCTCAAGCCAGGGGCTCGATCTGGCATCCTCGCCCGGAGCTTTGGTCCCTACATGCGTGGGCCATCAACGGGTACCCTCTGACCTCCCAGAGGGAGTGTTAAACACGATCATGCAGGCTAGAGCTCCCTCTACGAGACGGCTCTATTCCTCAAAATGGTCAGTGTTCTCCAGCTGGTGCACAGCACGCGGCTTTTCACCCCTGGACTGTGGAGTGGCGGAGGTTCTCTCCTTCCTACAAGAGCTACTGGATGAAGGCAGAGCCCCATCCACGCTCAAAGTCTATGTGGCGGCTATAGCAGCGTTTTCTAAACCAACGCTTGGTCAGTCACTAGGAAGGAACGATCTGGTCATTCGGTTCCTTAGAGGAGCTAAGAGGTTAAATCCTCCCAGACCTCCCTCAGTTCCCATATGGGACCTTTCTACGGTCTTGGAGGCCATGAAGGGTGCCCCATTTGAGCCAATCCAATCAATAGATATCAAACACTTGTCTTTCAAAACGGTGTTTCTTCTGGCTCTCGCTTCAGTGAAGCGCATAGGGGACTTACAAGCGCTCTCAGTGAGCGCGACGTGTATGGAGTTTGGGCCAAATGACTCGAAAGTCATACTCAAACCAAGGCACGGGTACGTCCCTAAATCCCTCAACACACCGTTCAGGGCCCAGGTGATTTCCCTGTCTGCCCTGCCGGTCTCTAACGAGGAGAAGGACACCAGCTTCCTTTGCCCGGTCAGGGCGTTAAGGGCTTATGTGTCCCGCACGTCTGTTTTCAGACAGACGGAGCAGCTCTTTGTTTCACTCTACGGACGTTCTAAGGGACTCGCCGTGTCGAAACAGAGTCTATCCAGATGGATAGTCGATGCTATAGCGCTAGCTTACACCTCTAAGGGCTTGCAGTGCCCATTAGGTGTCAGAGCGCACTCCACGAGAGGCGTGGCCTCGTCGTGGGCTTGGTCTAGTGGGATTGCCTTGCAAGATATCTGTATGGCGGCAGGCTGGGCCTCCCCGTCTACATTTATAAGGTTTTATAACCTAGAGGTTCCCGCTCTGCAAGCTAAGCTGCTTTCAGTCTAAAAATCGGTACTGTCTGCCCCGAGTGCGTCCGGCCCAGAATACCGAAATGGCTTGAGCAACGCTCGATCGCGCAGCTCTATGGGCAGTGTGTAAGACCCACTATATTCATCAGTCCAGGCCGGGGTCGCCCTGACTGAATAAAATACCATCACTATAACTGTTTCTTATAGGATGCTACATTATAGGAATGATGCTATTCTAGCCACTCTTCCTGGGCTCTCTGTGAGTCACTTATGATCATGTACTACATGAGCCCGGGCACTTGCCCTTGGGACTTTGGTGCTGGATCTTAGCATGCACGGCGTTTTACACTGTTTCCCCTAGCGTAAGATTTACGCAGTACGAGAGTACCTCTCGTAAGAGAACGTACTCGGTTACTAACGTAACCTCCGTTCTCTCTAGAGAGGAAACGAGTACTGCGTATCTTGCCGTGCCTGCGCACGCTCCGGTTCGCTCCGGCGATGAAAAACCGGTAAGCTAGCCTTTCGATGCTATATTTATAGCCCCAGGCCACGCCCGTTTCGGCGGGACGTGACGTATTGGGCGCGAAGCGCCCCCATTGGTACTGACGTCACGATAGGGCCTTATCGATAGGCTGCTGCAGTTGCCGCAGGGCAGCCAATAGGCGCGCAAGCTGTCTCGCCTATGTCTGCATGCTGCCGCAACGCGTTTTACATTATTTCAAAATTAAGGATAATTTTTTGGCTTCAGTATCTCGCGGAAAAGAGATTTTCCCCTAGCGTAAGATTTACGCAGTACTCGTTTCCTCTCTAGAGAGAACGGAGGTTACGTTAGTAACCGAGTACGTTTTTCTCCTTAAAATGGCGACAGGTTAACTATATCCTTTCACTTTGTATTTGTGACGAGAGAGAGAGAGAGAGAGAGAGAGAGAAACGGGTCAGTAGTAGGCTATCAATCACAGACTGTAAAAAAAAACTGGTATCAATCAACTTCTCTCTCTTTCTCTGAACTCCGGTGAGAGATAAAAGTCAGATCCAAACACAGACCCAGAAGCTCATCAACAATACTATGCAAGTATTAGCAAATACATTTGAATGTTATAAGACAGTCTAATAATAAAGAGTATGTTGTCGCTGTATGTCGCCCTCTGCTGACAGAAAACAAACAAACAATAATAATGATGTTTATTTTTTTATTTTTTAATGAGACCAAATTTCATTAAAGGTATAGTTACGTTAACCCAAAAATTTAAATTATGTCATTAATTACTCACCCTCAACGCAACTTCCACTCAGAAAGTAAATAAGTACAAAGTATTTCATCCAACAACAACAACAACAACAAAAAATTCAGATTTCATCCTCCTTGTCCTCAGCCAAATTGGAGCAACAGCTTTCATAGTTTTGTTATGCTAAAAACTGTTATTTAGGGGAAAAAACTCCATCAATAACAAGTTTAACTCGTTATCATTCACATCAATTGATTAAAAACATGAAATTATACATAAATTCTACAAATTAATACTATTTTACTAATAGTAAACTATTAGTTTTTACTATTTACTAGTTTACAACTTTCCTCGTGTTTTCGGTCAGTCCTGTCACGTTTACATAAAACTCTACATAAACTTTTCATTATTAAAGTGCCCCATAAGTCGATAAAGTTTTAAATATAGATATTTTTGTTACAAGAACGCATTGCTTCGCTTCAGAAGGCCTTTATTAACCCCCGGAGCCTGTGGAGCACTTTTATCACGGATAGATGCACTTTAATGATGGATAGATGCACTTTTATCACGGATAGATGCACTTTTATGATGGATAGATGCACTCTTATGATGGATAGATGCCCTTCTATGATGGATAGATGCACTTTTATCACGGATAGATGCACTTTTATGATGGATAGATGCACTTCTATGATGGATAGATGCACTTTTATCACGGATAGATGCACTTTTATAATGGATAGATGCACTCTTATGATGGATAGATGCACTTCTATGATGGATAGATGCACTTTTATCACGGATAGATGTACTTTTATGATGGATAGATGCACTTCTATGATGGATAGATGCACTTTTATCATGGATAGATGCACTTTGATCACGGATAGATGCACTTTTATGATGGATAGATGCACTTCTATGATGGATAGATGCACTTTTATCATGGATAGATGCACTTTTATCACGGATAGATGCACTTTTATGATGGATAGATGCACTTTTATCACGGATAGATGCACTTTTATGATGGATAGATGCACTTTTATGATGGATAGATGCACTTTTATCACAGATAGATGCACTTTTATGATGGATAGATGCACTTTTATGATGGATAGATGCACTTTTATGATGGACAGATGCACTTTTATGATGGATAGATGCACTTTTATGATGGATAGATGCACTTCTATGATGGATAGATGCACTTCTATGATGGATAGATGCACTTTTATCACGGATAGATGCACATTTATGATGGATAGATGCCCTTCTATGATGGATAGATGCACTTTTCTCACGGATAGATGCACTTTTATGATGGATAGATGCACTCTTATGATGGATAGATGCCCTTCTATGATGGATAGATGCACTTTTCTCACGGATAGATGCACTTTTATGATGGATAGATGCACTCTTATGATGGATAGATGCACTCTTATGATGGATAGATGCACTTCTATGATGGATAGATGCACTTTTATCACGGATAGATGTACTTTTATGATGGATAGATGCACTTCTATGATGGATAGATGCACTTTTATCATGGATAGATGCACTTTTATCACGGATAGATGCACTTTTATGATGGATAGATGCACTTCTATGATGGATAGATGCACTTTTATCATGGATAGATGCACTTTTATCACGGATAGATGCACTTTTATGATGGATAGATGCACTTTTATCACGGATAGATGCACTTTTATGATGGATAGATGTACTTTTATGATGGATAGATGCACTTCTATGATGGATAGATGCACTTTTATCATGGATAGATGCACTTTTATCACGGATAGATGCACTTTTATGATGGATAGATGCACTTCTATGATGGATAGATGCACTTTTATCATGGATAGATGCACTTTTATCACGGATAGATGCACTTTTATGATGGATAGATGCACTTTTATCACGGATAGATGCACTTTTATGATGGATAGATGTACTTTTATGATGGATAGATGCACTTTTATCACAGATAGATGCACTTTTATGATGGATAGATGCACTTTTATGATGGATGGATGCACTTTTATTACGGATTGATGCACTTTTATGATGGATAGATGCACTTTTATGATGGATAGATGCACTTTTATCATGAATAGATGCACTTTTATCATGGATAGATGCACTTTTATGGACTTAGAAACAGACACCGGCCATTCACTGCCATTAATAAAGCTTGGAAGAGCCAGGACATTTTTTAATATAACTCTGATTGTGTTCGTCTGAAAGAAGAAAGTCATACACACCTAGGATGACTTCAGGGTGAGTAAATCATGGGCTAATTTTCATTTTTGGGTGAACTATCCCTTTAAAGACACAATTGTGTGACATGATAGTATGTCCCAAAGCTTGCCTACTTTTTGCTACACAAAAACTTTTGGGACGTAGTATAAGTAGGCGAATTGAGACGCAGCATGTCTTTGGTTCACTGCAGTTTTAAGGAGAAAATTCTCAGCAATGGTGTTGACATGCATTTACACATGGTTTGTCTTAAAGCAGATTACAAACACCACATATACATATAAACAACATTAAAAGCTGGATTTTCACCACAGGGGGACTTCAATAAACAGTGCAGTTCTCAGTGCGGTCAACAGGAGACAGTAGAGCGCGCGGTGCCATAACGCATCAGCCGTAGAAGAAGAAACAGCAGCAGCGGTAGTGACTCGCATTCAGAGAAACAGCAGAAACAAAATCATGGAGGAAACCGCCAAAAAGGAGAAAAAGCAGGACGAAATCAAGGAGGAGAAGGACAAACAACCGGCGGGGAAAGAGAAGGAGAAGAAAGAGGAGCAGGAGCTGGTGAGAGAGAGAAAAACACCCGTGTTTGAATTCCGCCTGAGTCACTCTGCAGGCCAGACACACACACTCACACACACCACTGTAATGTTTGTGATTATTTATGAGTTATCAATGAATATCAATCACTTTCGGCACAAAACACTTTAAAACAACGCGTATGTGATTATAAGTCTCCTGTGTATGCGTTATATGTATCATATCGTTGTATAAACATAGGGATGAATGGATAAAGTTCATAGAAATGCTTCCCTGTGGAGAAACTCCATGGTGTGAATTTAAAAATAACTATCTTTCCTTGTTTCCAGAGGTCTGATGTTGTTAATAATCACTTCTCTGATGTGTTTGTGTTGTTTGTGCAGTCAGAGGAGGACAAACAGCTTCAGGAGGAGTTGGAGATGCTCGTGGAGAGACTCGCTGTAAGTTCAGAGGGTTTTGTTGGATTTATTAATTATTCCTGGTTGAACTGTCAATTTGACACATTTGAAGAAGCAACATTAACGTACTTAAAAAATATCTGAATTGCGTGCGATTTATTGTAATGGAAGTAAACTGGGTTTTAATGTACAGTAAGGTTTCATGTTTTTAACATTTGTTAAAATGAACCAATACTTCTACAGCATTTATAATCGTAATGTTCACTAGTGGTCGACCGATATTGGTTTTTTGATGGCCGATGCCGATATCTTAGAGAGCAGGATGGCCGATATAAAGCCGATATTTTTATTATATAAATTATATTTATTTTAATCAATATTTTATACATTTTAAATAAATTAGAAAACAAATCTTTAAAAATAAACATGCTTATACTTTAGATGGCAACTTCTTGAATCTGCAATCCTATTACAGTATTTTTCACAAATAAAGTAATCGTTTAAAAATATATGTGAATAAAAAGGAAGTTAACACTGTAACAGGGCACTCAGTAATCTGGTAATATTGTGCGCACTGGTAATCATATTTTTTTTCAAATAAAGACAAGGTAACGCTAATATTACATACAGCACACAGTGAAAACGATATGAATGTGACACAGTGGGCAACTGGATATAGCACAACATATTTTAAAATGAAGGATTTAAAGTGTTTCGATCGCGACTCCTGTGAGGCTGATGTTCTGTTCGCATTCACTCACTTCACACGGACCGACCGTCACTCGCAGTCACACGTTTATCAGGCTACAAATGCACACTTCACAAGATATCACAGCTGGATTCCATTAAATCTGCAAGGTTTGTGAAATTAAATTTTTATTAGATATTCAGAGATTTGTTTAAATTATGTAGATGCGCATTTGCTGAATGTTGACATTAAATGAGAAAGTATTTTAGCCTGATTGTTTGCCTTTTCTGTTACAAATAATATAAAAGCAACACTTTACTTTTTCGCATACCATTTACTTTCTTTGTTTACCAGTTCTGTCTAACAAAGTATTAGATATGACTGACGGAGATCGTAAACTAATGAAGACGGAGAATGTGAGTGAGCGCTGTATGATCAGGCGCTGGTGTTCTCAGCGCCACCCGTCAAAATAAAAGTCAGGAGCGCCGTCAAAATAAAAGTCCCGCTTCCAACACATCGGCCAATCAGAAAAACGTATCGGCCAATGCCGATATTTTAAAAGTGCCAAATATCGGCTGATATATCGGCCTTGGCGATATATCGGTCGACCACTAATCTCAACATTTACTAATACACTATTAAGATCAACATATGTATTTGTTAACATTAGTTAATGCAGTGTGAACTAGCATGAACAAACAATGAACAATTGTTTTACTAGTGATGTCAATCGATTAATTTTTTATTAATTCGCACCTGAAGTTAAGTTTATTATTAAGTTTTTAATATATTGTCATATTGCAATACTTTCACATTGAGTCTCCAAAACAATGCAGAAAAAACATAAAGACTGTATATTTTAAATATTTGTTTAATGGAATCTCTTTACTAAGCACTATAGATGAAGGCCAGTATCACTGATACCAATACTGGCGTCTCTATTCAATTATTTTTTTCCCTCAATTTTAGCCATTCAACATTACAGTATAATTGAAAGCTATAATTTTTAACATTTAATAAGCTTTCAAAAAATAACAACTTTTAATTTAAGGTAACCCCTTAAACAATCTTCACATTGTGATAAATGTCATATTTAGCTGTGCCTTTAATATATCAGGGCTCAGCGCTAAGGTTTTTTTCTATTGGCCCTGCTGGGACGGCTCAGATTTGACCCTGCCCTGCTAAAAAGCACAAATTTTTACTTTTTTCTTTGTTTTTGACCATTTATCCTTGTAAACAGTGCTAGTTAATATAGATTGAAAAGTTCGTAGAGACAAACTTTAAGTTGGCTTGAGAAAGTTTGGACCAGAAAGTTTAAAGTAGTTTGAAGTTTAAATTAGTTTAAATTAGTTTAAAGTATAGTTTAAAGTAGTTTAAAGTAGTTTAAAGTTGCTAGGGTGTTTCTAGTGGGTTGCTAAGGTGTTCTGGGTGGTTGCTAGGCGGTTGCTAGGGTGTTATGGGTGGTTACTAGGATGTTTTGGGTGGTTGCTAGGGTATTGTGGGTGGTTACTAGGGTGTTCTGGGTGGTTGCTAGGCAGTTGCTAGGCTGTTTTGGGTGGTTGCTAGGCTAGGGTGTTAGTCCAGAGCTTAATGATTTTCAGGTAGGACTAACAGGTAAATATACAGGAATTGAATAAAGTTATCAAACATTTTGCAGTCTTCACTACATAAATTATTAATTGATTATAGATTTGTCCTTATTAAAGCTACAAACATTATTCAGTCAAGAGCAGTGAGTGTCTTTTGTTCTGTGATTATAATTATTGACAGACTTCAGCAGGTTTATTAGGCTGCTGTCACTTTAAGACCTGAAGCACATGACGTGTGTCTGACACGCATGCTATTTTCTCACAACTCTGTTTATTTAAGCCTTTATTTGACTCATTTAAGACTGTGCTTGCGAAGATACTCAACAAAACAGACATTTTTACATAATTTTCTGTGTTTTTGTCTGTTGAAGTGCGAAAGAACTGTGTTTTGTGGTCTTTTGTGTGTTTGTTCACAGAGAGCCTCTTGACAGACTCACGCCAGCACAGATTTGAGTTTTTTTTTTTTTCGCGCTTGAATGGTTTAATAGCATTTAAATGAGTGATGGCGTGACTATATACTGTAGTGCAATAAAGGATGAAAAAAAAAAAATAGATGTTGCGTTGATTGCATTAAATATTTTTAACACGTTAAACTGGGAAAAAGTAATCGCATGGAATAACGCATTCATTTTGACAGCCCTAATTTTTACTAACATTAACGAAGATTAATAAATGCTTTACAAATATATATTGTTAATATAATGAGAAGTGTTACTAGAATTAGTTTTCACAATAATGGATCAAAGTGTAATGAATTTCTTTATTTCTGAAATGACTTTTTTCATTCCCATTCCCATTTTTTCCACAATACAGTCAAATCCTCATGGATAAAATCACATCCTGGCGATTTCACATCCTGAATATTCCATAAGTTAAATGTGTTGATTTTTTTTGTGTCAAGACGCTTGTTTTCTCTGTGTTGCGCAGGAGACGGACACGTCTCTGTATCGTCCTGCTCTGGAAGAACTGCGGCGTCAGATTCGATCCTCCACGACCTCCATGACGTCAGTGCCCAAACCGCTCAAGTTCCTGCGACCACATTACGCCAAACTCAAAGAGATCTACCAGAACATGGCGCCCGGAGAGAACAAGGTGTGTTTGCGGCATCAAGTAAATGGCTCTGATGATTTTATAAGAACAATCAGCCTATGTTTGTGTGTCAATCCTTCTCTGTTTGACAGCATTTCTGTGCCGACGTGGTGTCTGTCCTCGCCATGACCATGAGCACCGAGCGAGAGTGTCTGAAGTATCGTCTGCTGGGCTCACAGGAGGAGCTGGCGTCATGGGGACACGAATACGTCAGGTACGAGAACCAGTCCTGCCAGACGACAGCCTGAAGACCAGTGTTGTTATTGTTAGCTAAAACTATTAAAAGATAATTTTTGGTAATTGAAATAAAGCTTAAAGGTGCAGTACACGATTTCTGAGAAACGCTGTTGAAAGTGGATCAGACTGAGCGCCAAAACACTTGTAGCCAATCAGCAGTAAGGGGCGTGCCCACTCATGATGGGGGAGGGGCTTGTTGCATAGTGTGTGTTTTATTTTGGTGTTTGTTTTGGTGATTTCAAACATCAATAGCATTTCTCAGAAATCATGTACTGTACCTTTAAAGTAAAACTATTATGTAGGAATGCATCGATGTATCAGCTTATAAAAGCAATTATTTACACTATTGGCCATTGGCTGATTGTTTAAAAACAGTTGATGATCAGGGCTGATTATATCCTGTCAATCAAAAGAGGGTGGAAAAACGTTTCAGACCGCAACTCATATTGTGTACGAAGATTATGTCTCTTGTTTTCTATTTAGGGCTGTTGAAGGCTGATATTAAGATGCGTTGTGGTCGATCGGATCACATGTAGACGAGAGAGACACATTCCCGTTCACACCTGGTGTTTTAATCCGTCTCTTTTGTCCACTTTCACCCACTTCTGTCCTGATTTCTTCGAGGGGAGGGTCTATTTTTCAGATCTTTCGATCTAATGGACGAAATAAGCTCTTGAATTTACATATGAACACGACCGGAGACGACTGAGAAACACACTGAGAACATCAGCTTTAGTTTCTGCTCTGACACACACGAGATCAGCCGAACGCTGTGAGTGTGTGTTAGACATCAGGAATGATGAGAGAACATTGTGATTGATACGTTCTTCCTCTTCAAACCAAACTTGTGTCTCCAGTCGACAGTTTAAACCCCGTCTGACTCGAGCTCTCCCCATAATGCTCACGCGTTAGGTCAGTAGACGGAGAGAAGACGGTGTTCAGTGGCTGTTTGAACACATTCGATCACATGAGCGTTTACACGCACTACCAAACATCCGGTCGAATGTGTTTTCGACTTTCTCTGGAAGTGGTGGAAAGTTTTAGACCCCGTTACACCTGTATTTAATGTTGTCCACTTGAGATCTGATCGACAAAAACACATCTTAATACCAGGTGGAAACAGGGCCTAAGTTAACGCGACAATAATGGATATACAGTTAAAGAGATGTGACCCGTGGTGGCAAAAGGAGTCGGAATGCGCTCGGGCTAATCACAAGCTACTGGTAAAACAAGTGAAAAATTTCTAAATTTGCGGTTCATTAAGCCCTCGTCTAGCGATCCCAATGCTCCAAAAAAGCGATTAAACATCTAAAAGTATCTTTTATTTGTACGTTTTCCCTTGTTCATGTGAAATGTCCTTTTTTTCTCTGCTCACTTCTCGATGATGGCGCTCCTTTCAGCACAAGTTTAGTATCGCTTTAAAGCGCAGCATTCCAACTTTGTCAATATTCATAGTAATTTCTCAAAGGCACGAGTCTGAACCAATGAAATGTGATTTTCAAACTAATATGCTTATTTAAACAAAACGATCTTACTCGCGCTGACTGACAGATCCAAAGCTTGCGCACAAAGACGCCTCAGACTGCGCGTGACCCCGATATATATACACACACACACATACATAGAATTACAGTATTTCAAAATATCTGTCTTGGCGAATATTCACGCAAACATCTGTTTTCTCTTATGTGAACGTTTGATTAATTGTGGAGAAACATCAAATGTGTAACATTGTATTAGATCCGTACGGTACTGTAGGGCGGACTGTCCATTTCAATTAATGTTCATCAAACAATTGTGGTATCATGGGGAAAAAAAGTTTTATATATATTTTTCCTATAGATATTTGGTTGAGTTTGTGTGTGCCAAATTTGATTACCGTACTAGGGATTTTAAGGGATGGTTTTGTAACCTTCTGAAAACTTTCTAGATTTTTCTCAAAATTGGTGCAGCTCAGTAATTTTTTTTGTCTGATTCCAACAAATCATACAATATTTGGAAGTTTTTTTAATAAAGAGATCTCACTTTTTTTTTCTTTTTTTTGCCAGAACGGGTCAAAAATAGTGAGGTTAAAGGAGGCTGTATTTGACCCTATGAACCACCCGTAGTTCAAACTTTCTTTAATGCAGTCTGGGAACTTTCTAGCTCTTTCCGTGCCGAATCATTGACCGTGACCCTGTGTGTGTGTGTTTCCAGGCATCTTGCCGGAGAGGTCGCTAAGGAATGGCAGGAGATCGAGGAAGGTGATAAAGCTCAACAGGAATTACTTCTGAAGCTGGTCAAAGAGATCGTTCCGTATAACATGGCCCACAATGCCGAGCACGAGGCCTGTGACCTCCTGATGGAAATCGAGCGTCTCGACATGCTGGATACGTACATCGATGAAAACGCCTACGCTAAAGTCTGCCTTTACCTCACCAGGTGCGACACGATTACCCACAATGCATCTGAACGTGTCTTTTTAGGTGTCTTCCTGTTTTGATCGTGTGTTTGTGTCTCCAGCTGTGTGAGTTACGTCCCTGAGCCAGAGAACTCGGCTCTGTTGAAATGCGCTCTCAACATCTTCCGCAAGTTTAACCGTTACCCAGAAGCCCTCAGACTCGCACTGATGCTTAATGACGTGGAGCTGGTGGAGAACATCTTCACTTCCTGCAAAGACATGTATGACAAACACGCACTTAATTTATCATTTACACACAGTTGGTCTCCTGAAAACTGAATCTCGAGTTGCAAAACACTGATAGTAACGTGTGTGTGTGTGTGTGTGTGCAGTGTCATTCAGAAGCAGATGTCGTTCATGTTGGGTCGTCACGGCATGTTCCTGGAGCTCAATGAAGATGTGGAGGATTATGAAGATCTGACGGAGATCATGTCCAACGTGCAGCTCAACAGCAACTTCCTGGCTCTCGCTAGAGAGGTGCTTAAACACACACACACACACACACACACACACACACACACACACACACACACATACAGAGAAAAATGTCCAGGACAGGTCAAGAAATATCTGGGTCATGACTCATAAGAGAAAATGCACAGATTGAATCTTGAGTAAAGAAAATTAAGTCTATTTTTTTAGGACCATTTGACCTCATTTTTATGACAATTCATTATTATCATATCATATAATTATCATTATTACAGTGCAACTGAAAAAATATGAAATATTTCTGTCGCAAATTACAATTGTAATCACGGATCGTGGTCATTTAGTTCATGATGATATTAATAAGAATATCATTGTATCCAGAAAGGATTGTTTTATAACTGTATGACAATAATGGGAATATCTATAGATCTATCTATCGCATTACAATAATGAGAAATTGCATTGAGAAATTGCATTGAAATGCATTTGATCATTAAAATGTCTCAAGACTTCACTTCAAAACTGAATTTATATTAATGAAAATGTTATATATTATTATTATTAGGATAATTGAGGTGAAATGTGCCTTATTGTCTTAAAATGTCACTCTGATAATTTATTGCATTCAAAATATTATAATGTTTTTTGTGTGTGTGATTTTGACCCAGACGTGTTGTTGTGAGATTCACATTAAATTAATAATATTTCTGTCAGTTGCTTGTACATATTTGTAGATGTTATATTCTGATCCTTTCCTCTGTAGCTCGACATCATGGAGCCCAAAGTGCCAGATGACATCTACAAAACCCACCTGGAGAACAACCGTAAGACCCGTCAGGTCTCATTATTAGTGTGATGGTGTGTGTTGTGTTTCACTAACGGTGTGTTTCTCTCAGGGTTCGGTGGCAGCGGCTCACAGGTGGACTCCGCTCGCATGAACCTCGCCTCCTCGTTCGTCAACGGTTTCGTCAACGCTGCGTTCGGACAGGACAAACTGCTCACGGAGGACGGAAACAAGTGGCTCTACAAGAACAAGGACCACGGTGAGAACAGCCACATCTCTGGGCTGCTAAACAGCATAAATCTGCTGTTATCGTGATGATCTTTGTGTTAAATGTGTGTTTGTGTTTCAGGCATGCTCAGCGCTGCGGCCTCTCTGGGAATGATCCTGCTGTGGGACGTGGACGGTGGTCTGACACAGATCGATAAATATCTCTATTCATCCGAGGACTACATCAAGGTACAAATGCACACAGTTTCCATGTTTCCATTCAAAGCATCCGGAAATTTCAAACACACTTTTAATCACTCTTAAAACTAGATCTGATCAAGTGCTATTCACCAGATGTCGTTTAGGTCATACAAGTTTGACTCGTGCTTTTGTGCGTAAAGGTGAAGACCCAACTCTATGCATGTTTTGAAAGATTTCCCCTCTCTGTTAAACATAATGTTATTGGACTGTCCTGGGTTTAATACGAGTAGAATGCTCTTTTATGAAGTTATTTCACTTAAGGACTTATTTAGGAAGATTATGCCTGAAAATATTTTTTATATGTTAATTAAAAAAAAAAAATTATAATATGACTTGTCGTGTTTGTTTGCTTGGTTTTATTGTATTTATATGATATTTGTATTTTTGTAAATTAATTTTGGCCATGAAAATAGCCTTAGATGCTGACACGGCATTAAATCAATCAATCAATCCATTCAAAGTTGCGACTGAGCAAAATTGGACATTAAAGTCGGCATGAAACGGAAGTTGAGATTGTCATTTTTTCCTTGTTGTGACGTATATCCGAGTGAAACGGCTTCTGAAATTAGAAAAAAAATGTAGGGCGGGGCTTGATTTCGTCCTTCGGGAATTGATTGGATCGTTGGAGGTTGGGCGTTGCAAACAAAATGGAGGCAGATTTGAATGCCAGTTTACATTCAGTTTTGTAGGATTTCTCTCCACCGGACTCCCCACCGTTACCCTCCCATGAAGGATTTTTTATTGAGGAGCCCGGCGACGAGAACGAGGACGAGCAGCTAAATTTGCAGGCAGGAATCAGCCCATATTTATATGAGCCTCCCACGAACCAAGATGAGTCAAGTCAAGTTATCAGTCAAGTTCACCATCGAGAGCATCTCGACATGTCCGATAAGTAAATAACTAGATTTAGATAAGATAGATAGCCTACCATTCGGACACTTCGAGATGCTCTCGAGGGTGAACTTGACTGATAACTTGACTTGACTCAAAACGAGACCGACACCGATAGCCGCACCCTCATCGGCTCTGGCCGCACCCTTTCGCCATGGCACGTGACCGAAAGAGAAGAGAGGTCGTTTCGAGGGGGGAGGGAAGGGTAATGTATTTGATTAAAGATTATAAGGGTAAATGAATTTTAAAAAAATAATGAAGTGCACAGATAAATCATTTATAATAAACACTACAATATTACATATAAAAAGAAGATTTGTCAAATTTGATTTCATGCCGACTTTAATGCGCTGCTAGAGCCAGAAGCAAACAGCGCTACTGATTGGAGAGAAAAACCTGGGAAAATATTCTGAATGATTAATTTGACACATGTATTTGTTTCAGTCCGGGGCGCTGTTGGCGTGTGGTATCGTGAACTCCGGCGTCCGTAACGAGTGTGATCCCGCTCTGGCTCTGCTGTCCGACTACGTCTTACACAACAGCAACATCATGAGGATCGGAGCCATTTTTGGGTAATTCACAAATGACACTTTATTAAGTTATTTTTTGTTTTAATGGTTTATTTAAATTTTAATGAACAATTAAATTCATAACTTTTAACAATCTTATAATTTACTATCCAGATAAGCTGGATGGGTTTATTCTAAGCGAGATGCTCGCGTTCGCTCATAAACAGTGTTATTAGTCTACTCAACTGCTTACTCGTGACACAAGTAGCAACACAGCTAAAAGTGGTCCTAATATGTTGGACCTTTAACTGAATGTAGCTTCCTTTACCTGCTGAAACATGCCTTCACAAGCACTGTAAGAGCTGTTGTGTTTGAGCTGATGTGTAAAAGGGGTGTTTGCAAAATATGTTTTATTTTTGTCATTCTAGTGCTGACAGACAATTTGTCCGTCCACACTAGACGGCACTCGCAAGAAAATGGATAAGGAGCTACATAATCAAATTCACAAATATTACACCATTTAAACATTATTAAAAACACACAGGCTACTGAGTTACTAAAACAATCTTTGTCAAAGAATACACTTGTTTGTTCACAGTTTGAACGTTCTTGTTTCCATTTGTTTAATTTCAAGATCTGAGGTGAATTATCCACTGTTGCTTTTACAGCTTCAAAGCTGGAGCACTAAATGATGTTCAAAGTCACATTACACGCTTTTAACATTAAATAAAGCACATAAACAGCACCTGAGATTATCATCGCCACACTTTGTGTTTGTTATTCCAGCGCGACGTCGCAGAAAAATAGAAACCGTTTCTAATCTAGACTCGTCGCAACACTCTGACTAACATGGAAAATAACCTTTTATCGCGTGTTGCGTTGTGTTGGACACGGTGTTAGTCCTTAACGATGAATGTATGATTATTATTTGTAAAGGTACATTCTACTGTACAATAGTAATGCTGCTTTGTGTTTGTGTAGGTTGGGTCTGGCGTACGCCGGCTCTAACAGAGAAGATGTTCTCTCTCTGCTGCTTCCTGTCATGGGAGACTCCAAATCCAGCATGGAGGTGTGTGTGTGTGTGTGCGTGTGCGTGTGTGTGTGATGAATCTGTGAAGGACTTATTTAGTAAGATTATGCCTGAAAAGGTTTTGGATTTTGTATCATATGTGACCCTGGACCACAAAACCGGTCACATGTCGCACGGGTATATCTGTGGCAATAGCCAACAATACATCATATGGGTCAAAATGATCGAATTTTCTTTTATGCCAAAAATCATGAGGATATTAAGTAAAGATCATGTTCCATGAAGATATTTTGTAAATTTCCTACCGTAAATATATAAAACATGTATGTGTGTGAGTGAATGCTGCACAATCGCCAACATAAATGAACAACTTTTAAAGGAGATTTTCTCAATGTTTAGATTTTTTTGCACCCTCAGATTCCAGATGTTCAATAGTTGTATCTCGACCAATATTGTCCTATTATAACAAACCACACATCAATGGAAAGCTCATTTATTCAGCTTTCAGATGATCATGTTAATCTCAATATAAAAAAATTGACCCATGTGACTGGTTTTGTGGTGCAGGGTCACATATGTTAATTAAAAAAAAATCATGTATAAAATGACTTGCTGTTTTTGTTTGTTTGTTTTTTATTGTATTTATATGATATTTGTATTTTTGTAATTTGATTTTTGCCATGAAAATGGCTTTGAATGCTGACATGGCACTCAATAAAACAATCTGAATCTGATGAGTCTGTGTGTGGACATGCAGGTGGCGGGAGTGACTGCGCTGGCATGTGGGATGATCGCTGTGGGCTCCTGTAACGGTGATGTCACGTCCACCGTCCTGCAGACCATCATGGAGAAGAGCGAGCAGGAGCTCAAAGACACGTACGCCCGCTGGCTGCCGCTCGGCCTCGGACTCAACCACCTGGGTAAGAACAGCACACGTCTCGGCCGGATGCAAGTAAACCTGCTGGGAATTACAAATTAAGGGCGTTTTCACACCTGATAGTCCGAACCAAAGTTCATGTTTTGACGTTTCCGGCCGCCGGCATTTTGACAGTCAAAAGTAGTCGATCTCCAAATGCAATGTAACAGGGATGAGAGTAAAGATGGAAAGCTCCTAAAGCTTATTCCACATAAATTCAGGGATAATTTGTTGTTTTGTCGTTAGTGAAAATCAATATTGACCTTGTATTTGAAAAAGGATCCTCATATAAGAAGCAATACTACAATTCAGAGTCAGTTCATTCGCATTCGGAGATCGACTATTTTTGACTGTCAAAATGCCGGCAGACACAGAGACAGTGAGATGTTCAAAATCGTTCTTTTTAGTAAACTCTGTGTTACACACACAATGTTCTCAATGCTGGAGTTCATGTGTAGAGCCTCTGGTGATACTGAGAGCAAAGCTTCATGTTGTGTCGAGCCTTCTTAGTGTTTTATAAATAGCGTCATCATAGTCGTGCCCCAAACACTCCCATTCAAAAGGCAGTTTGACCTAAAACGAAAATACGGTCAAACTTAAAAGTGGCGTTTCCATCCTAATTATGCTTTTAAATGAAAGTTTGCCTCGGGTAGATTCACAAAAAGAGCCTAGGTTGCATTTTGGCGAGAGTTACGCTTTAAATCACAGCATGTGTGATTTGATGATCGCTTAAACCATATTGTTTAATTTTGATTTATCATTGAGGCCTAATTCTCAGTGTAAACAGTTCTGAGTTCTGATTGGATTAGGAATGCACAATTACATGATTGTGTGTGTGTGTGTGTGCAGGTAAAGGTGAGGCGATCGAAACCACTCTAGCAGCTCTTCAAGTCGTTCCCGAACCCTTCCGTAGCTTCGCCAACACACTGGTGGACATCTGCGCATATGCAGGTGAGTCAAGTTCTCCCTCACACAGGTTAAAGGTCACACGCTTCCTATAAAACACGTGTGTGTGTGTGTAACCGCCCGTCTGTCTCTCAGGGTCCGGTAACGTTCTAAAGGTGCAGCAGTTGCTTCATATCTGCAGCGAGCATTACGACATCAAGGACAAAGATGATGATAAAGACAAGAAAGACAAAAAAGACAAAGATAAGAAGGAGACGGCAGATATGGGCTCCCATCAGGTGTGTGTGTGTTCTCGTTCTCGTTGAGGTGTGTGTGTGTGTGTGTCAGTAAGGCTGATTCTGCTGTCTGCAGGGTGTGGCGGTGTTGGGTATCGCTCTCATCGCGATGGGTGAGGAGATCGGCTCAGAAATGGCCCTGCGCACGTTTGGTCACCTGGTGAGTTTTACACTGACATTTTTGGTGCTAAATAAAATAAATGCATGTACTTTATTTAATAAATAAAGAAATTATAATAATTTATAACATATATTTACATAATACATGCATTTATAAATATACATATTTAATAATAATTTATACAAATATTATTGTACAATTTTGTATATTTATAATACTTTTTGTAATTGATATTAAATGTAATATTTGATATATAATTTATATAATACATTTTTATATAAATTATCAATACATTTAATAAATAACTGCATAAATTATAATAATTCATTAGTTTTTTATGTAATACATGCATTTAATTATAAATATTTAATAATAATTTATATAACTAATATTGTATAACTTAATATTTTAAATATTAAATGTGATGTTTATTATAATATTTTTTACATTTATATAAAATGTATATTTGTTATATTAAATTATATATGTATATAAATTATAAATAAATGCATTTAATAAATACATCTAGAATAATAATTTAACTTAATAACTTTTTTTATTTAAATACATTTAATTACCTACTTATTATATATAAATATCATATCAATTTATAATATAATTTTTAAATTAATATTACATTTATTATGGAAAAATACAGTATATATTATATATAAATCAATGTTATAATTTATTCAATATATTTATACATAAAAATATGAATATAAATATGTATTATATAATTTTATACTGAATGTAATATTTTAATCATTTTCTAAATTTATATTACATATAATATTTAATATATAAAATTACATCATATATATTCATATAAATTACTAATAAAAATGTATATTTAATAAACAAATGAGCATGAAATGTGGACCTCTTTATGGTAGTGATTCCCCTAATGCTTTGTTCCCCGATGTGTGTGTGTGTGTGTGTGTGTGTGTGTGTGTGCAGCTGCGTTACGGGGAGCCCACGTTAAGGCGAGCGGTTCCTTTAGCACTCGCTCTGATCTCAGTCTCCAATCCCAGGTTAAACATCCTGGACACGCTCAGCAAATTCTCACACGACGCCGACCCGGAAGTGTCCCACAACTCCATCTTTGCCATGGGAATGGTGGGAAGCGGTCAGTCAGGAATATTTTACATTTAAAATTGTATAATAAGTGTATAATAAGTGTATATAAATTATAAATGCATTTAATTAATGCTTGTGTTGATGCTCACACGGCCTCTAGAGGACGCTGAAACGCACTGATGACATCATGAAGTGCCTCGACCAATCAGAGGCTGCGGTTTTCACGGTTACTGTGTTGGTCTTTTTCTACAGGCACCAATAACGCACGTTTAGCAGCGATGCTCAGACAACTGGCGCAGTATCACGCCAAAGACCCCAACAACCTCTTCATGGTCCGACTCGCTCAGGTGAGCAGAACAATAGCTGAAAATATGGACCTGCTAATGTCTATAGGCGCTTTTGTCTATAGTCCCGGTAAAAAAAAAAAAAAAATTACGTTTCGGGTTTTTTTTTTTAACTTCATTGGAATTGTACGAAACTTGGTAAAGGTTTTGGCACTTGCTGTGTGAGCACACACAAAAATCATGGACCTGATTCGAACAGGTTAAATGGTGCTGTGAACAATAGTCACACTTGTGCTCCTCGCGGTCAAAAATGACGCATTGGAAACGAATGTGAGAGGAATTTCCTCTAGTGGAAGCGTTTGGTACTGCAGCCGAACAACATCTCACTGAAAGCTCAGTTTTTGAGATATCAACCTCAAATTTTGAACACAGCTTGTTTAGATTTATGGCTTTGATTTTCTTGCCGTTTTAGAGTAAAACGTGAATTTGAAAATTATAAATTTCATTAAAAAAATTAAATTATGATTTTTTTGTATTTTTCATAATACACGTTCACTTTTTTTTTTTTTTTTTTTTTTTTTCACTCCAGCAATAATCTGCCAAGTGTCGTCTTTGAAAAGAGATCAAACTGAAGTCTGTCGCTCTGAAGCATTCAAGATTTATGACTGTTTAAGTTGGAAATTTTATTTTCAGGTCTATGCTCAAAAAGTGAATAAATGGATTATAAATAGTGTAAATATAATTTAGTACCATAAAATCCCCTAAAAATATTAAATAAATATTTTTTACACATAAAAAACATAATTGTGCCGTGTTGAACCAAGTTCAAGTGGAAATATAACTAATGGTTATTCGGCATGACAGTGGAAAAGCACCTTCTGATTATTAACACATTGTCACGTGACACATTTTTGTTTGTATTACTAATTATATACACGCTTTCCTATTTAGTGCTAATGTGCGTTTCATCACAAAGAGTCATGCTTTTTATAACACATCATCTGCTGTGTTTTGACTGTTAATGAGCTGTTAATGTGAGCTGTGATCCGGGCCAAAATTAACTCCAAATGATAAAAACAATTAATTGACTTTAGTGAGAGAATGAAGCAGTGGCGTTTTAAGAGTTATGTTAATATAAAAAAAACTGTAGTCTAATCCTAGGCCAGTTTTTCCTTTAGTCTTAAGAAATAAAGAAGGAAGAAAAATATGCTAAATTGTTGGTGGGTAGAAAAAAACAAAAACATGACCAGGTTGTATTTTACCTCAAAATCAAAAGGAAAAAATAAGATATTTTGTGTAAAGAAAACTGAATGATTCAATATTAAATCAGTATCAAGGCACATACTGTGATTTATGTATATGTGTAATTTTATAGTGTTTATTAATATTTTTTATTTTATTTTAATTTAATTTAACTTTAGTTCATTTTAAGTTTCTATTTATTTTTCTATTTAGCTTTAATTTGTTTTAGTAATTTTGCTTTTTATTTCAGATCATTTCTATTATTAAAGGTATAGCGGAGGATCTTTCCAAATTTTAGATAAGACCCGCCCTCTCCACTTTTTGAAAAGTTTGATTGATTCACCAGAATGATTGACAATTAGGAGGACCAATAGTTTAGACTACCCACCAGGAAGTAAAACATCCTCCGCTATACCTTTAATATTTATTTTATTTCAGCATTTTTCAATGCACAAAAAAAATGTATGTTTGTTTTGTCAGATCACTTCATAATATGAAAACATATTAATTACAAAAATATAAAAAGTTAAGTACAGTATTGAAACTGTTTCTCAGTTTTTAGTAGTTCTTGGTGAAATATGAGGTAGGCGTGTTTTGTGGGATGGTGATTTTCCAGTAACCGGTCATTGAAGTGTGTGTTGAAGCGGATCAGCTGCTGAAGTGTGTGTGTGTGTGTGTGTGTGTGTGTTTCAGGGTCTCACTCATCTGGGTAAAGGCACACTGACGCTCTGCCCGTATCACAGCGACCGGCAGCTCATGAGTCAGGTGGCCGTCGCTGGACTCCTCACGGTCCTCGTGTCGTTCCTGGACGTCAAAAACAGTAAGAACGTCACTTTCAACATCCAGTACCACATCAAAACAACACCTGTAATGTCTGTCTGATATGTACCTGTGATTTCTCATCTCTCTCGCTGCAGTAATCTTGGGAAAGTCTCATTACGTTCTCTATGGGTTGGTGGCGGCGATGCAGCCTCGCATGTTGGTCACATTCGACGAGGAGCTCAGACCTCTGCCAGTGTCCGTCCGAGTGGGACAGGTGTGTGTGTGAGAGACATGTTGCATGATTTTGGACCAATGAGATTAAGCCACTGTTCATTTTCAGCATCATTACTCCAGTCTTCAGTGTCACATGATCCTTCAGAAATCATTCTAATATGATGATTTGATGCTCAAGAAACATTTGATTATCATCAATGTTCATATTTTTGTGGAAACTGATACATTTTTCATGATTCTTTGATGAATAGAAAGTTCTAAAAGAACAGCATTTATTTGAAATAGAATCTTTTGAAACATTATAAATGTCTTTACTGTCACTTTTGATCAATATTTAATGCACCTTTATTTTAATCTCTTTAAAAGAAATGCTCATTGCTAGTTAGGACAGCAACAAATCAGAATAACATGGAAGATATTTTTTTAATCACTTTACATTTTAAGTGGCGCCTGGTTGGCACACTGTGATAAATGTTTCTCCCTCTTTCTGTCTCATTGTCTCAACTGTGGCTTTGTGTTTCTACGGAGTACAATGAGAAATTGTCCAAAAGAGAGCAAGTCATTTTAACCATTTAAAGGGGTCATGAACTGCATTTTATTGTTTTATTGTATATTTTTTTAATCTTTAATTGACAGGGACAATAGACAAGTAAAACAACTGCCCCAGAATAAGATACAAAGCTAAACTTCATCTGTTTGAAGTGTATTACCTGAGATACACTTATGTTAGTATGATTTCTACATCAAAAATGGTCATAATTTAGAAATATAAGGCCGTTTCCTACCCTGATTTTATCTTCTGGTTTGAACGCTCTGTCTGAAGGGGCGTGTCTGTGTGAGACTTAAGTGTAAACGCCCACAGCTGTGATTGACTGACCACTCTGTCTGAAGGGGCCTGTCTGTGTGAGACTTCAGTGTAAACACAGCTGTGATTGGCTGACCACTCTGTCTGAAGGGGCGTGTCTGTGTGAGACTTCAGTGTAAACACAGCTGTGATTGGCTAACATCTTTGCATTTGAAATGCAACTCTCTTGAAAACCTTTACAGTTACAGCTCTCAAGGTTAACTAATCTTGAAACGTGTTGATTATAGCATTATATTTAGATCTGTGGCGTGAAAGGTTGCAGTGATGAGCATTGTTGCCTATCACAGATATGTTGAGCACGTGAATGCAGTGATCTCATCACTGTAACTCAATTTCTGCTCTCACGAATTCTTTCATCATAACTAACAGTGCAAACGCAATGTAAATGAGAGATTCATTGTGCAGTGAAGACAGCTTAATTGCTTATAACGGGAGTCGGTAATAAACCCGTGCTGTTTGATTGACAGCTCCAGTGATTGTAGAGGGAGTGCTTTTTGACCACTTTCTATATTATAATTTAATCACGATTTAAATTACAGATTATTTTCATCCTACTAAGAGAAACAATGTGAAGTTGACCGTTTAGTCGCTGGTTTGATTTACTGACACATAGACAGAACATCTGACTGTACATGAATCATTACATATCAGAAATCACTGGTCATTGATCATTAGAATAGAGTTATTAGAGTCATTAGAGTCCATATCATAAATGTGTGTTTGCAAAGCCTGCGCCGAAATTGCGACTGATTTACCAAAAAATCCACAGTGAAATGTGCCAAAAACAAACAAATAATGCTCTACTGTGACATTCACATAGTTGAAAATAAATGGCATTAGGATCCTTTGGAAGGTAATGTTATTTTTATTCGAGTGATCCTGTATCTCTCATCTCACTAACGCACCAGTGGGCGGGGCTAAAGATGCGATGATGTAGACGTGGGCGTCCACTATGATGTCATAACGTGACAAAATTCCAAACGAATCGTTTTCTGAGCTTAGGTTTCAATAAAAGCTGTTTTTGGACTAAGTTTGAGTTACGAAACTCACAGGGTGTTTTTGTAGCACAATGATGCATGTCAGAAAGCTCAAGGAGAATTAGATTTCTCAATTCATGACCCTTTTAAATGATACAAGTAGTGCAAAATCAAACGGTGAAAGATGTGATAATTCTTTCTGTGTCTCTCTCCAGGCTGTGGATGTGGTTGGTCAGGCCGGTAAACCCAAAGCCATCACGGGCTTCCAGACTCACACCACGCCGGTGCTCCTGGCTCACGGGGAGCGAGCCGAACTCGCCACAGAGGAGTTCCTCCCCGTCACGCCCATCCTGGAGGGCTTCGTCATCCTGCGCAAGAACCCCAACTACGACGTGTAGACACGCGGACTGAAGCGCACACTAACCGGGACCTCTGATCGTATTTAAAGGCACCTCGTCCTCCCCTTCTGTCTCCGTCTTTCTCTCCCATGGGAAAACTGTGACGATTCCTCACGCCCTCCTTCTCCTCGCCGCGTTTTCTCCTCATTTTGTAATTAGAGCAAGAAAGGAGTGTGTTTATCATCCTGCTTTAAACATGTTTTGTTGTTTTTTGTTACTTGTTCTGTAAAAGGTTGAGATACAAAAATAAAAGAATTGTGGTCAAATGTTGCTGTCACTGGACATTTTTTTTTAACACACAAGCATTTTTCATGTTCTTATTCCAATCCTTACTGATATATCCATCATTTTTTGTTATTGTGAATATATAATAATAGTGCGGCATGTCAAAAAATGTATTCCAATTTGAACGCACACATCAACCCAATCACGTGTTTAGTGTTCATACAAACTACAATACATTCAGATTCATCAATTCGGATGGTTAGAGACATGATGGGCTAATGTAGAAAAAAAAAAAACTTAATAAAATGGTCATTAAATATATTCTGGAAATCCTGCTTTTTTTTGGCATTAAGAGAAATCATCTTCGGTTTCGGTTATAAATTTGACTGGTAAATCATGAAGAATGTTTTTTCCCCCGCCCTTTTGTATTTACTGCAATGCATATTGTATGTTCAGGGATGACAGATTGATAAGCAGACATGGTAACTTTTGATACTTCGCAGTTAAATTGGCTCTCCTACTGATTTTGTCCTATCAATGTGGCTCACATGAAAAAAAAAACAGTGAAGACCTTTAACTACACCATAGCTAATTCATATGTATGAGCCGGTATCTGGCAATAGTGAAATTTGTAGTGTGTTTGTTTCATACAGACCTGTTGAAACATTTCAGCACAATCACACATCTACTAAAACAATATTTTCAGATGTCATTGCTAACCCATTTTTAATAATAAACCAATATAGCAGCATTTTCACACAATGCTACTAGTCAGAATCGGTCAGAATGAGTTAATGTGAATTTTTTTCGGTCACCAGGGGGCGCTGTACTAAAAGGCCACGCCTCTGTAAGCCTCGACCAATCAGCGTTCACGAATCCTACTATGGCAAATGCTCATAAATATGAATGAGGCCATGCTGACGTTGCAAAGTGAACTTTCTGCTGGAATCCTGCGGCGAAAGCCGAGGTCATGAATATTAACGAGCCAACTTATTTGTTTCGGTCCATTCACGACACCTAAAACTCTGTCACGTGGTCGGGATTCCCTATTGTCACCGATCCGGAAGTTCCCGAGTCGCCGGTTTCCGCCGGAAAAGGTTCCGTCCGGTCCAGACGGGTCTGTCTCTCTTTCTGGCTTTTTTTTCGGTTTGGTATCACTCAACTGATCCGATACAGATCCGGACCGGTACCGAAGATACACGATAAACTCCTGTCAGGTAAGAAACAGGCGCACGCGAGTCCTTACCGGCGTTGACGCGTGCGTGCGCGTGCGTGTGCGTGAGTGTGTGTGTGACACCAGTACTGTAAAATTCACTGAAAATACCATGACCAATTATTATTTAAATAATTTAAATCAGGAAAATTTTATATTTTTTAACATCAGTTTTAGTTGATATAATCACCCTGGTTCTCACTGTATTGTAATTGTGTGTACATGATATCAATCGCATGGTGGGTTTGTGGTTTTACACCATATTGTGAATGTTTCCATCTGCAGTGAATGCTTTCTGCCAATTAATTTGCTTTAGTCATATGATCAGAAATGTGCAGAGATTATAAACAGAGGCATGTCATCAAAACAAGCTATTAGCTGCAGATCGTCACCGGTGAACTGATTTTAATCAGTTTTGGTTTTCATTTTATAGGTGTGTCTGCTCAAACACTCGTGCATCTGCATAGCAACATACAGACAATCATTTAAAACAGCTTAGACACCACATTTAAATATGCAAACTGGCTTTTGCACAGACAAGCATCATGTTTCCTAAATGAAAAGTCAGGTGTCAATAGTCTTTAGGCATTAGATTTCTTCTGGCATTAAACAATGACACAACTCGGTTGATCATCTCTGCTCCTGTTCTGGAACACAGATTAATATTTCACTAACCTACATTTACAGATTAGACTAACTGTCCGAATGTGAGGCCATGTTTGTTTGTCAGTAACCTAAACACTGCAGTAATGATGAAATATGTCATCATGAAATCCACGTGATGTCTGAAGTGTGATTGTGTAAATATTTTAAACATTTGTTTTGTTTTTGGGGTGTCTGACCCCACAACATCAAAAGAAACGATATATATATATATATATATATATATATATATATATATATAATATTATTATTATTATTATTATTCCCTGTTTTTTCATCTGGCATTGATTAAATATTTTTTTAATCATTATTATATATATTTTTGTTCAATTACAGACAAATACAAGGCATTGTAAATACAGTTCAGAATGTATAAAACAAAGAATAATAACAACAACAACAACTAAAATATAAAACGAGGCACTTATTAATGATTCGTTAACATCGCCATGTCAAAGGTGTTTGAGCCACGCCCATAATTATGCATAATTACGCGAATTCACGTAATTATTCATGAGATTACGCAACGACATTGGTCGCGTGTGTTAATGTATTAATATAAAGTGTTTAGTTGTGTCATTAGTGTATGGGCTAATTGAGCCCAATTGACCAGAATCTGTAATTAAAGTTGTTGTGGCAGTTAAGTGTTGAATCATGATGATACGCCGGTACTGGAGCGCCTGACAGCGCATGCGCGAGCGACCCACATGCTTTGTTCCGGCAGGCGCACGCGCACGCGTGAGCGAACATGGCGACGCGCTGCATGTCTCGCGTTACCGGACAGTGAATCACATCGAGAGAGAGAGAGAAAGAGAAACGGTAAAGAACCGTGGTCTGTTTGTGTGTCAAATGAGCGATTTTATATGAATGCGCGCGCATGTGTATGTATGTGTGTGTGTGTTCAGCTGATGTGTTTGTGCGTTACATGCGTAACTACGCAGTAAGTTACTCAATCTGGCCCTGAGAAGTGATCAATACGTCTGTCTGTGTGTGTGTGTGTGTGTGTGTGTGTGTGTGTGTGTGTGTGCTGACAGGTGTCTTGTGAACTGCTTGGATTTCATTAAAGCGTGTTATGACCATGTTTCAACATGTTCCCTGATAAAGCAGTGTGTTTTGGATCATGGCAGTTATTTGACATTCAATGAGATAGGCTATACGTCATGATTATGGTTATCCATGATATATTTGGGTTTTTGGTTGATGCTTTTCTAATATAAAAATGCTTTTGGACAGGCACCATGTTTTTCTGAGAGTACCATGTAAATACCATGGTGAGATAATTCCAGTACCATTGCATTAAAGTACCATCACTTTACTATAGTACTGCCACAGTATTTTCAGTAATCCTTTAATTTGTTAATCATTGTATGGTATATATTACAGGAACATGGTGTTTTCTTGTATTTTGGACATGTAACTAGCTAAAATAAAGTGATGCAAGTACAGTGGCAGTACCATGGTAATGAAATGTACGTATCATTGTAATTAGAAGATACTTGCATGGTAGTACCATGGTATATATGCCAAGAAATATGGTACAAAGTGCATAAAGCCATGTTAGTTTTTGGTATTGTGTTGTAAGTTATATAAGCGCCATGATATATTAAGTTACATGGTTTGTATTTAAAGTACCATGGTATTTAGTCTATTAATTTACTAGAGTTTGTAGTAGATAAGATACTAGATAACTACTGTTAATTGCTGCAATCTGTTTAAAATGTTTAATTAATTTGAATGTATTATTTAAAAATATCGGTTTTAATTAATGATTTCAGGGCTTTACATTTAGTGTAAGTGGTCATCGATAGTGGATGATAATGTATAATGTACTGATACGCAGACTCTCGAAGAGAAATCTAAAACAAATGAGCGCAAACACACAAATAAACTCAGTTAACAACATGCATAACATGTGATATAGTTACGCAACATCACACGACCAAGAGTGCTGTTTTCCTGAATACCGTCACAGTTGAAAAAATGACGCTGATTTCATGAAACTTCAATAAACAAGTAGTTAATATTAAGTCACTTATATTTTAGACACAATATTGACTGTTTTTGTTCTTTTTCAGCAGCGAAAATCGTTCCAAACAAGCGAGTCAAAGATTCAATTAAACACATCCATAAACAACTGCCTCATTCTTGAATGAATCGGTCATTTAAACGAATTGACTCATTCAATGACTCATTCAATGACTCATTCAATGACTCACTCAATGACTCACTCATTAAGACTTACTGTTGGTTTATTTTCATGTTTAAAAGTATCTTTTTTTTTCTTCAATATTTCTTTGTATATTCAAAAAACATTTAAAACCCAACATTATTTTATGCAGTTGAAATTTTTCAGTTTAGCTGATTTAATTTGATTGGTAAAACCCCTTTAGTGTTATATTATTCTAATTGCATTTTTTATTTTATTTTATCAAATTTAAGAATTTGAAATCAAATATGAAGCATTAATTTAATATGATTAGAAAAAAAAGTAATTCAAATAAAAAAATATTCAAATAAAATTCAAATAAAAAAAATACCATTTCAAATGTAAAAAAAAGTCCTCTGGTTAAATATCACAAGTTCACAAGAAATATGCACATTTTAATGGCCAAGCTGATTGAACACTAATGAGAATATTGCTTCAGAATAAATTATATATAAAAAAAAAAATAAAAAAAACGTTTTATTACTTTATTACTCGGACAAGTGAATGACCGCTTTACTTGACAAGGTTTAATGTCCTGGATCCAATGACTCGTGTCTTTACTGGATGAATCAGCGTTTTTGAACGAATCTTTGTACTGTATTGTACTTTACAGTAAGCATTTCTCTCTCAATTAATCATTTGTGTTTCTACTTAAAGTATGAGTTTATTGCATTTAAATGATATTTTAATGACGTCACGTGTGTTTGAAAGACGTCAGTGAGACGATACCAGGCCATGTGTGCTCTTATCAGCTCGAGTGTGTAGTTTCTCCTTTAAGAATGAGCTCCTGTCTTCTGATTTATGTGACGTGATGTTGGATTTCTCTGGAACTGGCCCTGCGTCGAGCCTCTAGGTCAAAGTTCATGGTGAAAGAGCCGTGGATCTTTACAGTGACGGATGGAGTGTGTGAAGCGTTAGTCACTTGTGCATGACTGTCGCATCACTGAAGCCGTCTCACACTGCAGTGTATCCAATAGCAACACACTCCAAAGGTCTCGTATGAGTCTCGTCTTCAAACTCTCAAAGGACAGACAAAGAGTGTGTTTGTGGGAGTTTCAGCGCTTGAGAAAATGTTTGGTAACACTTTATTTTACAGTGTCCTTGTTACATGTGTTACATGTACTTACCATAGTAATAACCATAGTTAATTATGCATAATTACATGCAACTAATCCTAATCCTACCCTAACCCTATAGTAAGTACATGTAGTTACTTAATTTTACTCAGTACTAAAATATGTAATTTCACTGTAACAAGGACACCTTAAAATAAAGTGTAACCCATGTGTGTTTCATTAATGCTTCTGTCACTGGGGTTTAATGTTGTTTGATGTGGTCAAGAGGAGGATCGCTTGTGATAGACGTTATAATAGTGGAAATACTGCATGTGTGCGCTCAGATCTGATGCTCAGGTGTTTGAGCCAATCAAAACACGAATGCCACGCCATCTTAAACTGTGACGTCACGATAGCAAACAGTGGAAAATGAGAAAAAGCTCTATGTAATATAATGAAATATTTGGGTTTTCTTTTTTTATTCCATTGCTTGTTAAAAAAATACATTTGAATGACCATCAATGGAGAAACATACTTCATGCCCTTGTAAAATTCTTATTTTTTATGCAGTATTGCATTGTTATAAACAAGTATTCATTCGTCTAGGCCATTCGTTTTTTTTTTAAAGGGGTGGTTGATTATGATTTCACTTTTCTAACTTTAGTTAGTGTGTAATGTTGCTGTTTGAGCATAAACAACATCTGCAAAGTTACAACGCTCAAAGTTCAAAGCAAAGGGAGATATTTGCTTTTACAGAAATCACTTTTTAAGGACTACAACAAGCGGCTGGTAGAGACTACACCACATTCCTCCCGGGTTAGTGACATCACCAACCCTAGAATTTACATAAACCCCGCCCCCTGAACACGATTTATAGATTATCATGACAGAATATGCTAATCAGTGACTAGAAGATAACTCCGCATCAGCTACATAAATTCATCATCTAACCATTCAGAAATGTCCTGTTGCTTCTACATGTTGTCACTTCTTCTTGAGTCTCTCCATCATTGTCTGAATCCGGTTTGAACATAAAATGCTAAACGTTTTTGAAATGTTCAGTGCGTGTGTGTGTGAGGTAAAAGGACACAAGTTCTTGAAGCTCCGCCCCCTGTGCCGGGAGCAGCGGCTCATTTGCATTTAAAGGGACACACAAATACGGTGCGTTTTTGCTCACCCTCAAAAAGTGACAACTTTAACATGCTATATAACAATATCTGTGGGGTATTTTGAGCTAAAACTTCACACACACACTCTGGGGACATCAGAGACATATCACATTACATCTTGTGAAAAGGACATTATACCACCCCTTTAAAATCATGTTTCTGGTAATCTTGAATCAGAGTATCTTCCTCTTGCAGCATCTCTTCTCTCCTCTGCTGACGAGGGCGGGGCAACCTGTCACTCACATGAGATCCACCAATAGCAAACCTCAACCGTCCAATCAGTTCCTCAAAGACAAAAATCAAGCTTCGCCCACATTTGTTCTTGTTCCAGAAGTGTTTCACTCGGATATATACAGCACAATAGAGAGGAAAAAACGACTTTAATGACAACACCAGGAACAAGGACTTCCAAGATAATAATTAAATTAATAATTACGATTAATTTGCTCAAAAAGGTATACCGATAATCGCAAATTAAGAAAACGGTTAGGTTCATTTTTTTTTACCTGATCTCTGTACATTATGAAAACTGGTAAAACCTTAAAAAGCTTCTCTCAAATGTGAAAACAGTGAAATTCCCAATATTAATTATAACAATTCCAAATGATGTAAATATTTTTCTTTTATATTCATCAACCACAGTCGCGAACAATATAGCTGAGATTCGTGATATATCGCAAATACTGACAATTACTGAAAAGAGCAACTGCTTACTTTTTTTACAACAACATTAACTGAGTATTAATATTAAACGGTTCAAATTACTCAGGGTTTTAGGGTCGCTGTTTCGGTACGGCTCGCTAAAGTAACTAAGAACACAATCAAACTTCAAGCAATCGTACAAATAAATACAATAGAGCAACGATACAAATGAAATAAACAGTGGTTTTCAGGTAGAGACATTTTTAAAAAGTTAATCGAATGTAAAATAACACTGCATGTAGTCTTCACTGTATAATTTAAAAATGAATCCTTATTAAAGTTACTAAAGTTATTCAGTCAAGAGCAGTGAGAGATTTCCTTGTCTTTTGTTCGATCAACGTTAAAAACACAGACGGCAGGAATATTAGGCTTCTGTCACTTTAAGACTGAATGCACTGATCTAATATACTGATACACACGCGTCGTCTCTCTTGACTGTTCACATTCACTAGACATAACCCACTATGTTTGCTAGGATTCTCGCCAAGACGGGCATGTTGACAATTTTTGTGTGAATTTGTCCTTTCAAGCGCAAGAACACAACTTTAAAGCAAACTCAATTCTCTTTCGCATCGTTTTAAAAACACATGCAAATACTATTTTAACTTTTGTGATGTTAAAAGTGGCCCGAACCAGTACACCCCTACTGAGTGTCATACAGATAGGGATTTAACTTATAAAGAAATGCATTAAATCATTGTAAATGATGATCATTTCCTCAATGGAAATGATTTAATTTTCAGAAACATGAAGTCAGAACGTATGCCTAGTCACTTTCATTTCTGGCCTCAAAACCTTTTGAACTCGGCTTTTACACAAGGTGTATTTAAGCGTTATATAATGTCTCTGCTGAACTCCATATCTGTGTGTGTGTGTGTAAGAGAAGTGTCAGGTTTGTACTGTACTCTGTGTGTGTGTGAGAGAGAGAAGCGTCAGGTTTGTACTGTACTCTCTCTGTGTGTGTGTGTGTGTGTGTGTGTGTGTGTGTGTGTGTGTGTGTGTGTGTGTGTGTGTGTGTGTGTGTGTGTGTGTGTGTGTGTGTGTGTGTGTGTGTGTGTGTGTGTGTGTGTGTGAGTTGTGCAGGTTTGCCTCTCTATATTTGGCTCTTGTAAAGATAGCCGCGTCGCCTGTAACCCCTCCTCATAAACTAGTTGAGTCTTCAGCTCGTCTCTTGCCGCAGTCCTGATTCATTCACAAAAGCAGCCACACGTCAAATGCACAACGCCAAATAATAAATGTGTGCTGCAGTAACTGAAGATCAGTCGTCATAAAACACGAGTCTTCGGTCACGGGTCACCGGGACCTGATCGAGCTACAGATGACGTACTTTACCAATCCTAAAAACTAGATTTGAAGAAGCACCAAATAATTCATGCTTATTATATTTCACTACATGTTAGTTTTCCTTTAAAAGAAAAGCTTGATGGTTTAACTTTTGAAAATGAAGAAATTAAAGGTGCACTGTGTAATATTTAGGAGGATCTGTTGACAGAAATGTAATATCATATACATAAGTCTGTTTTCAGTGGTGTATAAAGACCTTACTTGTGTTTTTATCACCTTAGAATGAGCGTTTCTCTCTACACACACCGCGGGTCTCCTTACATCCACATGTTTCTACAGTGGCCCTGAACGGACACACGCGTTTCGTCACTGTGTTGTTGTTCGTGCAAAGAAGCTAAAGCTAAAGTCAGCGAATAAAAGACTGACACAATGATGAACAAGTGACAATAATATTCACAATAACATCGTTAACTGAATAATTAAGTAAACCTAATTTCTGAATTTATCTTTGTAAAGAAAGCTCATTGCTGAACTGGCTACTCTCTGCTGTCTCAGACGACGACATCACTTCCTGTTGGCCACCTTAACTTCTGTTGGGTGCAGTTCACAACCTCACCACTAAATGCCGCTAAAATCACACACTGCACCTTTAAGACATAAATAATAGTATTTAAATTAACAAATGTACACTATTTTTCTCAATTGTTATTTCACAGTACAACAGTAATATTCCCAGAGTAATATATTTCTTATTTTGTTTAAGAAATGTAACTTCTAATTTAATGATCATAAAAATCGTAATAAATATAGGGATGCGCCGCCAATAATTGCTATCGGAAATGTAGTATCTCTTATAATAATTAGCCAGATTGCGAAGCCCTATAAACAAGTACAGCAAAAGCTCTTTCAAAAAAAAAAGCGATTTAAATTGAACTTGTAAAAAAAATCGCATATAGATTTTTCTTCCCAAATTGTTCAGCCCAATACGATTTTTTTTTTTTTACATTTTTTACAAAACTTTTAAAGATGAAATGTGTGATTTTCTGCCATTTCAAGGGTTTTATAGTCAAGAGGCCTGTTTTAAGGGACTTCTGATGCGAGTGTGTCTTCGAGCAGGAGTGTGTGTGTTTGTCTCCTGAGAGACCATGCGGTGTTTGAAGATGCGCAGGTGTTATTTTTACTCTTTACTGCGGTGTTCAGGTCTGGATCTCCTGTGGTAAAGGTGAAGTGTGTTATTACTGCGCCACTGGCAGCAGAACCGAAACGGTAATGAATAAATAGTTTCAATCCGGCTTTCCGAACACTTTTCCCATCAGCCGTTAATTGGATAATCCCGCACCAAACTCACCGTGTTGGAAGAGCCAGTGTGATACGAGAAATCAGGGTAACACTTTATTTTACAGTGTCCTTGTTACATGTACTTACCATAGTAATAACAGTAAATTATGCATAATTAAATACAACTAACCCTCAACTAAACACTAATCCTACCCTAACCCTATAGTAAGTACATGCTGTTAATTAATATTACTCAGTACTTGAATCTGTAAGTACTGACTCCTTAAAATAAAGTGTAACTGAAATCACATGGTGTAACGTCCGCTGAACCTGTGTGTACATGCACTTCAAGAACTTTTGACACGTGCATTAAAGCAGCACTCAGTAGCTTCGGGACTTCTTCGCTGTATTCTCGCTTTTTGCTCGCAGGTTTCTCTCTAGAGCTCCCCCCACAGCTTCGGAATAGATATTTGACAACACTGTCGTAAAAACTCGTTGGTGATTCTCAGACACCAGAGGCTATAGATCAACGACATCAAAGCAGATGGGACGTTCTTTAAAACGTCTTCTTCATTCGGGTTCGAACAGCGTGAGGGAGCGCAATAATGACAGCATTTTAGCAGATTTCTTTTGGCCGTAAAGCAATTGTTTACATCGCGAGACCTGATATCACGCGAGACTTCCTGACGCAGCGGCCGGCGGCCCGCCGGCTCAAAGTTGCAAGTGCGTATTTTCCGCTCACGGGCACCAGGGGGGTGCGAAACGACCACCATTCAACCCGAAATAAGTAATATAACCATTCCAATGACTCCGAAGCTGTTCAGTTAAGGTAAAAAAAGTTACTTAGTTCACCTTTAATCATTTTCAATCAGACAATTGAATTGAAGCCATAATTAAAGGTGCTCTAAGTCGGCCATTCCCACTAGTGGTCCGTGAGGGTACTGCAGGTGGTCCGTAGAAAGGCAAAATAAAATATAAAATAATATTTTTTTACCTTCATTTTACCAGGAAATTCCCATAAAAAAAAATAAAAAAAGAATATGTAGGCCTATATTGATATAAAATTTTAATTAAATTGTCAAGTTATTGTGTGATTACTAAAATAGGCTAGTGGCGCTCATCATAATCCCCTAAAATCGCCAAAGGTTTTGAAATGTTGACTATATCCAAGTGTTCTTATTATTACTGTATAGATTTCATACTCCATTGCTATGGAAATAAGCCTGTTGTTCAAATGAACCTGATTATGCCATCGGGCGCTTGAGTAAATAAATAAATAAAATATGTGGCAGCCATTGTGTGCAGTAAACTTTCTTTTAACAAGCCTGTTGTACTGATGTGATGACCAGTTATAGTTTTAGTGCTAGCCTATTTAGAGGTGCGGATTAAGTCAGGTAGGACTGTGTGTAGTAGGGCTGTCACTTTACGTTCGGAAATCGATTGCACAATCGATCGGACCAACCAACGCAAGTTTCGAAAACGAAAATAGGGAATCGATTTTAACGGTCTTTTCTCGGAGCGCGTCCAGCTCGTCACGATACACCCGTCACACAGCGACTGCAGGCTCTGACAAACACGCATAACAGCAAATTATACTTCTGCATAATGTGTCTCTTTTTACTACAAAACTGTGAATTCTGCCGGTATTCAGACAGTCTCATGCATACAGATACAGATTCGGGCTACGGTCTACAATCGCCTTCGTAGCTGAAATTTGTTTGACATTTCTAATGGTAAACACAGCCATGTTGAATCCTGCAGTGATGTTGTTCATTGATGTTATGGCAGTCAACTCTGCTTACTGTTTTTCGAGAACGTTGCACTCCTGTTTGTCATTGTGCACGAAACTTCATGCCAATAAATCATCAGAAATATTGCTGACTTGTGCGTCTCAAGCGCCCTCTTAACGTTCTTCGTCCTAATGCCTGTTAGTTGTCCGTGGATTTGCCTGTATTTGGCGTTTAAAATGGAAACGTCTTTAGACATGGAAAATCGATTTTACAGTCGATTCAATGAACACTTATGTCTCAAAAATCGAACAGAATTTTTTCACAAAAGTGACAGCCCTACTGTGTAGACATATTTTATTATGTGTATTATGAGGTGGTCCGCGAAAATTCTTGATTACAAATAGTTTTCCACACACACAAAAAGTTTGAAAACCCCTGCTCTAAGTGATGTTGGGTGACGCCACTTCTTGTTGACGTTTAAAGTATTGTCAAACGAAACGGAGGCTAGCTAGACCCTCCCTCCTCCTCATCCGCGCACTAACTCTAGCTAGACCCTCCCTCCTCCTCATCCGCGCACTAACTCTAGCTAGACCCTCCCTCCTCCTCATCCGCGCACTAACTCTAGCTAGACCCTCCCTCCTCCTCATCAGCGCACTAACTCTAGCTAGACCCTCCCTCCTCCTCATCAGCGCACTAACTCTAGCTAGACCCTCCCTCCTCCTCATCCGCGCACTAACTCTAGCTAGACCCTCCCTCCTCCTCATCCGCGCACTAACTCTAGCTAGACCCTCCCTCCTCCTCATCCGCGCACTAACTCTAGCTAGACCCTCCCTCCTCCTCATCCGCGCACTAACTCTAGCTAGACCCTCCCTCCTCCTCATCCGCGCACTAACTCTAGCTAGACCCTCCCTCCTCCTCATCCGCGCACTAACTCTAGCTAGACCCTCCCTCCTCCTCATCCGCGCACTAACTCTAGCTAGACCCTCCCTCCTCCTCATCAGCGCACTAACTCTAGCTAGACCCTCCCTCCTCCTCATCAGCGCACTAACTCTAGCTAGACCCTCCCTCCTCCTCATCCGCGCACTAACTCTAGCTAGACCCTCCCTCCTCCTCATCCGCGCACTAACTCTAGCTAGACCCTCCCTCCTCCTCATCCGCGCACTAACTCTAGCTAGACCCTCCCTCCTCCTCATCCGCGCACTAACTCTAGCTAGACCCTCCCTCCTCCTCATCAGCGCACTAACTCTAGCTAGACCCTCCCTCCTCCTCATCCGCGCACTAACTCCCCAAACCCCACCCCAAATTTTATGTCTATGTGGTGTTTTTAATGTGCTTTAAGACAAACCATGTGTAAATTCATAAGTCGACAGCATTGCTGAGTATTTTCTCCTTAAAACTGCAGTGAACCAAAGACAGTCTCAAAAACACGCTTTGAAATCGCTGGTGTTTCTGACGTCACAAACTACCTTGTAACCAATCAGATCAACGTGTGATCGTCAAACAGTGGATCTCTGAGTGAGTGAGTGAGTGGAGGCGGGGCTCATTTGCATATTCATAGAACTGTGCATACTAAATGAGGCGAGGGTGTCGAGTTACATTCAAGATATTTTAAGGCATGAAGACATTTTTTTCTTGTCATTTTGGTGATCAAAGATGAGTTTTAAGGGATAAAAATTATTGACTACAGGGGGACTTTAAAGCCTGTATAACTTGAATCTCTCTCTCTCTCTCTCTCTTCCAGGTTTTGTCAGTAGGTGCTGCGTCTCCATGCAGATGCTCCGGGTGAAATGAATAAGGCACCTCAGCCTCTGTCAGGACCCCCCTCCGCCCCCCCTCACCCCTCCGCTCCCTCACCGGGCCTGTCCCAGGTAAAACACACTACTCTTATCTTTCTCAGGGTGTTTCAGACTGCAGTCCAGGGCACCACAAGGCCTATAAATAATATAATTTGAAGCATAAATAATTAAAAAAATCTACTGTACTTTATGTATTCTAATAAATCATTTTGCTTGTAAATGTCTACTTGTAAGTAAAAAAACAAAACAATTTTCATTGCAAAAATGAAAATTAACCCATGATTTACTCACCCTCAAGCCATCCTAGGTGTGTATGACTTTCTTCTTTCAGACTAATACAATCAGAATTATATTAAAAAATGTCCTGGCTCTTCCAAGCTTTATTAATGGCAGTGAATGGAGGATGAGATTTTGAAGGCCAAAAAAGTGCATCTATCCACGATAAAAGTGCATCTATCCACGATAAAAGTGCATCTATCCACGATAAAAGTGCATCTATCCATCATAAAAGTGCATCTATCCATCATAAAAGTGCATCTATCCATCATCCAGTACTTTTATGATGGATAAATGCACTTTTATGAGCTTCAAAATCTAATCCTCCGTTCACTCCCATTAATAAAGCTTGGAAGAGCCAGGACATTTTTTAATATAACTCTGATTGTATTAGTCTGAAAGAAGAAACTCATACACACCTAGGATGGCTTGAGGGTGAGTAAATGAATGGGGTAATTTTCATTTTTGGCTGAACTATCCCTTTAAAGTTTTTAATGCTCTCCTAAATGTTTCCTCTTTGGAGCATCTTTGGGTGGAAAGTAAGAGTCAAGTCCTGCTCATGATTAAATGTTTTGTGTGTGTGTGTGTGTCTCCTCAGCCCAGTTATCCTGGTCCTCCCCCGGTTGTGTTCAGCACCCCCCCGCCACAGATGAACCCTGCAGCCCAACCCCGACAGGTACGGCACCCCAAATACACCCCATCCACTGTGGGTCCGGTCAGGTGGGCTTCAGGAAGTCTTATTCCCCACATTATTGTCCTCCATATAGTCTCCTTATAGTCGTCAAAACGTTAGTCGACTAGAAGAGGCTTCGTCGACCAAAATTATATTATATTAGCCATATAAACACTCCACAGGAAGTGTTTTTAGTATTTTAGTTTTTCAGTTAACTATCAGAACTGCTACTGTCTTTTATAAATAAATCGAGTTTTCATGGGAGTTTTGTCTAAATAATTGTTGAAAAAAAGTCCAACCTGACATGTTTGAACAAGCTAGAGGAATTATCAGCGAGTTAATGTCACACATTCAGCCCTGCATCCTCCTGACCTCGCGCTGTGTGTGAGACTCGTGCGACTGAGGTGCTTCTGGGAAAATGAGCGTTTGTGGCTGGTGTTGCTTCAGTGTCTTGACCTTTGACCTGTATGTGTGGCTTTCTCTTTCTAGTTTGCCTCAGGTCCTAGAGCTTTACCACAACAGGTACTAACACAAACACACACACACACATTGAGCAAGACCTGAAACAGTCAGTGTCACATGGAATGAATTCTGCATGGGATTCTCAGTGTATTATTGAAATTATTAATGTTTTGAATTAGTTTTCATTTTGATATTTTCTGTTTTCATTTTACCTTTAGTGTAAGTTTTAGTACTTTTGTTGTTTTTGTTTTCTTTTTTATTTGACTGTAGTTATTAAATTAAGTTTTAGTATTTATTCATATTTAGAATGTTTGAATTTTTATATTTTCTTTTCTCATTTTAGTGTAAGTTTTGGTAATTTGTGTGTTTTTGTCATTTATTGTTTTTTATATGACTAGTTTTTATTCATTATTAAGTTTTAGTATTTATTAATATTTTGAATTAGTTTTTTGTAATGTTTATTTGTTTTACATAACTGTAGGTTTTATTTATTTGTAAGTTTTAGTATTTGTTGTTTTTAATTTGTTTTTACATTTTCTGTTTTCTTTATAATTTCAGTTTAAGTTTTAGTAATTTTGTTGTGTATTTGTCAGTTTTATTAGTTTTTTAATAAAGTTTTATTTTTTATTTAGATTTATTAATATTATGAATTAGTTTTAATTTTAGTTTAAGTTTTAAACTAAAACTTGTCACTTTTATTCGTTTTTTTTAAATACATTTTTATTTTAGTTTTAGTACTTTTAGTACGTCAGCTCAAACTAAATGAAACTTTAAAAAAAATGTTAAACAAGAATCTTAGCAGAAGAAACTTATGCTTAGCAAGGTTGTTAAAAGTAAGTTAAACTCCTGACATTTATATCTAGATATCTGATTAACAACATATCTGGTTTAATGACAGACATTTGAAGGAAACTCTCAGTCTTTCGGGGTTTATAACGACGACAGAAACTGAAGAGCGAATCGCTGGCGAGCGTCTGCGTTAGTGCCGCTTGTGTTCTTGTGTAGAGTGTGTTTCTGGCTCTTGTGTCGTCTCAACTGTGCTAAAATGCTTAGTTTGTTTGCATGCTGCTCTGTTCCTTTAACTCTCTGTGCCTGTGGGTAACACACACTCTTCATCTCTCTCTCTCTCTCGCTCTTCTGCTGTGTGTGTGTGTGTGTGTGTGTGTGTGTGTGTTTGGTGCTGCTGAAGGGAGGATTCAGGTCACTGCAGGTAATTCTTACGGGTTTTTTTTCCCCTTTCTTTCTTTAAACTCAGTGTGAAACGTTGTTAAAAAAACATTTTATTTCGTAATATGACATTTCCAAATTAAACAGCATATTCAACTATATCATCGATGAAGTGAAAAAATCAGTCAGGTTAAATGGGGCTGAGAATGTTACTATATTATTGAGAGTGTGAGTGAGAGAGTGAGTGTGTGAGTGTGAGTGAGTGAGTGAGTGAGTGAGTGAGTGAGTGAGTGAGTGAGTGAGTGAGTGAGTGAGTGAGTGAGTGAGTGAGTGAGTGAGTGAGTGAGTGAGTGTGAGTGTGAGTGAGTGTGAGAGTTGATTGCATTACCTAAATTGTCCAGATTTGCAACCCGACTGTATCATCTAGGTTTTATCAAAGTTTAAGGATATCATAAACATTTTATCTACTGTGGCACATACTTATTTTATAATAGTGTCCTAATATGAATTGTGATTAGTTGTGTGTCCACAAGCAGTGTTATGTGTGTTAGAAATGACATCAACATCATCACTGGATCTGCTGATGTCATAGCTTGCAGTGCTTTATGTCTTAAAAAGTCGAGTTTTCTTGGTTGTTCTCTCGTTTCAGCCGTACTACACCAGTCGGCCCACTTTACCCGCCAGTTCTGGGCGTGTCCAGCCAAGCTCCGCCCCACGGCCCATCCCTCCCACCCATGGGACACGCCCCCCTCATGTGTTTCAGACCGGCCCCTCCCAGATGATGATGATTCCCCAGCAGCAAATCAGCTTCCCCAACTCACAAGGCACGGCGTACTATATACCTGGCCAGGTAAATCACATGTAAATCCACAATGGAGCATCACTGAATACAAATACGGAGGATTTCAGGAGAAATTATGAACAGAAAAGCATATTTTAAAGGTCCACTGTGTGATTTTTAGTGGCATCTAGTGGTGAGCTTGTGAATTGCACCCAACAGAAGTTACGGTGGCCGACAGGAAGTGATGTCGTCGTCTGAGACAGCAGAGAGTAGCCAGTTCAGCAATGAGCTTTCTTTACAAAGATAAATTAAGAAATTAGGTTTGCTTGATTTATTCAGTAAAACGATATGTTATTGTGAATATTATTGTGACTTGTTCATCATTGTGTCGTGTTTTATTCGCTGACTTTAGCTTTAGCTTCTTTACACGAAGAACAACACAGTGACGAAACGCGTGTGTCCGTTCAGGGCCACTGTAGAAACATGTAGATGTAAGGAGACCCGCGGTGTGTGTAGAGAGAAACGCTCATTCTAAGGTGATAAAAACACAACGGTTTATTAAGTAAGGTCTTTATACACCACTGAGAACATAGTTATGTATATGATATTGCATTTCTGTCAACAGATCCTCCTAAATATTACACAATGCACCTTTAAACAGAATTTTACTACTTCCCCTACTATATGCCCAAAATATGTTGTAATCAAATGAATTTTTACATGTTGCAGTTCAGAGTTGGAGACACTACTTTAAAACTTGCCGAACTGCTTGAAATTTAAAGTAGTTAAAATCCATAATGTAGCATCACTGAATACAAATACGGAGGATTTCAGGAGAAAGTATGAATGGAAAAGCACATTTTAAACAGAATGATTACAACATATGAATTTTACATGATGCAGTTCAGAGTTGAACAGGTTAAATGGTCCTGAAAAAAATAGTCACACTTGTATTTTTCGCGGTTGGAAATTAATGTGAGACGAATTTCCTCTAGTGGAAGCGTTTGGTACTGCAGCCAAACACAATCTCACTAATAGCAAATTTTTTGAGATATCAACCTCAAATTTTGAACATTTTGAATTTTTTCATAAGAACAAACGTAAAATTCTGCAACTTTTTTTAAATTCACTTTTTTAAACTTTTTCCCTCCAGCAATAATCTGTCAAGTGTCGTCTTTAAAAAGAGATCAAACTGAAGTCTGTTGCTCTGAAGCGATCAAGATTTATAACAGTTTAATTTGGAAGTATAATTTTCAGGTCTATGCTCAAAAAGTGAATAAATAGATTATAAATACAGCGTAAATATAATTTAGTACCATAAAATCCATAAAAAATAATAATCTGTCATTTTTGACCGACACGCGAAGAGCACCAGAGGGTTAAAGCTTGCCGAACTGCTTGTAATTTAAAGTAGTTAAAATAGTAAAATAAAAAATAATATAAACATCTGGATTCATGCCGAATGAGAGAGAGGCTACATGAGCCCAACGCCAGTTTCTGTTTCAGTTTCGCTCTAAATTAATTAGTTTTGGCTTGACGTTTATAGCTTTTATTTTCCATTCTTCTGTTCTGAATACAGTTGAATGTAAAGGATTTGTTGTGAAGTGAGGGAAACTAAAAAAGCCTATAGATATGATGTTTATAATGTTTGTAAACATTTCGCTTTATTTACTGTTATTTTGTTAATGTAATAATATAATGTGACTTATAGTCTACGCAAATTAAGTTTTTTCTCAAAAACCCAATTTTAAATTTAGTGTTGTTTTTTGTTTTTGTTTTTTTACCAGAAAAACCTTGAAAAATTACTTTTTAAAACATTTGACAGATTCTAACTGTTGGTTAACCAGTTAATTATGAGCTTCGCTAGTTTTAATTAAGTTTAGTATCCTTGCACTGGACATTCTGCTCAAAGGCGTAACACACTCTCTCTCTCTCTCTCTCTCTCTCTCTCTCTCTCTCTCTCTCTCTCTCTCTCTCTCTCTCTCTCTCTCTCTCTCTCTCTCTCTCTCTCTCTCTCTCACACACTTACACACAAACACACACACACACACACACAATCTCTTTCACACACACACACACTCTCTCTCTCTCTCTCTCTCTCTCACACACACACACACACACACACACACACACACACACACACACTTCAGTGTATTGATTCTGCTGACAACTCCTCCCCTTTCTAAACGCTGTCCCGGTCAGCTGACCATCTGTACAGTTCCTAATTGTGCAACACTAAAGAAAAGGGGGAGGGTTTTTGGGCAGAGAGAAAACTGCTCTGAAATGGGGATTGTCTCACTCTGACCTCAAAAGGTGAGTGTGTGTGTGAGATTTTGATGAGTCAGTGCAGTAAAACACAAACCCTCTCTTTCTCTCTGTGTGTGTGTGTGTGTGTGTATTTCTCTGTCAGTACCGTCCCTCATACGTGACCCCTCAGCAGTATCAGGTGGCCGGTTCTCCTGGTTTCTACCCCGGCACGAGCCCGGCTGATTACGGTACGTGTGGGAGAGTGTGTGTGAGAGTGTGAGAGAGAGAGTGTGTGTGAGAGTGTGAGAGAGAGAGTGTGTGTGAGAGTGTGAGAGAGAGAGTGTGTGTGAGAGTGAGAGAGAGAGAGTGTGTGTGTGAGAGTGAGAGAGAGAGAGAGTGTGTGTGAGAGTCAGAGAGAGAGAGTGTGTGTGAGAGTGAGTGAGAGAGAGAGTGTGTGTGAGAGAGTGTGTGTGTGAGAGAGAGAGTGTGTGTATGAGAGAGAGTGTGTGAGTGTGTGTGTGTGTGTGTGTGTGTGTGTGTGTGTGTGTGTGTGTGTGTGTGTGTGTGTGTGTGTGTGTGTGTGTGTGTGTGTGTGTGTGTGTGAGTGTGTGTGTGTGTGTGTGTGTGTGTGTGTGTGTGTGTGTGTGTGTGTGTGTGTGTGTGTGTGTGTGTGTGTGTGTGTGTGTGTGTGTGTGTGTGTGTGTGTGAGAGAATGAGTGAGTGTGTGAGAGAGAGAATGAGTGAGTGTGTGAGAGAGAGTGTGTGTGTGTGTGTGTGTGTGTGTGTGTGTGTGTGTGTGTGTGTGTGTGTGTGTGTGTGTGTGAGTGAGAGAGTGTGTGTGAGTGAGAGAGTGTGTGTGAGTGAGAGAGTGTGTGTGAGTGAGAGAGTGTGTGTGAGTGAGAGAGTGTGTGTGAGAAAGAGTGTGTGTGAGATAGAGAGAGAGAGTGTGTGTGAGAGAGAGAGAGAGAGAGAGTGTGTATGAGTGTGTGTGCACATGTGTGACCCGGACATTTGTTTTATATACCTAAATATGCAAGATATTTCTTTTGTCCTTTCTTTTTATTTGTGTGTATATATGCCAGTATGGGTGTAGGTGTGCTTATGTATATATACATATGTGTATGTAATGGCTAAATTTTGTCATGCCTCTTAATACTACAATATGTTTAATATGTTTTATACATGGATTTGTTTCCAATAAGGAGTCGGTGGGGCGGGCGAGGTGGGATGTGGGAGAGCTTTAGTGAGTGTGAATGTACATGTGCTGCATTATCTTTATCTTTGTCTCGAGGACCCGCTCGAAAACCAGATGCTTCATCTCAAGGGGTTATCCTCCTAACAATAAATTTCAAATTTCAAATCTCCTACTGGTGGGAAAATATTCAGCATCTCGTAGTGGGAATCATCTCTATGCAATTATAAATGAACTTAATTAGTTTTAGTGAGATTCACAAGAGGCAGTTTCCGCATTAATTATTCAACTGATTTTATTGTTGACTGAAAACGGTTTGAAAACAAAAAGAATCTAGTTGTTGTTGTTGGTAAAAGTGTAGAAATCGTCATGGTGATGACATCACGACCCTGTTTAGAAATCGTCATGATGATGACATCACGACCCTGAGCACATTAACATGTGACCGCCCACATTTACACATCAACACTTATTTTAAACTTCAAACTTCTTCAAACTTCTTCAAACTTCTTCAAACTTCTTCAGCTCTCTGGTCCGGCTTTACCAACTTACAGTTTGTCTCTACGAACTGTTTTTCCTAGTTTATATATATATATATAGAAGTGTTAAAGGTACAGTAACGGAAACTGTAAAGATCTGAGAGAGGCTGACAGTGGTGGAGTTTCTCCCTTTGTTCTTTATCTCTTTTGTTTGTTTGTCATTCTTTCTCTTATTCTGTTGCTCCTCCTTTTTTCTTTCATGTTCTTTATTTACTGTTCTTAATTTACTGTTCTTAATTTATTTGCTTTTACTTATTTGTATTAATTTATTATTTGTTCACTTTTTTATGTATTTAATTTTCTTTCCATTTTTATCTCTTTTTTTCTTTCTTTTTTCTTTCATGTTCTTTATTTACTGTTTTTATTTATTTGTGTTCTTTCATTCATTCATTCATCCATTTATTTATTTTATTTTAATTAATTTATTTATTTTTTATCATTTATTTCTTATGTTTATTTAATGATCTGTCCCAGCCTCTCTCATCTGAATTCACATTATTCCTACGCCACATGATGCTTTGCGCGTATGATGGATGTAACTTCCGTTAAGCTGTAAACAATCAGTGAAAGGCTCGCTCTATGAACGCAATACGTTAAAAAAAAAGTGTCACAATGAGATGACATTAATCTACTCTCCCTTCAACCATCGAACATTAAAAGGAAATTTAAAAGTGTAAAAGTAATCAACAAGGTACTTTCAACAGACCAAACAACCTGTTAATAACGGATGGGTTAAATATCACTGTAGTAATATATATCTGTATTATGTAACTTCATCATCATCATCATCATCATCATCTTCATCATCTTCCGCTTATCCGGGGTCAGGTCGCGGGGGCAGCAGTCTAAGCAGAGATGCCCAGACTTCCCTCTCCCTCGACACTTCTTCCAGCTCTTCTGGGGGGACACCGAGGCGTTCCCAGGCCAGCCGGGAGACATAATCCCTCCAGTGTGTCCTAGGTCATCCCCGGGTTCTCCTCCCGGTGGGACATGCCCAGAACACTTTCCCGGGAAGGCGTCCATGAGGCCACCTCAGCTGGCCCCTCTCGATGTGGAGGAGCAGCGGCTCTACTCTGAGCTCCTCTCGAGGGACCGAGCTCCTCACCCTATCTCTAAGGGATCGCCCAGCCACCCTGCGGAGAAAGCTCATTTCGGCCACCTGTATCTGGGATCTTGTCCTTTCGGTCATGACCCAAAGCTCATGAACATAGGTGAGAGTAGATTGACCGGTAAATCGATTTCTTCACCATGACCGACCGGTACATCAACCGCATTACTGCAGAAGCTGCACCGATCCATCTGTCAATCTCCTGTTCCGTCTTTCCCTCACTCGTGAACAAGACCCCAAGATACTTGAACTCCTCCACTTGAGGCAGGAACTCTCCACCAACCTGAAGTGGGCAAGCCACCCTTTTCTGACTGAGAACCATGGCCTCGCATTTGGAGGCGCTGATTCTCATCCCAGCCGCTTTACACTTGGCTGCAAACCGTCCCAGTGCATGCTGAAGGTCCTGGTCTGAATGGGCCAACATGACAACATCATCTGCAAAAAGCAGAGACGAAATCGTGTGGTCCCCAAACCTGACACCCTCCGGCCCCTGGCTGCGCCTAGAAATTCTGTTTACCGAACAGAACCGGTGACAAAGGGCAGCCCTGCCGCAGTCCAACATGCACCGGGAACAAGTCTGACTTACTGCCGGCAATGCGAACCAAGCTCCTGCTCCGGTCGTACAGGGACCGGACAGCCCTTAGCAAAAATCCGAAGGCGCAGGGAAACGACCTTCTCGTTCACCGGGGTGAACTCCAACACATGGCGGCTGAGTTGGGGGGCTATAAGCAAACCCACACCAGCCCGCCGCCTCTCACCATGGGCATTTCCAGAGTGGTAAAGAGTCCATCCTCTCTCAAGGATTGTGGTTCCAGAGCCCAAGCCGTGCTTGGAGGTGATCCCGACTATCTCTAATAGGTTGCATTTACCTGTGAAAACAAACCTGGAAAGAGACGTGAGGATTTGAGGATTTCTAGTCAAACTGACGGATCAGCTTTATTTAACCTTATGATTTGAAATGATTAGTTTCAGCCTTTTTGAATGGAAGTTCCCCAAACCGGAAGTGCCACCCATAATTCAAAACGCGTCAGGGATAAGGTGGATAGCGTTATTCCCACATCATCACTCGTGTTTATCGGATCCCTCCCATCCTCTGGTGTCGGCGCTGTTCAGAAAAATCAAAAGTGACCATATAAATGTATGTCTGGGTTTGTTATAAAGCAACACCAAAGATTTTTTTTGTACCTTAATAATGTTTCCAAAATGGTTTCAGTGGTTCATCAACTCGTAACAGGGTGAACGGCACTTCTGCATTCACTTTGCAACCCTCTATCGGCTATAACCGCACTATGCAAGTTGGCCAGATCGGGTAGCAGATCTGTAGTTCAAATGAGACATAAACTACAAATTTGACTTGCTTTACAGCAAGCGTTACAATAGCAAAAAAATAGCAAGCAATGTCATTATTTTGTTTTTCTTTGTTTCTGATGTGCGTGCGACGGTAGGCTAAATTATTTACGACAGCGGTAATGGACAGTTCCACTTCCAACCTGCAGGGGGACCGAAGAAGAAAAGGGCTTTGGTGTTGCTTTAACACTGTCCTAAAGATCCTGGATCAGCGCTCATTCGCTCGCTCACTCTCTCTGGTTGTGGAAGTGATGTTATTTTAGTCAAACCCCCACCAGCACGTTCACCGGATCAAATCTCTCTCACACACACACACACACGTCAGTCTTCAATGTGTCTCTCACGACACCCAGAGGACTCGCTGACCTGTGTGTCTACAGACAGGGAGAGCAGGGTAGACCAGGATTCGTCGAGCTCAGTGTAGATGTGAAGGTTTGAGAGATTAACATGGGCAACAGAGCATCCAGAAGAAACTCTGACGGTACGTCACACTGATTTATATCTGACTGTCCGTCTTTCTGTGAGTTTTGACTATATTTAGTGTCTGGTGAACAATGCTCCCTCAGTAATGTGAGTTGGGTTGGGTTTAACATGTAGAGTGACTAAAAGAAACAACCAATCAGAGCGCTTAAAAGTGACCATGTGACCAGGTAAGAGGAGTTTAGGTGTGTTTTTTTTTTTCCTCTCTTAATTTAATTAAATAGTTAAGTACTATTTTTGGCATTTGTTTTACATAGATTTTTTTTTTTTTATATAGTTAAAGTAGGTAAAATGTTAATACAAATAATAAAATAAAATATGCACAATTAAATGGTACATAATTAGCACTTTCCATGCTATGACCATTCATAGTGTTATTTTATTTTAGCATTTTAGCATTAAAATGGTAAATTAGCTTACTTTTTTTATATTTTCAGTTTTGTTTTTTGTTTTCAAATCACTTTTCACTTAACCATATACAAAACCATAAACAATCTTGTGCCGTTCCAATAATTATAATTTAATATTTCTAAATTAGCTTAATTTTATTTTTAATTCAGTTTTAACTTTTAAGTTTTCCATCTAACATTTTATATATATTTTTTCAGCTTACAACTAACACAATTTAATAACCAATTATATTTTAGCATTCAACAGCTAAAGCATCAAATGTCTCCCTCAGTAACACGAGTTGGGTTGGGTTTGACATGTAGAGTGACTAAAGAAAGAAACAACCAATCAGAGCGCTTAAAAGTGACCATATGACCAGGTCATAGGAGTTTAGGTGTGTTTTTCCTCTCTCTTAATTTAATTTTACTAGTAAAGTACTACTTTTGGCATTTGTTTTGCATAGACAGAATGTTTTGAAAATCTAGTTAAAATGAACAACTGAACCCAATGACGAAATCAAATGAATCACTATGACAACAAACAAGGCAGGGAGAAACGGTGCAAACGAAAACAAAACCGAGTTCTAGATGTGAGACAGAGACACACTCGATCTCTTACACACATGCTCGTTTCCTGAGGGTGTGCAGGTCAAATATAAATCTGGCTGTGACAGATTATGTGTTTGCTAAAGGAGGCTGTGTGTGTGTGTTAAGAGAGAATGTGCACGTGCGAGTGAGAGTGTGTGTGTGTGTGTGCATTTACATAGCAACGAATCACTAATAATTCAGTGTTTTGTGTTGTTAACTTGTGAGGATTTCACCTCAAGCGACCTAAGAGACTTCCACTTTGCCAGCCACAGTTTTTCTCTTGTACATGATGATTAGGGCGAGTAAATCTGAATTGGGTGATGTCACACTAAAACTGAACTGATATATAAACCCGTGCACATGCATTTTGAGACATTGGTAACACTGTTCTCTTGTGTGTTTCCCCCAGCCGGGGCATATTACCCCGCTCAGCCCCAGTTTACACCCCCTGTTGCCCCAGCGCCTGTGATCATGAGCCCCGCCCCCCCGCAGCAACAGCCCCCGCCCCCTCAACAGCAGCAAGCCCCGCCCAGACGCGAACGCAAGCCGGTAAGCCATGAATCGACACGCATCTACAGCTTCTGTGTTCCTTGTGTGAATGTGCTTTGAGATTTGTTTATATTTTTACTTGCATCTCCTGAAAATATTGCTGTCTCTAGGTTGTTAATTTGACATTTATCATCAGCAATGTTTTTTGCTAATTAAAGGTATAGTGGAGGATCTTTCCGAATTTTAGATAAGACCCGCCCTCTCCACTTTTTGAATAAGTTTGATTGATTCACCAGAATGAGTGACAATTAGGAGGACCAATAGTATAGGTGATCCACCCGGAAGTAAAAAATCCTCCGCTATACCTTTAACAATCATTTTGCTCAGTAATTATTTTAGTGAGCCGTATATGTCATCTATACAGATTAATGTGTCATTTTTATCAGCAATTTATTTGCAAATTAAAAAACATTTTGCTCAGCAATTATTTTAGTCAGCCGTATGTCATCTATACAGATTAATTTGTTAATTTCATGCCTCTATAATTGCCACAAAAACAGAGCAAATCCCGGTCTTTGAAAGGACTGGCTCTCTGGGTCGATGTGATTTACGAAGGCATTTATGTGTGCAGTCAAGTGAAAGTTTAATAAGATCATCTTTCCTGTTTGAAATGGTTTGCAAAGATTCACCTGAATGTTGTTGTTCTTCTGCTCAGAGGAAGTTTTCTTCATTAACACACACAGTTTATTTGTATAGCACTTGTAAAAACAACCACAGCTGACCAACGTGCTTAATGTCAGGATACACACAGAAAAAAACTATAAAACCAACACAGTAGAGAATGTCACAGTTGCAGAACTCTACTTAAAATGAGTGTTAAGGGATACAGGTGGGTCTTAAGCAACGACTTGAAAAAGGCCTGCTGCTCGTGTTTTGAATATATGTGACCCTGGACCACAAAACCAGTCACATGGGTAAATTTTCTGAATTTGAGATTTATACATCACATGAAAGCTGAATATATAAGCTTTCCATTGATGTGTGGTTTGTTAGGATAGGACAATATTTGGCTGAGATACAACTATCTGGAATCTGAGGGTACAAAAAATCGAAACATTGAGAATCTCCTTTAAAGTTGTTCATTTATGTTGGTGATTGTGCTGCATTCACTCACACAAATACATGTTTTATATATTTACGGTAGGAAATTTACTAAATATCTTCATGGAACATGATCTTTACTTAATATCCTAATGATTTTTGGCATAAAAGAAAAATTTAGAATTTTGACCCATACAATGTATTGTTGGCTGTTGCCACAAATATACCCATGTGATCCAGGGTCACATATTTTTAAAGGGGTGGTATAATGCCCTTTTCATAAGATGTAAAATAAGTCTCTGATGTCCCCAGAGTGTGTATGTGAAGTTTTAGCTCAAAATACCCCACAGATATTGTTATATAGCATGTTAAAATGTTCACTTTTTGAGGGTGAGCAAAAACGCACCGTATTTGTGTGTCCCTTTAAATGCAAATGAGCCACTGCTCCCGGCACAGGGGGCGGAGCTACCAAGTGCTCGTGTCCTTTTACCTCACACACACATGCACTGAATTTCAAAAACTTTTAGCCTTTTATGTTCAAACCGGAGTCAGATTTATAGATTATCATGACCGAATATGCTAATCAATGACTAGAAGATAACTACACATCAGCTACATAAATTCATCAACTAACCATTCAGAAATGTCCTGTTGCTTCTACATGTTGTCACTTCTTCTTGAGTCTCTCCATCTTTGTCTGAATCCGGTTTGAACATAAAAGGCAAAAAAAAAATTACATGTTCAGTGCATGTTCAGTACATGTGTGTGTGAGGTAAAAGGACACAAGCTGTTGAAGCTCCGCCCCCTGTGCTGGGAGCATTAGCTCATTTGCATTTAAAGGAACAGACACAAAACGGTGCATTTTTTCTCGCCCTCAAAAGGTGACAATTTTAGCATGCTATATAACAATATCTGTGGGGTATTTTGAGCTAAAACTTCACACACACACACTCAGTCTCTGACTTATTTTACATCTTGTGAAAAGGGCATTATACCACCCCTTAAACTTGTGTTGAAGTTGCCTGTCGATGTCATTTCGTCTTCAGTTTAAAAAAAAATCACGTTTAACAGTGCAATTGCTGGTAAAAGAACTGCATTACCCATGATTCTATGTAAAATGTATTATCAAACAGCTCTATATAAAAAGTTGGATATATGCTGTATTATATCCAACTTTATCTGCATTCATACAGTACTCTTAGCTGTCTGATTGCTTGTCATTGCAAAGTGTAAACTATATTATTGCCCAGCACTAATATGATACATGTGACTGTAAGGCATGAAGATATTAAGATGTTATAAACATAAACATGCTTTTAAAAACAATGTGTATTGTGAAAGTGCTATAGACTTCACTTGGCTTATGAATTTGTACACATCTGGTTGTTTTGCAGTAAACTTAAGCTACATATTTATATTCTTTAAATAAAGCATTTTGTGTTAAAGTGCTTTTTTTATTGCATTCCTCGCAATTCTTTATGCAGTTTATTCCTTCATTAAAGATGTCTGTTTATCAAATACTAAGTTATGTTGTGATGTACCTCGTGGCTGGTTGGTTTGGTTCATGGCTTATAACTCTTTAACAGAGACTTTTTAAAACCCCTAATGGGAAAAATACTTCTATAACCAAGAACCACTGAAAAAGTGGACAGATATTAGGGTCTTTAGGAGGCGCTGATGAACTTAAACATGGTTTATACAGGCAGCTCCAGCTTAAAGTCGGCATGAATAGTCTTTTCTTCCCTTTAGTGCCGTGTATATGGGTAAAACTGCTTCTGGAACAGGAAAAAATGTGGGCGGGGCTTGATTTTGTCTGTGGGGAATTGATTGGATGGTCGTGGTTTGCTATTGGTGGATCTCATGTGAGTGACAGGTTGCCCCGCCCTCATGCCAGTAATGACGTCATCATAGAAGAGATGCTCATCCGAATCCAAAAAAACGTGCATTCGAATTTTTGGTGTGTCGTGGCGAGCGAGATATGGTGACATAACTGGCGCATTTAGTTTTTGTTAGCTTATCCAGTATACAGCGCGGTGCGGCTGTGTTTTTCATTTGGAAAATGGCGGGAAAGTCGAAAAAACTTTCGGAAAAGTTCGAAAGTCGGGAAACATCAGTCAGACCTGAGCGCGAGTTACATCAGCTGGAAACATCATCAACAAAAAGTGCTCAGCACTCGCTGCAGATCAAGCTGAGCATCTGGTGTTTTTGACGAACAATATGTAGATGTAGTGAGTAACATTAGAAGTGGATTGTTTCTGAATGGCGGTTTGCTATTTTGTGTTCATGTAGCGTTAGTTTTACGCAGTCTGTTGAAGCGCGTTTTCTCAGGTTACTGATGCACTTACACCGTTTTATGCACTATTGTAACCTAAATTTCCTTGCATGCACATTAAGGAAATTATATTTTATTTAAAACCAATTGTTTTAAAAGATAATGCACTTTAAAAAGTGAATGTCATTTAATTTCAATTAAAATATTGCGACGCTTGATTTGCTTTATATTTGCTTATTGTGCTCGCTTGTGCCCTCTTGTGGGCATAGGAGACAATACAGTACTTTTTTTCCTCTAACATTCTACGGAAGCCCTGAACCGCAACGTGTAAATTTTTTTTTTTTTAGCATTTCGAGAATAAAGTTTAAATATTTCGACTTTATTCTCAAAATGCTCTAATTTTTTTTTGAAAGTCGAAATATTTAGAGAATAAAGTCTTAATATTTAGAGAATAAAGTTACGAGATACAGTCTTCCGTAGAAGTTCTTATTTATTAATTTTTTTGTTTAAACAAAAAATGCGCTCGTGAAGTCGAACTGCTTCTGATGGATCTAAATATAAGCTTTTTAGTTTTATCTGGGCTTTCAACAAAAGGAAATTCTACAGGTGCTAATCTAACAACATGGCGTTAGCATGTTTTAGAACGCCTATAGACGAGCACGGAGACTCCCCAATCCTGGTCCAAACTTTATGTGGCACGTTGACTCGAAGCCTACGTGTCTTCGTGCTCGTCTATAGGCAACGCCATCTGGGCCGAGAGCACTTAACAGTAACCATACTGTCTCCCTCTTCATCGTAAATACGTTCTGGATACATTTTAAGTGCATCATTCTGTATCCAATCATTTGGCCGGATCCCATGATTTCGTCAGATATAAAGCTGGAAATCTCCATCTAGTCTGAAAAGTGTTTTCGCCTGTAAAGTCTATTCCGGCGCAGTGTATTTTGTAACGTCCTAAAACATGCTAATGCTATGTTGTTAGATTAGCATCTGTAGAATTTCCTTTTGTTGAAAGCTCAGATAAAAGTAAAAAGCTACTGTCTTGTTTAGATCCATGTCAGGCAGTTCGACTTCACGAGCGCATTTCTTCACACACACACACACACACAAAAACTTCTACAGAAGACTTCTCGTAATGTTCCGACTTCACGTAATGTTTCGACTTTATTCTCGTAATGTTCCGACTTCACGTAATGTTTCGACTTTATTCTCGTAATGTTCCGACTTCACGTAATGTTTCGACTTTATTCTCGTAATGTTCCGACTTCACGTAATGTTTCGACTTTATTCTCGTAATGTTCCGACTTCACGTAATGTTTCGATTTTATTCTCGTAATGTTCCGACTTCACGTAATGTTTCGACTTTATTCTCGTAATGTTCCGACTTCACGTAATGTTTCGACTTTATTCTCGTAATGTTCCGACTTCACGTAATGTTTCAACTTTATTCTCGTAATGTTCCGACTTCACGTAATGTTTCAACTTTATTCTCGTAATGTTTGGACTTTATTCTCGTAATGTTTGGACTTTATTCTCGTAATGTTTCGACTTTATTCTCGTAATGTTTCGACTTTATTCTCGTAATGTTTCGACTTTATTCTCGAAATGTTTGGACTTTATTCTCGTAATGTTTGGACTTTATTCTCGTAATGTTTGGACTTTATTCTCGTAATGTTTCGACTTTATTCTCGAAATGTTTCGACTTTATTCTCGAAATGTTTAGACTTTATTCTCGAAAAGTTTCGACTTTATTCTCGAAATGTTTCGCCTCTATTCTCGAAATGTTTCGACTTTATTCTCGAAATGTTTCGACTTTATTCTCGAAATGTTTCGACTTTATTCTCGAAAAGTTTCGACTTTATTCTCGAAATGTTTCGACTTCATTCTCGTAATGTTTCGACTTTATTCTTTTTTTTTTTTTTTTTTTTTGGTTCAGGGCTTCTGTAATTGCCTTTAGAATTTGAATATAATATTCGAATTTTGCTAATATGTAAGAAAGATATTTGAATTTAGCCTCTCAGCCATTTTGACAGCCCTATTGTGCATTTAGCCTGAAATGCATTGGTCCTGTTGTTCTGTTGATGCACTGCTGTATTTCCACAGCCGGTCAAAGGTAATTTCCACTAAGGGACACTGGTGAAGCATCAGCGCTTCAGTGTGGGATGTGTTAGCGTGTGTTTGCTGCTGTTATCAGGGTCTCTGGGAGCTCACAGCTGGGAAACTGCACTGGACTTTGACTTATCGTGTCTCGCATTCAGTCCGTCGGTGAGGTTGCATTTCAGAGGAATAGAAACTGAGCGAAAATTGTGGAAGGAGGAGAGGCGGAGGAGAGAGAGAGAGAGAGAGAGAGAGGGAGAGAGAGAGGGAGCTGCAACGAGCTGTTGTATTATGTAATATATGAATTAATGTATTATATAATATATTAAATACAACAGCATATTGCTTTCATTGAGAATTTTCCATCAATACTGACACAAAGGACATGGGAGTTTAATCCTCATGAAATTACATGTTGGGATATAGCCTAATGTCTTCATGACATGCTTTACGTCATGATTTTCAATTTAAAAAAGAAAAGAAATTGTGAGAAAACGGCTGATCGCTTTATGAATTGACAGTCTTTCTGCTAATCTACAACTTATTTGCCATTAAACATTTATTTTGGATTGAGCTTGATTTGGAGTAAATGCTCTCTGATCATTTTGTTTTTATTTCTATTTATTTTTTGGAATCCTCAAACAAACTGATGAACGGCATTCAATGATTAAGAATCAGATTTAATAATAAACATATTTTGCTGTCGATTATCTGGTTTATTTATCATATTTTAGTAGTTTTGGCTATAGTTGAAGTTCTGATTGGCCCGTAAGATTTTTAAAATGTTTTTGAAAGAGTTTCTTCTGCTCACCAAGGCAGCATTTATTTAATCAACAATACAGTATAAACAGTGAAATATTATTACAATATAAAATAACTGCTTTCTATGTGAATATATAGTAAAGTGTCATTTATTCCTGTTATCAAAGCTGAATTTTCAGCATCATTACTCCAGTCTTCAGTGTCACATGATCCTCCAGAAATCAGTCTAATATGATGATTTTCTGCTCAAGAAACATTTATGACTATCATCCATGTTGAACACAGTTGAGCTGCTTGTGTATACATTTTATTTCAGGATTCTTTGATGAACAGAAAGTTCAAAAGAACAGCATTTATTTGAAGTAGAAATCTTTTGCGACATTAAACGTGTGAGATTTGAACAATTTAAAGCACCAAAGTCAGTGGGTTCAGTTCTAGGGCTCCACGTGGCTCTCAGTCTCCACCCCCGTCTCTCTCTCTCTCTCTCTCTCTCTCTCTCTCTCTCTCTCTGTGTGTGTGTGTGTGTGTGTGTGTGTGTGTGTTCAGTGTGGTGGGCGTTCCACATTCCTGTGCACTCGTTTCACAAGGCCGAACTCTCTCTCTCACTCTATTTTTCCTTCCCTGCTCTCCTGTACGTGAGAGAGAGTTTGAGGCCCGTGTCGGCCCAGGCCGTGTGTGAATGTGCTGCCCAGTTTAGTGTGTGCGAGTCAGGCTGAGTTTAAACTTCAGCCCCAGGATGAGCCGGGCCTAGAAGAGCTCAACCCCTCCGTCCGAGGGGAGGAAGGTAGGGAATGTGCTGTCTCATGCGTGTGTGTGCGCGTGTGTGTGTGTGTGGGGGTGTTTGTCTCGTTGAACTGGTAAGCCGATATATATAATTCATTGCGATAGATAAGTTGGACAAACAGACTGCTTTGAGTTTGTACGAGTTTTAAGAGGCCGTGTGAAAGTTTTCCAGGCTCTTGTGCATTCTCTTCTTTATAAGGTGCTCCTCTGTGTGTGTGTGTGTGTGTGTGTGTGTGTGTGTGTGTGTTTGCCAGAGACATTCGTTGCATATTTTGTCTCTTGCAGCACTGATAAATGCTTCTTGGATTGAATCACTCGCTGTTGTTGATGTTTTCCTGTTGTTCGAACTGTTTTCCATGTGGTGCATGTTAAGTTGTCATGTTCTCATACTTTGTTACGTGTTTTAAATGCTTCTCTCTAGATCAGGATCAGAGACCCTAACCAGGGAGGTCGTGACATCACAGAAGAGATCATGTCAGGTGGTCGCAGTGGCTTGACACCGACGCCTCCACAGGTAACACACACACACCTGAACGCATGAGACTTTACACACCCTCATGCCGATTCAAATGACTTCATAGCACCAAATTGCTATGACACATTTGCCATCAATACTGATGCGAATTTAATTTAATTTAATTACATTAAATTATATGTTGGGATATTGTCATCATGACATGTTTTGTGTCATGATTTATCATTATCAATTCGCTGATTTTGTGAAAGAACAGCTCATTATTTTATGAATTGAAAGTATGTCCGATAATCTACAACATTAAACATTTATTTTGGAATGATCTGTATTTGGAGTTAACCCTCTGGTGCTGCTCGCGTGCCGCTCAAAAAATGACTGGAATGAACCCTTTGGTTCTCCTCACGTGCCTGTCAAAAAATACATAACTTAACCCTTTGGTTCTCCTCGCGTGTCGGTCAAAAATGACAGTTTTTTGTATTTTTAGGGTATTTTATGGTATTATATTAAATTATATTTATGGAATAGTTATGATCCAAAAACTTGTTAACGACTTTTTGCGTATAGAATTTTCAACTTAAACTATCATAAATCTCGACTCAAGTTTGGTCTCTTTTAAAGAGACAACACTTGGCAGATTATTGCTGAAGTAAAAAAAAAAGTTATAGATGTTTAAAGTTATTCTTATGTAAAAATTTAAAAAATGTTTTTTACATTTTTATATGAAATATATATTTTCCAAAACATGTTTTGCTCTAAAACTGATTAAATCGAAGCCATAAATCTAAACAAGCTAAAAAAAAAGAGCTTCTAGTGAGATTTTCATTGGGCGCAGTCCCAAACGCTTCCACTAGGTCAGTGGTTCTCAAAGTGTGGTACGCAGAGGAATCACTGAATTTCGCACGTAAGATCAAACCGGTGTGATCTTTTACTGTCTATTATTGTGTGATCAGTCTTGGCTGGTCCCTGGAGCGTACGATACGATTACACCGGTGTAGAACGGCCAGTGCATCACGTGATCAACTGCTAAATTCAAATGTGCTTTCGCAGTTGGCTGGCGCTGAGCCAGAGACGGACACGCGCCACTCAGGCGCGGTCAAATATCACAATTATTCAGTGTTTTTAACCACATAATGTTTATTTTAGGTTTCAGACATTTAAATTCACCTAAGTACTAAAAAAAACAATACATTTAGAATTTGTAAAATACACACAGATGTCTACGGAAGCGGAAATAATAATAATTTCCATTATAATTAGACGACACATTTTATTCATATCATATTGTGTAAGTTACACATTGTGTTAGTAAAGTTAACTCTATTCTTCTCCCAGTTCACCGGCCACTTACTTTCATGTATTTCGGGAGAAGTGGATGAATTCACGTGCTGTAAATCCAACAGATCCGATTCTCTGAACAGAGACGGCGCATATAGCTCAACTAACGCGTGTAAAGGTGTTTAAACAACATAACACTTCCACTTGCATATATTTGACAATCGGAATTTAAAATATTTCATGCCATAGCTAACAAATTTGTGAATATTTTGAATAAAAAAATGTAATAAAAGCAGATCATTAGTGGCTGCGGTGTGTCACGTGACAAGCAATGACGCATCACCATGGAAACAATACAGTGATCAGTTCTAAATAATGACAGAGAATGTTCGTAGACGGGCTCTGATAATGATCGCCTTGAAAAACTCACAGGGTGTCGAATATTTTAAATGTACGTTTAAAAAGGTTAAATATCAATACACAGCATGTGTTTTTTAATTTTTTTATTAAGTACAGTACTTTTTTTTGTATTGAATCATTATTTAAGTTTTTTATTTACCTGTATGTAAGCAGCACAGTGCAGTGTTAATGTTCAAACTGTGTTTTTACAATGTTTAAAGTGGCTGACAATAATAAATATTCTTATTAGAAATTAAGCTGCCTCATTTTTGAGCGGTGCATAACCTTAGCTGAATAGTTAGGCCTACTACGCTACTGTATTCAAAGGTGGTAACAAGTTTGAGAACCACTGCACTAGGTGAAAGTATTTGCTTCCCATTCGTTTCAAACGCGCTCATTTTTTACCACGAACAAAACAAGTGTTAATTTTTTTTTTTTCAGGACCATTTAACCTTTTCGAATCATGTAATTTTTTTAATTTTTTTTATGTTCACACAGCAAGTGACAAAACCTTTACCAAATTTCGCACCATTCTGGTGAAGTGAAAAATGCGTAAAAAATAAAATAAAAAATAAAACAGCACCAGAGATACAATGCTATTTTACAAGAGAAAGAATTGTTTTTTCTATTTTGTTTTATTTAATGGTATCCTCAAACTGCTTAGCTTTCGTAAAGCTCAACACCATTTAATTATTCAGAATCATATTTAATCATAAATATATTGGAAGCTGTGATGATTTATGATATTTCGTACAAATAATATATAATGAATTTTCATTTTTGCATAAACTATTTCTTAAAGCCCAACGGTGACAACGCCACGTCTCCGGTCGTCATGACAACCAGGGCGGAGTTTCCCATCCCTCCAGGTGAAAGCCCGTTACCCGACACCCCGCATACTCCACCCCCTACCAGTCCGATAAGCGACACGGTAGATGCTCCGCCCCTAGCGCCTGCAGACGACGCCCATGTGACGCCTACAGTGGTGGATTCGCCCCCTTTTAATACTGCAGAAGCCACACCCCCTAAGAGCAAAGAGGAGGGGCCTGTGAGTGTACCGACGCCGGTCCCCGCCCCCCAGGCGGAGCCTGTGCTTGAATCTCCGATAGTGCAACCGGAGGAGCTCCAGCTGTTCAACGGAGTCCCGGCAAGAGACATCAGCCCTATTGCTGAGCCAGACATCACTAAAGAAGCACCACCGATTACCATGGAAATTCCTGATAGGACTGTTCCTCTTCAGGTTGTCAAGGAGACCCCTGTTGCGGTTATTAAGGAAGTGCCAGCTCCTGTTGTTAAGGTGCCAGCTTCTGTTGTTCAGGAGCCTACTCCTCCATTTTTCAAGGAGCCTATTCCTCCATTTGTCAAGGAGCCTATTCCTCCGGTTGTCAAGGAGCCTATTCCTCCGGTTGTCAAGGAGCCTATTCCTCCGGTTGTCAAGGAGCCTATTCCTCCGGTTGTCAAGGAGTCTATTCCTCCGGTTGTCAAGGAGCATATTCCTCCGGTTGTCAAGGAGCATATTCCTCCAGTTGTCAAGGAGTCTATTCCTCCAGTTGTCAAGGAGATCCCTGTTCCTGTCAAGGAGACCGCCGCCCTTGTTGTCAAGGAGACCACCGCTCCTGTTGTAAAGGAGACCCCTGCTCTTGTTGTCAAGGGAACCCCTGCTCTTGTTGTCAAGGCAACCGTCCCTGTGGTTGCCAAGGAAGCGCCCAAAGCGGTTGATTCGGAAGCCCTTACGCAGGAGACTGTTGTCAAGGAAATGCCTGATGTCAAGGAGACACCTACTAAACAAGTCCTGGAAACTCCACTTGTCGTCAAGGAAACACCTTCACTCGTCGTCAAGGAAACACCTTCACTCGTTGCCAAGGAAACCCCTGAACCACTTTTGAGGGAAGCCACCGCCCCTTCAGAGGTTGTTGCGAGCGTTTCTAAAGCCACGCCCCCTCCGACAGAAGAGCGAGAGGACACGCCCACTACACAGACCACGCCCTCGGAGAGTACTTTACAAGGTGCGTAAGGCAGTTCGTAACACAGTGACAGTGTTATTTTAATATTTATTTCAGTTTTCAATGGTTTTAGTTTAGTTTACAACAATACTACATAGTGCAAGTGTTGACATTAGGCGAGATATAGTATGCATTAGCATAAACCTCTGCCATCAGTCATGCTGGGCATGTAGAGAATATAGAATTATAATTACAACTATCTGAAGAATAACACACCTGGTTTAATGAAATTCGAAGGAAACTCTAGCGCCTCCTTGAGTTTGGAGGTTTGATACCTTCTAGACCTGCACAATTCTTTCATGATTATGGTTTGAATGAATGATTCAGTAACTCACTAAAATAAAGATTTCACTTGTTTCATTACTGAATGAATCAGCGTTTTGGACAGAATCTCTTGAATCAATGATTCAAAGTTTGAATCGAGATCACAATCTTTTAACGATTAATCGTGCCGTTCTATACCTTCTATACGCTGATTTCACGCAGCCGTTATTTTGAAATCGAAAGCGAGGCTCCGGTGGGAAGAAAACCGGAAGTGTCGCCTTTAATCACAGGAGAGTCGTGAATGTGATGGCATATTGTTGTGTTTAATGATGTTGTGTCAATTCTAAAAATGTACATGCATTTTTCATACTTTAGACTATATACAGTGAAATTCATTTATAAATAAAATATTTTTTTTATATATAATTCAGAATGTAAAAAAAGAAGCAGGAATGAACTATATACATATCCTATATTGAATATTAACATCCAATAGTGTAAATCGCGGCAGCAGCTTCAGGTTGGTAATCCAAGGCATTGTTGTTTATCTTTACTTCCGGGGTTCTTCCCACCGGAGCCTCACTTTCGATTTCAAAATGGCGGCTGCGTGAAATCAGCGTATAGTAACACACGTTAAGTGAATGATTCAATGACTCGCTCATAAAGATTTCACTTGTTTCATTACTGTATAAATCAGCATTTTTGAACGAATCTCTTGAATGGGTGATTCAATGACTCACTCAAAATGTCTTCACTTGTTTCATTACTGAATGAATCAGCATTTTTGAATGAATCTCTTGAATGGGTGATTCAATGACTCGCTCAAAGTCTTCAGTTGTTTCATTACTAGATGAATCAGCATTTTTGAAAGAATCTCTTGAATGGGTGATTCAATGACTCACTCAAAAAGTCTTCACTTGTTTCATTACTGGATAAATCATCGTTTTTGAACGAATCTCTTGATTGAATGATTCAATGACTCACTCATAAAGTCTTCAATTGTTTCATTACTGTAGGAATCATCGTGGTCACACTTTATTTTGATGGTCCCTTTTGAATATTTGGTTGACTATAAGTGACACTAAATGTGTCAACTAACTGTCATTAGAGTATTAGTAGACTGTCTGCTTAATATCTGCTAACTCTTTATACTGATAGTCCTCCAACAGACGTTTTGTTGACTATAAGTTATTTTGCAAGTACATGTCAACTTATCCTAACCCTAACCCTACCAGTCTACTAATACTCTACCAACACTCTAATGAGAGATAGTTGACATGTTGGTAAAATGTTACTCATAGTCAACAGAATGTGTTAAAGGGACCATCAAAATAAATGATTCTAAGTTTGAATCGAGATCACAATCTTTTAACAATGAATCATGCAGCTCTTATACCTATAATAGTAATGCAAGAACGTACGTTAAGTACTATATGCTAAATGAGGCAGCGCGCATTGACCAAGCATTAGCGTTTGTGTACTTGCATAGAGTATGTTTCTGGTCTAAAGCTCTTTCCACTCTCCTCTGCTGGAATTTGCTGCAGCCACACTGTTTAGTCAATAGAGAATATGTCTTCATACTCAGTGTGTGTTTATGTATTTGCAGTGGTTTCTGTGCCAAAGAAGAAGAGAAAAATGAAAGACCTGAACAAGAAGGAGGCGGGAGATCTTCTTGATGCCTTCAAAGAGGTGTGTAGATGAGCGCCAACTGTTTTATGCCCAGAAACAACGACTGTGTGTTCATTCAATAACAAAAGCTCAGTCCAAGGCCTGTTCATTATGTGCGTTTGGCAGATGCTTTTATCACATCATGAGTGATGTGAATCCCAGACTCAACTTTTTTTTTTTTAACCATTTACAGGCTTTAATGCAAATAAAACCTGTTTTGAAAATACAGATTTCACTCGCAGTGCAAAATTCAACCTGTCAGTAAAATGTGGATTTGTTTTCTAGCACGGAGTGATGAATTCTGAGTGATAAAGTGATGGGGATAATGATAATAATCATTATATTAAGTGGCTTTAAGTGCTATGTACTTACATCGAAAAATAAGTACAATGTACTTATTGTGTTCATGTTGGATAGTAAAACACTTGTGCTGCTATTGAGGTGTGATACAGGTAAGGTTTGTGACGGGTGTGGTGGTATGGGAGGGTCAACAATGTAATTATACATGTAATTACATAAATTAGTTACAGCTGTAATTATATGCAGGTATTTTTAAAATATTTAAGTACAATGGATTACACTTTATTTTAAGGTGTCATTGTTACAGTGTAATTATATATTTAAGTACTGAGTAATATTAGTGAACTACATGTATAGGGTTAGGGTAGGATTAGGGTTTGGTTGAGGGTTAGTTGCATGTAATTACCGTAAAACTTCAAATAATAGCCCGGGCTTCTATTTACCCAAATCGCCGAACTGCACCGGCTTGTATTTGAGACAGGCGTCTATAAGAGACAGGCCTTTAATTTAGTGTTGAGATATTCAAGCATGACAGTAGGAGGTTAACACATTATATTATGTTTTATTTATAAGTAATTCGAATGTGTGTAACAAATAATTTAATGTAAGAAATGTCTTTGGCTATTAGCAGCATAAAAAAAAAACATAAAAAACGAAACGATGTGACAGCAATGGGCAGAACACAAGTTACCACTAAAATCCATCGAGCATATGAACTTGTTGCCGAAACACATCAACAAGAAAGAATGAAGGCTACCCTGTAAAACAACTGCAATCATGTGATAGAAAATTACTCTATTCATCACTATCATCATCCCCGCGATCCTCAATTACAAGTTCATTGGCGAATTCCTCCTCCACGTCGCTCTCCTCCACTTCTCCCTCTCCGGCCTCCGCTAACTCTGCCTGCCTTGCTTGCACTAACAGCTCCCGCCCAGATGCGCAGGGCTCTCCCTCTTTGAAACAATGGATAAGGTGATCCTCGCTGAAGCTAGTCAGGCCACATCCCTAAGGATAACATCCCGAAGTTAATGAAATATATTATCTCCTCTTTCTCCCTCACACACATACACACACGCGCGCGTGCGCGCGAATAGTGATGAGTCGTTCATGAACGGTTGCGTCTGTCACGTGAAATCTAATCAAAACATAGAACAGACGATCTGACTGGTTTTAGAATATCATGTATAACCCGATACTAAAAAACAGACCAGGCCTCTATTTGAGACCGGCCTTTATTTACCCAAACCTGTCGTCACACCAGGCGTTTAAAAGAGACAGGCGTCTATTTGGGACTCGGCTATTATTTGAAGTTTTACGGTATGCATAATTTACTGTTATTACTATGGTAAGTACATGTAACATATGGACACAATGATATAAAGACATTTATGTACACAATTCGTTCTGTCGTAGACAAGACCATTGCATCAAATTACTAATCTCAATGTTAGTACATAGTAGTTAAAGCCACTTAATATAAAGTGGGACCATTGTTTATTATTATTTTGAGCTTATCTAATTGGTCGATATGCATAGGCCTTTTTGAGTTAAACGTTACCTGTCGTCTGATTGTAAAGCCCACTCCACCTGAGCCAGAGGTCGCACCTGTAGTGGAGGTGGAGCTAGAGAACACGCCTCCAGTGGTTCCGCCCCCTCCTGAAGACCTGGACGAGACGTGGGAGGAGAAAGAAGACAAACTTGATGCTGAAAACATCAAACCGCGGAGTCCCACACCGACCTCACCCACCGAACAGAAATACCAGTATAAAGCAGGTAACGTGGGTTAAATAATATGTATCGGATCATTTTAAAGTTGATGTACTTCAAATTATTGCAAATTAAGGCTTGAAAATTAGTGACAAATATAGTGATATATTGATCAAGCCGATTAATTATTATGTGGCTTTGCTGATGCAACTTCCCGAATCCAGCAAGGGAAAGACACAAATGCTTTATGAACACACATACAAAACCAGCAGATCATTTGGAGGGAAGAATCAAAATACGAAGCAGAAGGAAATGATCTTTATTTTAACATAGATTTGGGAACAAATATATTTTTTTCTGCTGTGCTTGTTTGTTGTATTTAAGAAACATAATATATTAATAAGACAATTTTATTTTACTGTGAACTGTAAAGTTGCAATACTGATATTTTCTGCTGTCTTAATTGTTTTAAATGTTAAATCGTGTAAAAGAACACAGTGGCGGACTTCGCTCTAAAACATGCATCGCATATATTCATTTCATTATTTGCCAGCGGCACACAGATGGAGAACTCATTTATATGCAAACAACGCCAAGATTCAAACTTGCAATCAACTAATCAGAGTTAGAACAAATCAGATGATAGACCAATAGGCTCTTTTCATGATAATTATGATCTTAATATGTAAAAAAAAAAAAAAAAAAAGATGATGATGAATACCTTTTATATACCGTCATATCCATGAACACACACACATTTTTAAACGCACACATATGTGTTTACACATTGTTTACAATTGATTATTTGTATTTTATTTTTGCAGTTTTAGCAAATTTTGTGATTTTAACAAGCGTGTCAGTTCCAAAATCTGCTGGAATTTTATCACACCAGGAGAGAAACTTTTTAAATTGCATTACAGGCATCACCGAGAAATCCTCCTTGTCTGTTGAGAAACCCAGATCACTGGAGTGCTGTGTAAATTGTCTTGGTTGTGTCCCACAGAACAATGGAAACCCCTGAACTTAGAGGAGAAGAAGAAATACGACCGAGAGTTTCTGCTCGGCTTCCAGTTCATCAGTGCCAGCATGAGCAAACCTGAGGGTTTACCACAGATCTCTGACGTAGTGCTGGATAAGGTGACTAAAGCCAACTCACACACGCTCACTCTCGCTCACTCTCACACTCACACACTCACGCACACGCTCTTACACACACTCTCACTCGCACACACACTCACTCTCTCCCACACACTCACGCTCTCACTCACTCACTCACTCACTCTCACACTCACATTCACTCATTCACACTCACTCACACACACACACACTCTCACACTCAAACACACTCACGCTCACACACTCACACTCACTCACTCTCTCACACTCACTCACTCACACACACACACTCACTCACTCTCTCACACACACTCACACTCACTCATTCACACACACACACTCACTCTCTCACACACTCACTCTCACACACACACACTCACTCCCTCACTCAGACAGACTCTCACTCACACACTCAATCTCACACTCACTCAATCTCACACACTCTCTCTCACACACTCACTCATTCACTCTCTCACACACGCTCTCTCTCACTCACACACACACACGCATTCACGCACTCACTCATACACACTCTTTCACACACACACACACACACACACACACACACACACTCACGCACTCACTCATACACACTCTTTCACACACACACACACACACACACACACACTCACGCACTCACTCATACACACTCTTTCACACACACACACACACACACACACACACACAACACACTCTCTTACACACACACACACACACAAGGATAAAGTACCTGATGTGTTCTCTCTGCAGGCTAATAAGACTCCCCTGCGTCAGCTGGATCCGAGTCGTTTGCCAGGAATGAACTGTGGTCCGGATTTCACTCCTTCGTTTGCCAATCTGGGCCGTCCGTCAGCGGGTGGGCGTGGCCCGGTCAGTTACCATGGCTACGTCACATCAAATCCATGCTTTTATGTTTGTTTTTTTCTCTGAAAGATATTTTACCACACCGCACTGTAGTCCATCTTTATCTGTCTGTCTATTATTCTATTGTTCTATCTATCCATCATCTGTCTATCCATCTATCTGCCTATCATATCTGTCTATCTATCTATCTATCTATGTATGTATCCATCCATCCATCTATCTATCCATCTATCTGCCTATCATATCTATCTACCTTTCATATCTATCTATCTATCCATCCATCCATCCATCTATCCATCATCTATCTGCCTATCATATCTATCTACCTTTCATATCTATCTATCTATCCATCCATCCATCCATCCATCCATCCATCTATCCATCATCTATCTGCCTATCATATCTATATACCTTTCATATCTATCTATCATCCATCTATCCATCCATCCATCTATCTGCCTATCATATCTATCTATCTACCTTTCATATCTATCTATCCATCGATCTATCTATCTAGTTGCCTATCATATCTATCTTATCTATCCATCTATATGCCCATCATATCTATCCATCCATCTATCTGTCTATCATATATATCTACCTTTCATATCTATCTATCTATCCATCCATCTATCTATCTTAATCTTAAGTGTCTCATGTACCTTTTTATTAATTGCATAACTTTTATGATTGACTGTTCTCACCATGAATAATCTCTGCTGCTGACATGGAGCACAATAATAAATGAATAAATAATCATTTTTCCTCTCTGTCTCCCCAGCCGTCGGGTCTGAGTGGCCCTCGGCGCTCAGGTCAGGGTCAGCGCGGGAAAGAGCCGCGTAAGATCATCGCTAGCGTGTCCCTGACGGAGGACGTGCAGCTCAACAAAGCAGAGAAGGCCTGGAAGCCGTCTGTGAAGCGCAGCACACACACTCGAGTGGATGAGGACGACCCTGACTTCATGAACACACAGGAGCTGTTCAAGCGTGTGCGCAGTGTGTTGAACAAACTCACCCCGCAGATGTTCCAGCCACTCATGAAGCAAGTGACCGAACTCACCATCGACACGGAGGAGCGCCTGAAAGGAGTCATCGACCTCATCTTCGAGAAGGCCATCTCAGAGCCCAACTTCTCTGTCGCCTACGCCAACATGTGCCGTTGCCTTATGGGGGTGAGTGAGTGTGTGAGCAAATTCATGATCGCAGTAATTAGGGATGCCAATATATCGGCCGATATACAGTAGTCAACATTTGAAGTGGATCAAAATCTTTCATCAGAGTTATACATGCATTTTGAACAATACCCGTTCTTGTCTTGTAAAGTTTTTTTGCACGATATATCGGCCAATATGTTCATTTTTAATATTATCGTTATCGGCCTGATAAGAAAATTTGGCTGATATAATAAAGCCGATAAATAATGGATTATTTCCGTTAGCTGAGACGCTTCAGATGCGCACCGTTCAACATGATGGTTTTGAATTGCTTGAAATATGATTGTAATCACTTCATTAAAGGAAAAATACAGTGAAGTTGTACAGTTATGAGTATGTGAGCAAATTCAATTCACATTTATTTGTATAGAGTTTTTCATCGGACCAACGGTCTAAGAGGAGTTTGAAAAAGTAGGGTTTCTATTCAATCACAATTATGGCAAAGTTGATATTGATGTTCTCGGCATGATCCAAGGGATCTATCAAGACCAGTCTCATGACAACAGGCTAAACTAATCAAAATCTATTCATTTTTCAAATTTCAATTCACATTTATTTGTATAGTGTTTTTCACAATACACATCATTTCAAAGCAGCTTCACAGAAAACGTGTGCCATTGCCTTATTGGGGTGAGTGTGTGTGTGTGTGATCCAATTCAATTTGCATTTATTTGTATAGCGTTTTTCACAATACACATTGGCTACGTTTACATGCAACCAAATGATTGACGGCTCAACTCGATTGAGCTCGATCCGAATAAAATTTCGATCGGATTGAAAGGAGTGGTTTATTCCTTTTCTAATCCGATCGAGAGGACATGTAAACACTTGATCGGATTGAAAACCGAAACTGAAAGGACTGTGCATTTGCTATGACGTAGAAATAGCGTAATGACGTGAGGAATGAGCTTTTCTTCCTGTTGAATAAAGTGTCAAATAAACGAGTGTCCCGTCATCCTATAATTCTCCTTTCCCTCAGAGTCTGTGAAGTGGAGCAGGACAACATCCAACAAGTACTTGTTTAGGACTCGCATCCACAGACGACTGGTTTTGGGCATTTTTACTGCGTGATGAATATAAGCAGCGGTACAACGGCTCCAAATTATGACCAGAAATGGATAAATATTAAGTCTGCTGTGAACATGTGATCATTAACACTGTTAAAACGAATAAAGAAGCAATTTATGAGAATAGTTATTATGCTCAAACAGCGGGAAACTCTGTACCGGTATATTCATTCAGTGAGCGCATGTCAAAAACTTGTGCTTGTGACGTATAAACGCGCACATCAACCCGATCACGTGATTAGCATTCATGTAAACCCTACACAAGTTGTGCATGTAAAAATAGCCAATGTTTCAAAGTCCACATTACAATTTTGAGTGATCTGTTATCAGATGTGTCTAAGTTATGTATTTCAGAAATGTACATATACAAAATCACAGTTAGCAAAACATGTATTAATTTAAACAATTTCATAATTAAAGGCAGAAACAATAAGCTCATTGAAGTAATGAATACTTGTGTTAACAAATGATTATGACATTTAGAAAAATGTTGCATTGGTGATCAAAGTGATCATCACCGTAATTAGGGATGCTTGATACAAGACAATATATATATATATATATATTAAAGCTGATAAATAATGTATTATTTCCTTCAGCTGAGACACTTCAGATTCGCACTGTTCAACATGAGGGTTTTAAATTGGTTGAAATACGATTGGAATCACTTCAAAAAGGAAAAGTGCAACGTGCAGTGCAAGTCTGTCATATAGTCTACGTAAAATAATAATGAGAACATTATAAATGTGTGTTTGGGACATGGATTTTAATTGTAAGACCTTTGTTTTTGTAATCAGGCTCTCAAAAATTATATAAAACTTTGGATTTAGATTTATCGGCCAATATATCGGTTATCGGCTTTCAAGTATAAAGAATTATCGGTTATCGGTATCAGACAAAATGTTCATATCGGTGCGTCCCTAGCAGTGATGTGTCATGTGTCTGACCAGTGCAGTGATCGCTAAAGCACATTCTTCAACTCTACTTGTGTAAATGTGTGTTGTCTCTCTCGTCACAGCTGAAAGTTCCCACCACAGACAAACCTGGAGTGTCAGTGAACTTCAGGAAACTGCTGCTGAATCGCTGTCAGAAAGAGTTCGAGAAGGATAAAGATGATGATGAAACGTTTGAGAAGAAGCAGAAAGAGTTGGATGCGGCCACAGGGGTAAGAACAAAAAAATCCCAATTGCAAATTTTTCTAACGTTTTAAATCATGTTGTTATTTGAATTAATTCTCAGCTTTTGCAACTTCATAATCGCCCTAAGCCATATCACGCTTTCGTGCAGTATTTTCCCACACTGCAGGGATGAATGCATACTTTGAAAACGGTAACTTTTGACTACTGTTTGAAACATGATTTGCAATCATAATGATTTATATCAGGAAGACAGTATGCCAATTGTTCTAAGACTGTGTTCGAAGTAGCATACTAGCATGCCAATCTGACTATTTCCTCAGTTTATAGCATGCATACTTCATACTATGGGAAGATTCTGTGCAATGAACCTTTCATTGTTATTATTTGATTAGACTATCTAATGTTAGGGCTTTTACACATTTTTTTAAAGTATTTATCATTGCATATTTCACGGTTACATGTTAAATGGGCAATATCACACTCATAGCTCTGATTCGGCCGTAACAGCGTGCTGATACACAGCCATATGTGACCCTGGATCACAAAACCAGTCACATGTCTGGCTACGAGTGTGAAATTGCGTTTATACAACAATTTGACGGCACAAGGGAGTAAATAAATAAGGCATAATGCGGCATATTTATATAAAATCATATTTATTGAACAACAATATTTAAACTAACAACAAAAGCCATTATAAAAGACAATCGGAAATAAACACAAGCAAACAATTCAGTCAAACGTACAAGCAGCGCTCTAGTACAGGATTTAAGTGAAATATGGCCTAAATATAAAGTTACGAAACTTAATTTTCTCCTTAACCAAAATTGATTTGCTCTGGAACAAGTAATAGATTAATAAGACCAAAGATGGCCAGTTTGATATACCCCAAATTAATGATGTGTTTAACCACTATTTAACATAAAACATAAATGGCCTGGAGCTCGAACCTGCGAAAACAGATTGTAAAATAGGCACTGTTTATGTATGACTCACATATTTGAGGTCCAAATAACTATATTCTCGCCTAAAAAACTATATTTCGTGACACAACAGTAATTGTGATGCAAACGGTGAACCGGTTCCAGTTCTGATAATGTGTGAATATCGCACGGCTGGAAAAGGCTCTTAGCCAATCAGATTTGAGAACCAGAAAGAACAGTTAATAATATATACAAATAACAACAATAATATACAAAAATACAATATAATGTCCGAATGCCATACTAAATGTATGCGTGCGTGTGTGTGTATATATGTTGCCCATGTCACATCGTTATACAAAATGGTATTTATGATGACTTCACTTCCTGTCTCTACAGGAAGAGGTAAAGCAAAAGTTGAAGGAGGAGCTTGAGGACGCCAAAGACAAAGCCCGTCGACGATCACTAGGCAACATCAAGTTCATTGGCGAGTTGTTCAAGTTGAAGATGTTGACGGAAACCATCATGCACGACTGCATCGTGAAGCTGCTGAAGAACCACGACGAGGAGAGTCTGGAGTGTCTGTGCCGGCTGCTGTCCACCATCGGGAAGGACCTGGACTTCGAGAAGGCGAAGGTGAGCGTGCACACGTGACATCTAGGAGCGGACGAAAGACGTGTGTGTGTGTTGATATTGAGCTGTGTGTCTCTGTGTTTTCAGCCCCGGATGGATCAATATTTCCACCAAATGGAGAAGATTATTAAGGAGCGGAAAACCTCTTCCAGAATCCGCTTCATGCTGCAGGACGTTATTGATTTACGACGGGTAAGAGAGTGTGAGTGTGAGTGTGTGTGTTTGTGAGTGCATGAGTGTGTGTGCCGCTGTATGAGTGTGTGTGAGTAGGGCTGGGTACAGTTAAAAATAATTGATATCGATACCTTGACTTCGATACCGATTCCTGAACGATACTTTTTCGATACCAATTTGATGAAATGTTGCTTAAATAAGTTGTAAATACTCTATAGCTAGTAGTGTCTAATGAAACAACCATTTGTATCTATTTATTCTATCTTTAACTCCGCATTACAGTTTAAATTACATTTAAATACGAGAAACGTGTTAAAAACATCCTATTCCGCGTCAAACATCAACTACCGTAAATCCTCTAATATAGGCCCGGGCCTTTATTTTACTCAAGCGCATTGCGGCCCAGGCCTTTATTGGAAGGAGGCCAGAATTAGAGACAGGCCTTTATTTCTATTTGAGCAAAACGGACTACCAGTAGAATGAATAAAAACGAGATTTTTTTGTCTATTTGAACCTATAAAATACTAGGTTCATTTATTGAAAATAAATGCTCCGCAGCTGCCATGGTAAACAATGTTAGCCTACCGGTGACCAGTGGTGGAATGTAATGAAGTACAAATACTTCGTTACTTTACTTAAAGCAAATTTTTCACGTATCTGTACTTTACTTAAGTAGAATCAATAGTGCATACTTTTGACTTTTACTTCGTTACTTTTTGCAGCAATTATTATACTTTCTACTCCACTACATTTCTACAACGTTTCGTTACATTTTCGGATCAGTTTTTCCCCCTGCCAAAACAGGGATTGAAAAAAAATCTCCATGTTTTCGGTGCTGACGCGTTCATGGTGGCGCTGCCAATAAAGCACCTAAGCTGTCACAAAGAACCGGCAAAAGTAATGAATATGTAAAATATAGCAAGGAGACATTTCAATTGTTTACTAATAAACAAGCGTTTTCTGTGTCAGCTGCAAAGATGAAGTTAATGAAGACGATGCTGACTCGTGATCTTCGCAGTAGGCTAGTGAACGCGCCAGAGAGAAATGCGCATTTCATACGAATTAAGCAGAGAGCAGTCTGTTTTCTTTCGTTTTGAATTGTTCTGTTTAAAAGTACACATTTAAAGCTGTCTAAAGATATATTTATCAGGTCTGTGAGGCTTGCCATATATACGCTGAGTTTCGGTTAATTTATGAGACGCGCTTCAGTTCACACGCTGCCTCCGTGTCGTGATTATCTATTTTCTACTATATTTACTTCTTATTTATTAAATCCTGGCAATTGGTTGATGAAACGTTGATTAAAATTAAGATACAATTAATACAAAACGAAATTCACTTTAAAAAAAGGCTTTGTGCTTTCTGTTTGAGGTGTCTGTGAAAGTTTTAAAGCTGTCTTTTTCAGTGCGCTCACGTCCGTAACATTGTTTTTTCCTCATAAATGGAAACACGAAAAATAAATTAAAATGAATATTTTATGTTCTGTGGAGAGCCAACCCTTCTTCATCCGGTTAGTATTACTTTTGGTTTGCGCAGTGTAATTCACAGAATTACTCAAAAATATTTTGCTACCTAAAAGTTAAAGATTTTTTGTGTCCCGTAACGCATGTGTAGCCTAGGCTATTTCCCTCATATTAAATATAAAACGCATGTGTAGACTGATATTTTTCAATATGTATTAAATGCATTTTCTGAGAATTTATATTTCAAGTTTTTACTGCAAATGTCCCCGTTTGTAACGCTGGAATTGAATATAATAATTAGAATATATACATTAAGAGAATAAATTGTTAATAAAATGTTACTATCACAAGCATAATGTTGTGGCCTGCCCAGTAAAACGTTGGTTCTAATAATAGCCCCGGCCACTATTAGAGACCGGCCTTTATTTACCTCCACCGACAGCGAGACCGGCCAATGTTAGAGACCCGGCCGCTAATGGAATACAGGCCAATATTAGAGGATTTACGGTACGTATTTGATTAATCAGGTACGTCATTAGGCTGCATTCCAGTCCAAAATTGTCATGCCCTTCACTCGCTAACTTCCTCCGTCTCGTTCACTCGGATGTACGTCATTGCTTGCGTTGCATGAGTGCCCACTACTGGCGAACCTTTGCAATAGGCTGAATTGGAGCATGCTAATAAGCCCTTGATCACTTAAATCCACTATGGGGTTGATTTTATTATTTATTTTTTTCCCTTGCGAAATTGTTTAATGCAGCATTCAATATGTATATAGGTGTGTTTGAGTTGTTTAATATATCATTGACGTCACAATCGTGTTGCATTGTGGTATATGGAGCTGCCTGAAGTGTACATATGAAGTAGACTCGCTCCCTCGGTCAAAATCGAGGGAACGAGGGTCTGTCCATATACACTTCCCTCGTCCACGACGCACTTCAAAATGGCGGCAGGGATTCCCCCGAGGGGAAGTGCTTAGGGAAGTTTGCAAGTGCCTGTCTAAAAGTGGACTGGAACGCAGCCTCAGTCTGTGGAGCAAGTAGCCTATACCTGAGTTTCGGTTCAGTGGTGATAATATTCAGAAATATCATATTATTATATATATTATATATTATAATCAGTCTTCTTGCAGTAGAAGACGGAGCATTTTTCTGCTGGTTGCCGGTCTTGGCAGCAATTACCTTGTCGCAAATGTTGCATCACGCGCTGTTGGTGAGTGTGTGTGTGTGTGTGTGTGAGTGAGTGTGACATACACTGCCATTTTCCCTTCCTTGAACAAACCAGAGCGCATGCAAGACTTTTTAAAGTTGTCTTGCAATCAGAATCCAGTATTTACTTAATTAATTAATAGTCTGTGGTGAACGATTCACTTTTTCCTGTTACAGGATCAAACCTTGTGCGCAATAAAACCAGGAGCATGAATTAAAGTAAAAAGATTTCTGTGCCGTGGCAGTCGTAGCTCTTTCTCTGTGTGTGTTCTTAGGAAACTCACTCCATGTGTGACACACACACACACACACACACACACACACACACACACACACACACACACACACCCAAGACAGTTTTAAGTTTCATTTCAGCTGAAGCACAACTGAAGTTCAGAAAAGAGGGAGGGAATGAAAGAGTGACACAAGTGAACGGATTATTTTCAGTGTGGTGTTGTCACCCTTTTTTTGCGTGGTAAACCATTTTTTTCCTCTCAAACCTTAAAAAGGTGGATTTACACTCACATTTATACTGGAGATTTCATGTAGTTCAAGTCCTTCAGTAGCAATGCTTCATTTCACCCTTTGCAAACCTTCCCTCAGACTTTCATTAAGTGCATCACTTTTAAATGCCTTCTGTTTTGTTGTTTTTACAAACTGATTGACGACTACAATTAGTGATCATTGAAATCATGTTGCTGCACGTTACGTTGAGAATAACCTGGAACATTTGTTTAAAGTCGGCATGAAAGCGAAATCGTGCTAGTCTTTTCTTCTCTATTTTGCGGTATATATCCGTGTGAAACCGCTTCTCAAACAAGAACAAATCATCAGAGAAGAGATGAGGGGAAGTTTTTCTGATTCAAGATTACCAGGAACATGATAAATCGTTTAAAATAAGTATTGTGATATTCCATAAAAAAAATATATTTCATGATTTATAATATTTTTGATTTCATGGTGACTTTAAAACATTTCTGTTTCTCAGAATAACTGGGTTCCGCGCAGAGGAGACCTGGGCCCGAAGACCATCGAGCAGATCCACAAGGAGGCGGAGCTTGAGGAGCACCGAGAGCATGCCAAAGTTCAGCAGCAGCTCATGTCTAAGAAGGAGGGAAGAGGAGGAGAAGGAAGAGGAGGTGGAGGTGGAGGAGGAGGAGGTGGAGGAGGAGGCGGAGGCGGGGGCATGGGGTCTCGCGGGGGGTCACACACACCTGGTTCCCGTGGCAACCAGGCACCTGATGACGGCTGGAACACGGTGCCCATTTCCACCAAGAACAGACCCATCGATCCCACCCGACTCAGCAAGATCACCAAGGTCTGATTACTAATTAGTATTAGTATTATTAGTAGTAGTAGTATTATTGTGAAGCCAACCAATGTCTGATTCATAATCAATTAAACTCTTATTATTATTATGAAGCCATCCCAGGTCTGATCCATAATCAATAAATAATCAACTCTGATTACTTATTATTATTATTATTATTATTATTAAGTCAGTCAAGGTCTGATACTTTCAGTTTACATTTTAATTTTAGTATAATTTTTAGTAATCTTATGTGATTCGGTCATTTATATTATTCTTTTTTTTAAATATTTTTTATTTATTTCCATTTCAGTTTTAGTTTTTATTTATTGCCAGTTTAAGTTTTTCAAGTGTGTTAATAGTTTAAGTTTTTGTTAACGATAATAACACTAATATATTATTAATATAATTACATTATTTAATTTATATATTATACAAAATATATAATTGGTGAGAGTTAATAAAATTATTTATTTCAACTTCTAGATTGTAGATTGTAAATGTTAAACTAAAACTTTGGGTTACTATTTATATATATATATATATATATATATATATATATATATATATATATATATATATATATATATATATATATATATATATATTTATTTTATTTATTTATTAAAATATTTATTTAAATACACATTTGCATGTTCATGTTTCTCTGATGGTCACATGACATGCAGGTAAACAAAATATATTTTTATCTTATATTTGTATCTTAAGTGTTGTATTTGTATGTTTTTAGATATTTTCTTTAACATTTTAAATATTAGAACTTTACATGTTAGTGATTTAGTTAATTATTAGCTTTTCATCACATCACGAAGCCCTTGCAGTTCCCTCACGAACACTCAGTATGAGCATTGAACACTAATGGTGTGTGTGTGTGTGTGTGTGTGTTGTAGCCGGGCGCTCTGGACTTCAATAATCAGCTTCTGGCCCCTGGAGGTAAAGGCACGTGGGGCAGTTGGGGCAAAGGCAGCAGCGGAGGCACTGGAGCCAAACCCAGCGAAGGCGGTCAGTGTGTTTCAATGCACAGGACTTTATATTACACACACGTCTTCAGCCATAATGTAACTCTTATCTGTTCGTTTACAGCCCAGGATTCTGGTCGTCCGAGCACTTTGAATCGCTTTTCAGCACTTCAGCAACCGTCCTCCTCTTCCTCATCCGCCAGCGTGGACTCTGACAGGAGGGTTCCTAACAGGTCAGATTATTATCATGTCATGCAACACAAGAGGTGTTGCGCACACACGATATCTCTTCTCTTTGTGCACTAAAAGCGAGGTTTGAAACCCATCACTTAAAAAAGTGTCGTTTATAAGATTTTAAAGGGGTCATCGGATGCCCATTTTCCACAAGTTGGTGTGATTCTTTAGGGTCTTCATGTAAAGTTTGTAACACACTTTGGTTAAAATTCCTCAATGGTTGTGTAAAACAACACCCTTTTACCTCCTCAAAAACAGCTCTGTTCACAGCGACCCGTTTCGGTGCACGTCTCTTTAAATGATAATGAGCAACTGCAAAACCCCCCCTAGACTAGATGTAGCATTTTTTATTTTACAAGATTCTTGTTGGATATAAGATTTCAACTGGAATTATTGCTTATGCTTGTTTTATGCATATTGCTCATTCTAATATCTTTGAGAAAGATTTTAAAATGAGCAAATCAGACACAACTTTAGGGTTTTTCAACTGTGTTGAAAATCACATTTAAAATAGAAACCCATTTCCACCTTATAGTAAAAAAGGTAATTTGTTATTGTGGCTTTATATCTCACAAATTTTTATTTTGTATCCAGAAATCTGTTTAATTATTTTTTTGAAAGAAATTAATACTGTTTATTCATCAAGGACACATTAAATTGATCGAAAGTGACAGTAAAGAGATTTGAGATGCAACTAAAGATTTATATTTAAAATGAAATGCTCCACAATAATATGAAGTAGCACAATTGTTTTGAACCGATAATAATCAGAAATGGGTTACACTTTATTTTAGGGTGTCCTTTCAGTGGTGGACTAAGTAAAAGTACTGATACCCTATTAAAAAGTACTAATTTTCAATTTCACTTCAGTAAAAGTACAAAAGTACTTGATTTGTATTATTTAACCAGCACTAGTCAGACTCAGTCAGAACTAATAAGAGAGATTAGTGCAAATTATATATGTATTGATCAGCAAATAAGCTAACTTTTCTTTTTTTATCTTTTTTTTTTTTTTTACCATAACTTAAACACTATAAAAACAATAAACTTTTAGTATGCTATAAGTATACTAAAATAACTTACTGATAGTTCAAGTGTGCAAACAAGTGAAATAATATACTATATAATATTTAAAAAAAAAAAAGAGGAAAAACTAAATTTGTGTAAAAATGTGGCTATAAATGGTTTGGTGTAAAAATACGATGTGCAGACGTCACATGGGTCAAAACATACTAGTTTTTAGGGCTGTACTCAACCAAAGAAAATCTTGGTCGACTGAAGTCCTGAAATTTTCGACAAAAAATCGACTAAAATCGACTAAAAATGACGGTAAAAAAAAAACAAAAAAACGTTTAATTAGATGCGCACTGTGCGCAGTACTTGGTAGCCTTGTTGTCCGCCTAAATGAATTATAAATAAACATAAAAAACTAGTAGGCTATTTGCAGTATATTAAATCGTTTTTGACCTAATTATTTTGCACTGAAATGAGTCTGACACTCGAGTCTGTCGGCTCTGACAGCGTTGCATCACGTGCACCTGCGCAATATCATAGCTTATGATTTCCGAAAATAGTACTATGTTGTCAACTAGTGATATCATCACAAGAACTGTTGAGGAATATGTAACATAATTTAGACAATTATTTTTGTCATATATTATAATAATAAGTTATAACTGTCAGACACTATCATTTCACCGTGCATGTCCTCGCACCGAGCGAGGCTGAACATGAGCTCAGCTTCGCAGCTGAGACACGAATAGACTATTAACTTAAAGCTTTTACTCTTAATAAACACAAAAGGCACGTCCACTTTAATAAAAAAATTATATTTATTAAACAAACCAGATCAAGAGCAGAAACGAAAGTGCATAACTGAAAAATAAAGCATTCTAGGCTCAAAACTAACACAACCAACAGCACAGCGCAATTGCGCATTAGGCTCCAAATAAAAAATAAAAAAAGTTAGGTTATCACACTAAAACATTGAAATATGCAAATTCTGATATGTTCATATAGCCTACTCAAAACAGACAGGGCAAGCTAACGCAGACAAGTGAGCTTACCACTTTTAGATATGTCATGTTTGTCGTCGAGCTGTGGAAAACTGTTGCTTGCAAACTTTGCATTCGACCTTTTTCCTGTTATCAATTTTAACAAAATGCTGCCACACTGTCGATTTCTTTGTTGTTGACATGTTAGAAGAGGACTGACTATTAAACGCTCTCACAATTAAATAAATAATATTCAGCATCAAACCTTCTATAGTTATCGCTCTCTCTTGGGTTGGGCTAATCCAAAAAAGGTGAAAACAAGGGGGGTGTTCTGAAGACAGACTGTTACAGTGAAACAAGGGTACTCTGAAAACACCCCCATTAGCAGTTAGTGCTTTCCACCTGATGAAATGAGCGCGCCTCAGCACGGCAAAACTGATGAAATAAACGCGGCAAAACTGATGAAATGAACGCGGCAAAAAATCGACCAATCATAATTTTGGTCGAACCAGAACATATCGATCAATTAATCGACTAATCGACTGGGACAGTACAGCCCTACTAGTTTTATATCATTGGTAACCGCTACAACAGCAGGGAAGATGCATGCACTTTCTTACCTACTTGCCTACTAGCGATCTCCCGGTTCTTGGCTCGTTTTGACCAGATCATTGAGTCAATGAGTTGTTGATTCAGGAACAGCTGCCATCAGAATATATTCACAAATTAATCATTCAATGTGATTTGTGAACCAATTCAACAGGTTTTGTTGGAAAGAATCAACTCATTCATGAATCAGACATCACTCTTGCATCTTAGGGTGTCAACCATGTACTAAAACGGAAATGTTTTTCCTTTGCGTTTTTTGCATACAGACTGTCAAAACGATCCCCGTTCACAGAGAAAACGACTGAAACCGCTGTATTCTGCTTTCAGGCCAGTAGTTGGCGATGTCACTTTGGCGCCTATAGACAAAATTTGTGTTTTTGTAGTTGCACACGGAGACAATAATGGTATCGTTTTCAAAAACGTTCCCTTTGAAACCAGTTTTCAAAAGTTTGTGTTTTCAGGCCCTCCAAAACGCAGTTGTTGTGTAAATGAACCACAAAAGGTTTTAGGGTTTTAGTTGGACTCTGTCATGTAAACGCCCCCTCAGAGGCCAAACATGTTTTAATGGAAGATAGTGGAGTAAAAAATATGATATTATGCTTTGGAATATAGTGAAGTAAAAGTTTCCTAAAATAAAAATATTCTGATAAAGTACAGATACTTGAAAAATTTACTTTGTTACTCTCCACCTCTGGTCCTTGATACTTGTTAATCATACATGTGATATTAATTAACTGCATGTACTTGCTGTAGGGGTAGAGTTTGGTTTTGGGTTACAAAATAAAATAAAGCCATTTACTGATACATTATTAAAATCAAAAGTTGTATTTGTTAACATTAGTTAATGCACTGTGAAGTAACGAACAAACAAACAATGAACAGCTGTATTTTTATTAACTAACATTAACAAAGACTAATAAATACAATAACAAATGTATTGCTCATTGTTAGTTCATGTTAGTTAGACCATTTCTTTCTTTCTATGTAATTAGCAAGATTTTAAAATATATGTGATGTTTAATAGCGAGCCAATGCAGTGTTGACAGAACGGGGCTAATATAGTCATACTGCATTAGATATATTTTTAAGATGGAAAAATGCGTTTTCACAGATGTTAGAAACGTGACTTTCAAATGAAAGATTGGTATCAAAGAGCACACCCAGGTTCCTAACTGATCACGAAGACTTGACAGAACATCCATCAAGTGTTAGACAGTATTCTAGATTATTACAGAGGTTTTTGGTCCAATAATTAAAACCTCTGTTTTTTTCAGAATTAAGTAGTAGGAAATTACAAGTCATCCACATTTTTATATCAACTATGCATACCGTTAATTTTATGAATTGTTATGTTTCGTAAGGGTGCAAATAAATAGAGCTGAGTATCATCAGTGTAACAGTGAAAACTAACGGCAGGCTTCCTAATGATATCTCCCAGGGGTAGCATGTTCAGAGTGAACAGCAACGGTCCTAGTACTGAGCCTTGTGGTACCTCATACTGAACTTGTGATTGGTATGACATCTCTTCGTGTACTGCTGCTAATTGAGACCAGTCAGATAAGTACGATTTGAATCATGCCAATGCGATTCCACTAATTCCAATATAATTTTCAAGTATATTCAAAAGAATGTTGTGGTCGATAGTATCAAATGCAGCACTAAGATCGAGTAACACTAATAGAGAGATACAACCACGATCAGATGATAAGAGCAAATCATTTGTAACTCTAATGACTCTCCTGACTGGAAATCCTCACAGATTTCATTTCTTTCTAAAAGGAGCATAGTTGTGAAGATACTGCCTTTTCAAGTATTTTTGACAGAAAAGGAAGATTCGAGATTGGTCTGTAATTAACTTGTTCTCTAGGAAGTTGTGTTTTTTTTATTATTTTTTTATATATATATAAGAGGTTTAATAATAGCCAGCTTAAAAGTTTTCAGTTCGTATCCTAATGATAAAGATGAATTAATGATATTAAGATGAGGACCTATGACCTCTGGAAGCATCTCTTTCAGTAGTTTAGTCGGTATAGGGTCTAACATACATGTTGAATTTGACAATTTAGCAAGTTTAAACTATTCTTCCTCTTCTAAAGCAACGAATGAATGGAATTGTTCCTCACTGGGTCTAAAGCACGACATCTGATGCTATACTGTAGTGGACGGTTGCATGGTTATATTTTTCTCTCTCTAATAGTATAAATCTTCCAAGTAAAGAAATTCATAGTCATTACTGCTGTGATGTATGGAAACATCTGGAGTTGAAGCTTTATTTCTTGTTAATTTAGCCACTGTATCAAATAAATATCTAATGCTGTTTTTGTTATCTTCTAAGAGAGTGGAAAAGTGAGCAGATCTAGCAGTTTTTAAGGCCTTTCTGTATGCAATAGCACTTTCCTTCCACGAAATGCGGAATACCTCTAGTTTTGTTTTCTTCCAGGTGCACTCCTTTTTTTCGGGCTGCTCTCTTGAGGGCCCGAGTGTGCTAGTTATACCACGGTGTCTGACTATTTTCCTTAATCTTCTTTAAGCCCAAGGGAGCAACCGTGTCTAAAGTGCTGGAAAAGAGAGTCAATAGTTGCTGTTGCAATACCGAGTTCTTCTAAGCTATCTGGTATGCTGGGGAGATCAGGAGTATTATTAATAAAGCAATCGTTAGTGGTAGAAGTGATAGTTCTACTATATTTGTAACAGGGAGTTGGTTTTGCAGCCTTAGCTAAATGGAGTATGCACGAGACTAGATGATAATCTGAGATGTAATACTGAAAATATTACTTTAAACACTTTACAGCAGCACCTCCCTCTGTGGCTTTCAGATGAGGCTCATGTTTATAACAGTAATCTTGGGGGATGGACTCATTTAAAGGATCTTAATTATATACTTCCATTTATGAGTTTATCCCTTTGTTTCATGTCTCAGGAATAGTTCCAGTCGGGAACGCAGCGATCGCTTCGACCGGCGTGATGAACGCATGGACCGGGGGGGCGACCGCTATGACCGGCGTGATGACCGCGGATCAGACCGGCTGGACCGGAATCGCCCCGCCGTTGGCAAGCGGAGTTTCAGCCGCGAGAAAGAGAGGAGTCGAGAACGAGAACAGCGCCCCGCTGAAATGGTCCGGCGCGTTTCCAGCATGACGGACGAGCGCGAGAGAGAACGAGAGCGTGGCAGCCGCGAGAATGGTATGGTGAACTGGACATTATAGTTTTGAAAGTTGTATTTTCATTTGATTTTGTATTTTGGTTTCTTTTTTTTAGCTTAGTTTGAGGTCGTTTTATGGATTATTTAATAGTGTGTCTTTTTAGAAGGACTGAGTAAAAATATTGAACATTGATTTTTCTAACTAATCATGAACCAAATAGATTTGAGAGCTTGTGAATCAGAATCTGATTCTAATCAGGATGTCAGTAGCAATGCCCAGCCCTAATTTTGAATGATTATAATTGCAATATTAATATTATTATTTGCTGGTAATACTTCAAAATAAGGTTCCATTCGTTAACATCGGTTAATGCATTAACTAACAATGAGCAATACATTTGTTACAGTATTTATTAATCTTTTTTTCATGCTAGTAAATAAAAATACACCTGTTTATTTTTAGTTCATTAAGTAATATTTACAGATACAACTTTTGATTTTAATGATGTATTAGTAAATGTTGAAATTAACTCAAATAAATAAAATAAAAATAATTGTTAGTTCATTAACAATTGGAACCTTATTGTAAAATGTAAACTATTTATTAATATTAATATTAATATTGTAATATTATTATTACTAGTGATGCACTGAAATTTCTGCATATTCTATTAAATTATTTATTATTTAATATATGTTTGAATAAATCTGTCATGAAAATTTTTTTTTATCAAAGCCACCAGTTATAAATGTTTACATTTCAACATCAAATTGGAGTAGGAACATAATAATTGTATTTAGAAGTTGATAGAAATGTTAAAATGTTTATGTACATCTCTGTATATATAACTCTTTAGTTTTGGTTTTCGTCTAAATGATCATTTTAATTTGCACAATTACAGTATTATTATTTTCTATTATTGAAATAATATTGACTTTAGAGTTACTTGTTCCTGTTGTTATGTAAAGTTAAACAATTACTTTAGATGCATATGGAACAAAACACAAACAGATATGAAAGCGATATATATGATTTGTTGTATGTGTTTATTTTTTACAGTAAAGAGAGAAACTGTTCCCACTCCTCCACCTGTTTCCTCCAAACCGGCCCTGACAGAGGAGGAACTGGAGAAGAAATCGACCGCCATCATAGAGGAGTATCTGCACATCAATGACCTGACGGTACACACACTTAAACACCTCATGCCACCAGTGTGTTGTGCTTTGTGTTGGCTGTTAAAAGCTGACGTGCTGTTCTTCCTGCTGTCCTGAAGGAGGCGCTGCAGTGTGTCATTGAGCTGGACTGTGCGTCTCTGCTGTCTGTGTTCGTGCGGACAGGAATCGAGTCGACGCTGGAGCGCAGCGCCCTCGCTAGAGAGCACTTGGGTTTACTGTTTCACCAGCTGGTCAAAACACAAACACTATCTACACAACAATACTACAAAGGGTGAGAGATGTGTGCATAATACTATCTTTATAGCCAGATTATTTTATGAACGTCCAGAACACATTAAATGTTTTCTGTTAAAACAGTGTCAAGTTCGCGGCTCCTAAGTTAATAACTAATGATCTTTGCAATGGAAGTGAATCAATCAAAACTAACTTTAGCTGGACAATAACTTTATTCTAGAGCTGCTAACAATCTCTGTTACTGTAATTTCCTATTATCACTGTAAAGCTGCTTTGAAACGATCTATATTGTTAAAAGCGCTGTATAAATGAAGGTGACTTGACCTGATAATATAATCCTAATAATCGTGTCAGGCTGTTGGAGGTGTTGGAGGTTGCGGAGGATATGGCGATTGATATTCCTCATATCTGGCTATATCTGGCTGAATTAATCTGCCCGATACTTCATGAGGGAGGAATTCCCATGGGGCCGCTCTTCAGGTGAGCCTGCAAACCACTTTACACTGATGCCAAGAATATCCCTGCTGATGAAGCCACACACAAATCAATAAATGGATCAAATTGACAGATTTTAAAGGTGCATTGTGTAATATTTAGGAGGATCTGTTGATAGTAATGCAATATTTATACATGACTATGTTTTCAGTGGTGTATAAAGACCTTACTTATGTTTTTATCACCTTAGAATGAGCATTTCTCTCTACACACACCGCGGGTCTCCTTACATCCACATGTTTCTACAGTGGCCCTGAACGGGGACACACGTTTCGTCACTGTGTTGTTCTTCGTGTAAAGAAGCTAAAGCTAAAGTCAGCGAATAAAACACTGACACAATGATGAACAAGTTACAATAAAATTCGCTATAACATCTCGTTTTACTGAATAATTCAGTAAACCTAATTTCTTAATTTATCTTTGTAAAGAAAGCTCATTGCTTAACTGGCTACTCTCTGCTGTCTCAGACGACGACATCACTTCCTGTCGGCCACCTTAACTTCTGTTGGGTGCAATATGCAACCTCACCACTAGATGCCGCTATATATTTACACACTGCACCTTTAATCTTTTCTAATGACCGAATGGTCCTGCTGACCTCTGACCCCTGTGCTGTATTTGTAGGGAGGTGTCTAAACCACTGGTGCCTCTTGGGAAAGCTGGAGATTTTCTGGTGGAAATACTCAACCTGCTCTGTAAAGGAATGGTAGGATGTTTGTGTAAACTGATTAATTAACGTCCTAACGCTTTGGCTGCATGATTCATTGAAGAAGAAACGAAAAAATTGTATTGCTTAATGAAGGCTGCGATTTGATTTAAATAAATATAGAATGAGAATCTCCTTTAAACAAAAGAGAAGCTTCCCTTTAGTTTTCCACCAAAATTAAAAAGCTTGATTGTTAAACGTTTAAAAAAGAAATTAAGTATTAATAAATATTAAATATTCAAATAAATATTAGTTTTGTAATTTTACAATTGTACTGTAAAATAGAATTATTTAAATATTCTTAAATACAATTTTTTATTTTAAAGTGGAATACTAAATATTTAATATTTTGTTTTCTAATTTTGTTTAAGACTAATCATAATAAAAAAAAATATGGTTGTCAACAAAAGAGAAGCTTCTGCATTTTTCAAACAAAATTAAAGCTTGATTTAACATTTGAAAGTTAAGAAATTAAAACAGACATTAATATTAGTTTTGTAATTTTACAGTTGTACTGTACAATATTATTTTTTTTAAATACTCGTTTTATTTTAAAGTTAAATATTACATTAGCAATATTTCTTGTTTTCTTTACTATTTCTGTTTAGTAATAATTATAATAAAAATAATATATATATTATATTTACTATTATATTATTAGTATTATGGTTATTTTATAGTCATACTAATATATAATCACACACATTTTGGCCACATTTTTTAATTGCTTTTTAAATTTCAATCACAATTTTGTCAGAAAAATCAGATTTTTTTTAATTTATTTTTATCCTACCTGAAACTTGCACATCTCCTAAATTTCTTTCTCATTCACTACAAAGTGAGCAACACTGACTTGAATACCTGCTTTACACTATAAAATGCATTATTGGTACAAAAAAGAGTGACATGGTCAGGGAATACAATTCGAGTTACGTGGTTGACACACCGCATAGTGCACTAAATAGGGAATAGGAAGTGATTTCAGCAGTGCTTGTGTTCTGAATCGAGTTCTGAAAGTGTTTGTTCGGAACTGTTTCCTGTTTTAGAGTCATAAGAAAGTGGGAGCGATGTGGAGAGATGCGGGACTCAGCTGGAAAGACCTCCTGCCTGAAGACGAGGACGTCAATAAGTTTGTCACTGAAAAGGTGAATTAATTGACCGCAACTGTAGCGCTCTGTAATTATAGTTACGCTTCTTGTAAAAACATAAACTATATGTTTATTAATCCCCTACATAATCTCTGTGTGTGTGTAGGGAGTGGAGTTCACTCTGGGTGAGGAGTGTGACCGGAAGAGTAGTAAATCATCTCTGAGTCCAGAAGACATCATCAGAGAACTGGAGCGACTCCTGCAGGAGAAAGCAGACAACCAGAGGATCTTTGACTGGCTGGAGGTGTGCGTGCGTGTGTGCGTGTGTGCGTGTGTGCGTGCGTGCGTGCGTGCGTGCGTGCGTGCGTGCGTGCGTGCGTGCGTGCGTGCGTGCGTGCGTGCGTGCGTGCGTGCGTGCGTGTGTGTGTGTGCGTGTGTGTGTGTGTCTCTAAAGGATGTTCTGGATTCACGCTAAAAGGGCGAGTTAAGGAAATTTACGGTTCCACTTTATTTCGATAGTCCACTTTAGACATTCTACAAACTATAAGTAACTTTTCAACTACATATCAACTAACTCTCATTAGAGTATTAGTAGACTGTTAGGTGTTGGGGGTCCGGGTTAGGAGAATAATTTGACTTGTAGTTGCCAAGTTACTTATAGTCAGTAGAATGTCTGTTTGGGGACCAACAAAATAAAGAGTTAGCAGAAGCAGACAGTACTAATCCTCTAATGACAGTTAGTTGGCATGTAGCTGCAAAGTTACTTCTAGTTACTAGAATGTTTAAAGTGGACTATTGAAATAAAGTGTTACCAAATTTATTACAGAGGTCACATCCCTTAAGGGCACGTATGGTGGAAAAAAAATATGAGATGAGAGAAAAAATATTTCAGTGCTTTTCCGCTCTTCCGAGAAACTTTTGCACTCTTCCAAGAAATGTATGCGTTCTTCCGAGAAACTTTCCTGCTCTTCCGAGAAACTTTTACGCTCTTCCGAGAAACGTATGCATTCTTCCGAGAAACGTATGCATTCTTCCGGGAAACTTTTGCATTCTTCCAAGAAACTTTTGCGCTCTTCCGAGAAACTTTTGCTTTCTTCCGAGAAACTTTTGCATTCTTCCGAGAAACGTTTGCATTCTTCCGAGAAACTTTCCTGCTCTTATGAGAAACGTATGTACCCTCCCGAGAAACTTTTGCACTCTTCCGAGAAACTTTCCTGCTCTTCCGAGAAACTTTTGCGCTCTTCCGAGAAACTTTGCTTTCTTCCAAGAAACTTTTGCATTCTTCCGAGAAACTTTCCTGCTCTTCTGAGAAACTTATGCACTCTCCCGAGAAACTTTTGCACTCTTCCGAGAAACTTTCCTGCTCTTCTGAGAAACTTATGCACTCTTCCGAGAAATTTTCCTGCTCTTCCGAGAAACTTTCCTGCTCTTCCGAGAAACTTTTGCATTCTTCCAGGAAACTTTTGCCCTCTTCTAAGAAACTTTTGCCCTCTTCCAAGAAAATTTTGCCCTCTTACTACAAACTTTTGCGCTCTTCCGAGAAACTTTTACGCTCTTCCGAGAAACTTTCCTGCTCTTCTGAGAAACTTTCCTGCTCTTCTGAGAAACTTATGTACTCTCCCGAGAAACTTTTGCACTCTTCCGAAAAACTTTCCTGCTCTTCCGAGAAACTTTTGCGCTCTTCCGAGAAACTTTGCTTTCTTCCAAGAAACTTTTGCATTCTTCCGAGAAACTTTCCTGCTCTTCTGAGAAACTTATGCACTCTTCCGAGAAACTTTCCTGCTCTTCCGAGAAACTTTCCTGCTCTTCTAAGAAACTTTTGCCCTCTTCCAAGAAACTTTTGCCCTCTTACTACAAACTTTTGCGCTCTTCCGAGAAACTTTTACGCTCTTCCGAGAAACTTTCCTGCTCTTCTGAGAAACTTTCCTGCTCTTCTGAGAAACTTATGTACTCTCCCGAGAAACTTTTGCACTCTTCCTAGAAACTTTCCTGCTCTTCCGAGAAACTTTTGCGCTCTTCCGAGAAACTTTTGCATTCTTCCGAGAAACTTTTGCATTCTTCCGAGAAACTTTCCTGCTCTTCTGGGAAACTTATGCACTCTCCCGAGAAACTTTTGCATTCTTCCGTGAAACTTTTGCCCTCTTCCGAGAAACTTTCCTGCTCTTCTGAGAAACTTTTGCCCTCTTCCGAGAAACTTTCCTGCTCTTCTGAGAAACTTTTGCCCTCTTCCGAGAAACTTTCCTGCTCTTCTGAGAAACTTTTGCGCTCTTCCGAGAAACTTTCCTGCTCTTCCGAGAAACTTTTGCATTCTTCCGTGAAACTTTTGCCCTCTTCCAAGAAACTTTCCTGCTCTTCCGAGAAACTTTTGCCCTCTTCCGAGAAACTTTCCTGCTCTTCTGAGAAACTTTTGCATTCTTCCGAGAAACTTTCCTGCTCTTCTGAGAAACTTTTGCCCTCTTCCGAGAAACTTTCCTGCTCTTCCGAGAAACTTGCCCTCTTCCAAGAAACTTTTCTGCTCTCCAGAGAAACTTTTCTGTTCTTCTGAAAAACGTCTGCGCTCTTCCCGGAAACTTTTGCGCTCTTCCGAGAAACTTTCCTGCTCTTCCGAGAAACTTTTGCATTCTTCCAGAGAAACTTTTCTGTTCTTCTGAAAAACGTTTGCGCTCTTCCCGGAAACTTTTGCGCTCTTCCGAGAAACTTTCCTGCTCTTCTGAGAAACTTTTGCATTCTTCCAAGAAACTTTCCTGCTCTTCCTAGAAACTTTTGCCCTCTTCCAAGAAACTTTTCTGCTCTCCAGAGAAACTTTTCTGTTCTTCTGAAAAACGTTTGCGCTCTTCCCGGAAACTTTTGCGTTCAACCGAGAAACTTTTGCATTCATCTGAGGAACTTTTGCGAGAGAACACAAATCTTTGTGAGCAAACACAAAGTTCCTCGATGGAGCATAAAGGTTCTGTTAATGGAAAAATATGAGCTGGAAGGAAGAACCTCATTTTAATACTTTTGCATTCGCTAGCAAACGTTTGTGCTCCCAAATTAAAATAAGTTTTGCAAGTTGTGCGAGTGAATCCAAAGTTCCTAAGAGGAAAAGTTATAAGCTGGGAGAAAAAATTATAATTCAATGCTTTTGTATTCCCTAACAAACGTGTGTATTTTAGAACACAAACAATTTGCAAGCAAATACAAAAGCATTGAAATATTTTTTTCTTCCAACTTGATGGCACAACTCAGTTAGAGATGAATTATAGCTGTTCTGTTCAGCTTTTGCAGCTGTGTTTGTCACCTCGATGACCTTTGACCTGTCCATCTGTGCAGGCCAATCTGGACGAGCAGCAAACAGCATCTAACGTGTTTGTCCGAGCGATGATGACCGCAGTCTGCCAGTCTGCCATCATCTGTAAGTCACTTTTCCCTCTCCTTTCAAAATGACACTCAAAACTTGTTTAATTTACATAATGTGAAGCTGAATATTCAATGGGAAATAATGTTGATTTTATACATCAGGATTTAATTATGTACAATAAGCCAAGTTTCCACTATCTCAGTCAAGTCACCTTTATTTATATAGCGCTTTTTACAATACTGATTGTTTCAGAGCAGCTTTACAGTGATAACAGGAAAATAATGCAACAAAGTTTGTTTCTAGAAGAAAATAGCGTCATATTCCAGCTTAAGTAAGTCCAGTGATGGTTAATTTTTGTTGTAAAAAAGTTATTAATTTAGTTCATTTATATATATAGGCGCTCTGGAGAAAACCGTGATGTCATCATCCAGCTCAGTTCAGTTCTCATATAATGGTGTCAATGCAGGCAGACCAATAACATTATCTCCAAAATTTGCTTATGATTGTCGCTTTTCGCCAACTATTTTTCTTTATGATAATATCACTGAAAAATCATGTCATGTTGGCTTCAATTTTGTTTTCATCCTGTCATTGTCAAGGTGAGAATCCATATAAAGTAGACTCTACACAAATTACCAAGAGGGCCAAGCTGCTGCAGCGCTACATTAAAGATGAGCAGAAAGAGCTG